>PYUH01000107.1:161270-177904 GCA_016808085.1 Suaeda aralocaspica | reverse complement strand
GATCAAATAATTCTATTATGGTGCCAGATATAGAATTATTTAATTAATTTTGTATGGAGAGGATGATCGGTCCATTGAAAATTTGGAATAATAGATTAATAGGGGTTTGATTCAGCGGTCAGTTCATGTGCATTTGTATTTGTTAAACTGCACATGATATAGTCCTCAGTTATTTTCATCAATAGACAAATCAATGTTTTCAACATTAAATTTGGCCTCATTTTCAACCGTTATTACAGTAGATGTAAAATAGCCACTGATATTTGTTTGTAATAATTCATCACACGAACGAAGCATAATAGTAGTTCACGACACAAAATGAGCTAGTTATAGTTCTACATGAACGTTTGAAAAATTAATTAAGTCTGTATTTTGGATTTCAGATTCTTTTGAACTTATTTTTGAAATTTAATTTTTTTGTTTATTTCAATCATTTCTAAATCTACATAATCATATATGTTCAGTAGCAGGATTTAGCAAGCAAATTAAAAAACACGAGGCCTACCCACAACCTAGCTATTGAAAGATCAATGTATTTTATGATGAGCAGTTGAATCTAAAAAAATTGACTAAGTTTTATCTTCTTTGAAAGAGATCCTTCTAAGGGCCTGTTTACTTCAAATAAAAATTACTAAAGTGAAAGTCTTTTTTTATGAATGATTAATGATAGCAAAATAAAAGAAGAAGACTGAACTGAACTGAACGGAGCTGACATGAACTGTATTGATCGAGGATTTAAGTTGAAGTAAACAGGCCCTAACTTTATTCGAGTGATTCTACTAACTAAGTAGTGGAGCGGTGAAATAAGGTACTAATAAGTGAAAATTTAAACAACTGAATCAACAAACATATGACAACCTAAAGTCAATGGATCATCATATTAAGTACATTTAATTTCCTTTTTTTTATGAAATATGAAATAATGAAATGCCTAACAACACCTTAAACATTCTTACGTACCAAAGGATGTTTTCTTTGCATTGTGCAAGGACATGTGAAGTGCAAAATTAACTTTACTACTTTGCTGGAAGGAAGTACTAAGATATAAATGAGGGGTCCTAAATTTGATCGTGTTTCATCAAAACAAAATCAAAATCAAATACTGATAAATAATGATTAGTTCGTGCAATTATTGACACAAAAAAGATAGTTGCGTTTTCAACCATTGCATGAAACATATGATGACCGTTCATCAAAAATTCATGCTATTTAATTTATTTCGTTACTTAATTAATCAAACTTTAATTGTAGAATTAGGACAATCATTTGTAAGTAAATAATGAAGATTATATTCTTTCAAAAAAAATAATTAATTATAATGAAGATATCCTTCAAAAAAATAATAATTAATAATAATTTATGAAGTAATAGCAAGGACACCCAATTCACCCTTAGGCTAATTCAGATGCAGGGTTCAGTTCTTGAGGGTTAGGTTTCAGTTCCTCCTATTGTTGTTGGAGGAGGGCACAAGGTATTTCCTATCAATATCCAGTGTAGTCTCAATCAACACTATACCAAGAATCAATTGGTTTAGAAACTAATAATTTAATTATTAGTTTGAGGAGACGACAGACAATTGCGTAGAAAGTATACAATTCCATGAGTTAGCTGTGGAAGCTCTGAAATTGGTGCTTGTCACACCTATTTTGAAACATCAATCCTCGAATTGCTGATGTTGCCCATAAGTTCACAGCCACCTGAGTTACAACAATATTACAGTGTCTTTAAACTTGACCTTACGACATCTTCCTAAAAATTTTAAATGTATACACACTTTCTTGTAGTGGATACTCGAAAATAGAATCTAAACAAAACACAAAAAGTGATATTAGTACGACTACAATATAAATAACATTGTTGCACATATTCATAAGTCTAATAAATTAAAGGTGTTATTATCTCAGGAAACCAGGTCAAATACACATTCATGATATAAGGTCAAATTAGAGGTTATTATAATGGGCCGGGTTCGGGCGTGCTGTTGCAAAAGAAACCCGCTAATCGGGCTCGATTCGGGGTCTAGTTTTGTTTTCCAAAACCCAAAATTTTAGGGCAGCCGGGCAGCTAGATACTAAAACTTCTTAAAATTAAGCCGCCAAAGCTCACGAAAAAGTGAAAAATCGGGCCGGAAATACGTTGCCCAAAACCTGCATTTTTCGGGTCGGGCTAAGGTTGATCACTCTAAGTCAAATGATTCAACTCTAAAATGGTCAACAAACTCATTTCAACAACTTAAGGGTTTAGGGGCGTGTTACTTCAGCGAAAATAACTGAACTGAACTGAAGTTTTTTTTATGAAGGATTAATAAATAGCAAAATAAGAGAAGAGTTGAAATGAACGAACTGAACGATTTTAAGCTGAAGTAAACAGGCCCTTATTGTGGTTAATTTGGAGTTTTATTGTATGTGTTTTAGATTTATGGTTTTGACATCGTATATTATTGATTATACTCCGTATATTTCTTTTTTCTTAATGTGAAATAATTTAAAAAATAATACCAACATAAGTTAGGATCAAGCAAAGCAACAAAACAAAATGTCTTGGGCTTTGAAGCGTGCATACAGCAATGCAACATCTTGAGTCTTCCTAACCAGAACAAATTAAATACTACTCTATATGAACGGAGGTCAAATGAGAATCGAGCCTAGGAGCTTTTGGCATGCTTTAATGATACCACATATATGTCATGGGGTCAACGAAAGCCTCATAAACTATAATACTAATGTAGACACAAGTACACAACTAGTCTCGCTCCTATGATATTATAAGTATGAGATAAAGAAGAAAAGAAAAAAGAGAATAATGTTGGTTTAAAGTACAAATTTAAACTAGAGGGTTGAATAATTTTAACGTGTTCTTATTACCACTTTGAAGTGAAAAGCAAATGAGAATTCATTTAAACTAGTTGTAGTGCCCAGAAGTCAAAATTAAAGGTATAATCACCTAATTATATCCCTAACTATTCCCAATGTGCGTGGGGGGCAGACCACTTCAAACAATTTCCAGGATAGTGAAAAGACAATGTATCATTGTTCCGAAAAATTGTTTAAAGCAATAGGATAACAAATGAAAGCAAGATTAATAAAGGTTATAATTTACATCATTTAAATTGTGGAGTAGTTCAAGTCAGATATTGCATAGAATAAAAACGTATTTCATATTGTTTTTGAAATTGTGTGGGAGTTGAGCTGTTGATCTAATACAATCTCAATTTAATGGTTTAAAATAAAAATCTAAAAATCGAAACATGCATTAAAAGGAGAAACAGTTAGAAGCGCGCAGTCAGGAATCATTCCTTAAAATTCAATATATATTTCGTGGAAGCATCTAAAATGATTGAATGAAAGACACGCATTGAACCTCTTCAGTATTCAGAATTAAGTCCAAATTAATGGCAGCACTATCATCGAAATTGCGCAATTTAATTTGCTAGGCTTAGGGTTAGGCTTAGGCTGGCACTGTCGTGCTCAGAAATTTCAAATTTTAGCACACGAAATATAATTTGGCAATCAAAATTATGAGTTTTAATTTTTTATAATTAAAAAATAGAGGGAGTGTGTAATTAGTTACTGCCAGAAGTCCATAACTTCCGGTGAGGCGCAAGTGCAAGTGCACTGCCGTGGACGTTACATACATGGCGTTTGCCGGTAATATTAGGAGGTTTGCCTCTGACTTGTTTGACTTCTCTGTTATATTTCATACATGATGTTATAGATACAGTCGTGGGCAAGGGCATGGTATATATTCTTGGTTTTTCAAGTGGGAGTGTAGCTAGTTTAAAGGTGCTCATTTGCAATAAATTATATTTAACAATAATTGGGGATGGAAAATTTGAATTAATCATGTAGTTCCTCTCGAAGATCAATTTGATTAAAGAGGTCACGCATACAATTATATACTCTAACAACGTATGTTTTGAGTTCATGATAAAGATAGTGTGATGATGTTTGACATGGACATGAAATATCGATAGGACCGAGAGTTGGAACATGCCTTACTCCTTGATCCAGAGGTGCGGGTAGGGAGGGGAAAGGAGACAGGAAAAAAAAAGTCAGAGACTTCAAAAATTGGAAGAAACGACGGATGGGCGGGGGGGGGGGGAGGGGGCAAGTGGGGGTGAGAGTACGGTGCGGGGGAACGAAAGTTGAACTTGAGCCCAAGGTTAATTGTTTAACAAGGAGAACTTCAAATTAACAAAGTACTCCTGGGTGATGGGCTAGAGAGTGTGTCTTTTTGTTGTACATCGAGGAAGAAACATAGCCCTATAGAGAAGAGGTACTAATTTGAGGAAGAAATGTTAGTAATTCATCAGAGTTGGTTCAGTAGAACACACTTGGTAGGCAAGGCCAGGCCTACATTGTTATCTTTTGTAGGCTTACCATACGCTGTCACAGTGTTGCATACTGTGGCAGTGAGCTTACATATATTGATAAGGTCTTGATATCCCCATCTCCCGAAGAACTGCGACTTGGTAGCGCATCGCCATTCGTGACCTCAAAGTTACTGCATAAAAACTACGATCAATATGGATAGAGTACTGCCTTTGATACCTTCGTACCGTACACTGAAGTGTATACCTACATCAGTACAAAATTTGTAGTGTGGAAAATATTAACCCTTATAGTTTCTAACAAAAAACTTATTATTTTTGTGTAAACTATTCGTGGCAAATGGATGATATACACATAGGATATATGTAAAGGACTGGGTCTGACCAATCTAGTGGGAAGTAAGAGAAGGACTTCAGTTATCCAGATTTACTCATTCGAAATAGCGTATGAAAGGCTGTTAAAAAATCAGAGAAGAGACACGGAAAAAAATAAAAAGATCACAAAAATGACTTTTAGGCGAATGGGCGTGACGTGCGGTTAATGGAAATAACATGCGGGGCTCTAGCAAGCATGTGCCTACTGTTTCTTTTTGAGTGTTTGCCCACGTCTAACATGTGAGCGTCTCCGCTTTCCACCTTGTGTCAGAATTACAGCCAATTGTCAGCGCATTTGTTTGGGTGGTTAGTGAATTTACCAAACACTAGTGTACTCCACATAACGGGTTGTTCTCTGGTTGGATATTTTTTGTTTATTAACGCTGTTCAAGAAATATTTTTTTTTTTTTTTTTTTTTTTTTTTTTTTTTTTTTTTTTTTTTTTTTTGGAACAGCGAAAAACAAAAATACAAACAGAAACTTATGTGGTAAAGTTGGTAAATAAATAAAAAAATGATGGGTAATTCTGACAAGGTGAAGAGCGTAGAGCGTAGAAGTAGACGTGGTCAAAACTCAAAAAGAACAGAGCCACACTTGTCAGAGCCCGCTTTATTCTTAACCGCAATCAACGGCCATTCGCCTAAAAGTCATTTTGGATTTTTTTTTTCCTTCTAATTTCCTTCTCTTATTTTTAAAGCTTTCATACGTAGTTCAATGGAGTAAATTGGAGACGGAATTTTCTTACTCCATCACTAAATTTAGACCAGTCTTTAAAAATCCTAGTGATATAACCTTTGCCACGAATTAGTTACAATAAAAATAATAGTTTGTAAGAAATATAAGGTAATAATTTATCGCAACTAATTTGTGACTGATGTAGTATAACAATTCAGTGTATAGAAGTATACAAGCAGTACTCGATGTAGTTGATGGAGTTTTATGCAGTAACTTTGAGGTCACATGTGCGATTCGTACCAAGTGCAGTTCTTGGAGATGGGGATTCAAAGACCTTAACATATATGTGAAGTCACGCCAAGTTGAACTGAATGGTAACAACAAAAGATAACAATTAGGCTAAATTTATGAAGAAGGATTAATTTTCAAATAAGATCGTCTTATATAGGGCTATGTTTTTGTTAACAAAAAACACTATTAAACATACGGAGTACTTTGTAAAATTGTAAGTTTTTGTAAACATTAAACTGGGCTCTCTGCCAATGAATTTTGAATTTTCCACTGTCAATCCCAAACTTGGATAAAGGAGGAGGATGCCAAAGGCATGTGATAGTCCATGTCAAACATCATCACATCTTATTACATGAATCAAAACATACGAATTGTTAGAGTATATAATTGTATGAGCGTGACCTCTTTAATCAAATTGATCTTCGAGAGGAACTACATGATTTAATTCAAATTTTCATCCCCAATTATTTAGAATATAATTTATTGCAAATGAGGCACCTTTAAAATAGCTAACTCCACTTGAAAAAACAAGAATATATACCATGCCCAGTTGCCCACGACTGTATTATAACATCATGTATGAAATTAGAACAGAGAAGTCAAACAAGTCAAAGAGGCAAACCTCCTATATTACCGGCAAACGCCAGTTATGTAACGTCCACGGCAGTGCACTTGCACTTGCGCCGTCACCGGAAGTTATGGACTTCTGGCAGTAACTAATTACACACTCCTCTCTATTTTTTTAATTAATAAAAAATTAAAACTCATAAATTTTGATTGCCAAATTATATTTGCTGGCTAAAATTTGAAATTTCTGAGCACGACAGTGCCAGCCTAAGCCTAAGCCTAAGCCTAAGCCTAAGCAAAATTTAATTGCGCAATTTCGATGATAGTGCTGCCAATTAATTTGGACATTAATTCTGAATACTTGAGAGGGTTCAATGCGTGTCTTTCATTCAATCATTTTTAGATGCTTCCACGAAATATATATTTGAATTTTTAATGAAATGATTCCTGACTGCGCGCTTCTAACTGATTTCTCCTTATTAATGCATGTTTCAGATTTTAGATTTTTATTTTAAAAACAACTTTAAATTGAGGATTGTATTTAGATCCAACAGCTCACCTCCCCACAAAATTTCAAAAACAAATTGAAATACGTTTATTATTCTATGCAAAATATCTGACTTGAACTACTCCACAATTTAAATGATGTAAATTATAACCTTTAATTAACTTGCTTTTCATTTTGTTATCCTATTGCTTTAAACAATTTTCGGAACAAATGATACATTAGTCTTTTCACTATCCTGGAAATTGTTTGAAGTGGTCTGCCCCCACGCACAATTGGGAATAGTTAGGGATATAATTAGGATATATACCTTTAATTTTGACTTCTGGGCACTACAACTAGTTGAAAATGAATTCTCATTTGCTTTTCACTTCAAAGTGGTAATAAGAACACGTATAAATTATTCAAACCCTCTAAGTTTTAAATTTGTACTTTAAACCAACATTATTCCTCTTTTTTCTTTCTTTCTTTATCTCATACTTATAATATCATAGGAGACTAGTTGTGTACTTGTGTCTACATTGTATTATAAGTTTATGAGGCTTTCGTTGACCCCATGACATATATGTGGTATCCATTAAAGCATGGCCAAAAGCTCCTAGGCTCGATTTTCATTTGACCTCCGTTCATATAGAGTAGTATTTAATTTTGTTCTGGTTATGGAAAGACTCAAGATGTTGCATTGCTTGTATGCACGCTTCAAAGCCCAAGACATTTTGTTGTTGCTTTGCTTGATCCTAACATTATGTTGGATTAATTTTTTAAATTATTTCACATTTAAGAAAAAGAAAATATACGGAGTATAATCATATATACACGATTGTCAAAACCATAAATCTAAAAACCACATACAATAAAACTCCAAATTAAACCACAATAAGGGCCTGTTTACTTCAGCTTAAAATCCGTTCAGTTCAGTTCATTTCAACTCTTCTCTTATTTTGCTATTTATTAATCCTTCATAAAAAAAACTTTCAGTTCAGTTCAGTTATTTTCAGCTGAAGTAAACAGCCCCTAAACCCTTAAGTTGTTGAAATGAGTTTGTTGACCATTTGAGAGTTGAATCATTTGACTTAGAGGTGATCAACCTTAGCCCGACCCGAAAAATGCAGGTTTTGGGCAACGTATTTCCGGCCCGATTTTTGCAACTTTTTCGTGAGCTTTGGCGGCTTAAATTTAAGAAGTTTAGTTGATTTTCTAGGCCCGATCTGCCCTAAAATTTTGGGTTTTGGAAAACAAAACTAGACCCGAATCGAGCCCGATTAGCGGGTCTTCTTTAATGCAACAAGCACGGCCCGAACCCGGCCCATTATAATAACCTCTAATTTGACCTTATTATCATGAATGTGTATTTGACCTGGTTTCCTGAGATAATAACACCTTTAATTTATTAGAACTTATGAATATGTGCAACAAATGTTATTTATATTGTAGTCGTACTAATAATCTTTTTGTGATTTTGTTTAGATTCTATTTTCGAGTATCCACTACAAGAAAGTGTGTATACATTTAAATTTTTAGGAAGATGTCGTAAGGTCAAAGTTTAAAGACACTGTAATAATTGTTGTAACTCAGGTGGCTTGTGAACTTATGGGCAACATCAGCAAGTCGAGGATTGATGTTTCAAAATAGGTGTACAAGCACCAATTTCAAGCTTCCACGAGCTAACTCATGGAAATTGTATACTTCTACGCAATTGTCTGTCGTCTCCTCAAACTAATAATTAAATTATTAGTTTCTAAACCAATTGATTCTTGGTATAGTGTTGATTGAGACTACACTGGATATTGGATAGGAAATACCTATGTTCGCTCCTCCACAACAACAATTAGGAGGGAACTGAAACCTAACCATCAAGAACTGAACCCTGCATCTGAATTAGCCTAAAGGGTGAATTGGGTGTCCGTTGCTATAATCTTCATAAATTAATTAATTAATTAATTATTTTTTTTGAAAGGATATAATCTTCATTAATTAATTAATTATTTTTTTTGAAAGAATATAATCTTCATTATTTACTTACAAATGATTGTCCTAATTCTACAATTAAAGTTTGATTAAGTAACGAAATAAATTAAATAGCATGAATTTTGATGAAACGGTCATCATATGTTTTCATGCAATGGTTGAAAACGCAACTATCTTTTTTGTCTCAATAATTGCACGAACTAATCATTATTATTCAGTATTTGATTTTGATTTTGTTTTGATGAAACACGATCAAATTTAGGAACCCCTCTATTAATCATTAGTCTTCCAGCGAAAGTAGTAAAGTTAATTTTGACATCCACATGTCCTTGCAACAATGCAAAGAAAACATCCTTTTGGTACGTAAGAATGTTTAAGGTGTTTGTTAGGCAATTTCATTATTTTCATATTTCATAAAAAAAAAAAGGAAATTAAATGTACTTAATATGATGGATCCATTGACTTTAGTGTTCATATATGTTTGTTGATTCAGTTGTTTAAATTTTCACTTTATTAGTACCTTATTTACACCGCTCCTACTACTTAGTAGTAGAATCACTCGAATAAAGTTAGGGCCTGTTTACTTCAACTTAAAATCCATTCGATCAATACAGTTCAGTTCAGCTCCGTTCAGTTCAGTTCAGTTCAGCTCTTCTTTTATTTTGCTATTCATTAATCATTCATAAAAAAAGACTTTCACTTCAGTAATTTTTATTTGAAGTAAACAGGCCCTTAGAAGGATTCTTTCAAAGAAGATAAAACTTAGTCAATTTTTTGATTCAACTGCTCATCATATAAAATTAACATTGATCTTTCAACTATAGCTAGGTTGTGTGTAGGCCTCGTGTTTTTTAATTTGCTTAAGCTAAATCCATGCTACTGAACATATATGATTATGTAGATTTAGAAATGATTGAAATAAACAGAAAATAAATTAAATTTACTAAAAATAAGTTCAAAAGAACTGAAATCCAAAATACAGACTTAAATTAATTTATCAAACGTTCATGTAAGAACTATAACTAGCTCATTTGTGTCGTTGAAACTCATATATGCTTCGTTCGTGTGATGAATTATTAGCAAACAACATAATCAGTGGCTATTTTACATCTACTGATAATAACGGTTGAAAAATGAGGCCAAATTTAATGTATGAAAACATTGATTTGTCTATTGATGAAAATAACTGAGGACATATATCATGTGCAGTTTAACAAATACAATGCACATGAACTACCCACTACAAGAAAACGGGAAAATAGCGACGGATTTTTTGCGACGGAAGTAAATTCCGTCGCAAATATAGAGTTTGCGACGGATTCCATTCCGTCGCAAACTAGCGACGGAAATCTCCTTGTTTGCGACGGAAATAGCCGTCGCAAAAAAGTGACAAACCAAATCAGATGACCAACTACTTTTTGCGACGGAATTTTACTTTTTGCGACGGAATAATCCCTCGCAAATTTGCGACGGAACTAATTCCGTCGCAAAATTCCGTCGCAAAAAACCAAAAACCCTTATAATTTTTTGTCGCCAAAACCAAAAAATGAAACCAACCACAACACATCACTTCTTCGCCATTCTCCCTTCTCCCACAAACTAACCTAACCCTAATTTGTATCACCTCCTTCCTCTTCGCCACTCTCCTTCTTCTTTCCCCTTCTCCTTCGCTTTCTCAAACCCTAATTTCTTGAAATTCCTTTCTCAAACCCTAATTTCTTCATATTAGATCTATCATCAAAGTTGTTCGTTGTTCGAAACTTCGCCGCATTGGAATGGAAAATCAATTACTGATGTTTTCGTTGTTCGAAACTTCGCCATTCTCCCTTCTCCCACAAATCAAAGTTGTTCGTTGTTCGTTGTTCAATTTTTGTTTTTTTCGATGTTTTCAGTTTTTGTGCTAATTTATTGTTATCATTTTGTTATTTTCTTTGTTGATTTTTTTTGAATTTTGCTGAAGAATTAGGGATTTTATTTCGCAGATTTTCGTTCGTCGATCTGAGATTTGGTAGCGAAACTGTGGATTTTAGTCGCTGATTTAATTTAAAAAAAAATTAAAAATAAAAATAGAGAAATTGAAGAAACGATGTCGTCCTTAAGCAGAGAGCTTGTTTTTCTGATACTTCAGTTTCTGGAGGAGGAGAAATTTAAGGATAGTGTTCACAGGTAATAATTTCTATTTTTATTTTTTAAAATATTTTATATATATTTTTTTTTGGTAAAAAAATTGAGGTTTAGCACCAAAATGCTGCATAATCATGATCATGATTTGATTTGAATTTGGTTTTCATTTATCTGTTTACGCAAGAGCTTGTGTGTGTTTTCTGCTTGCATCTGAAGTTTGAATGATTTCTGAATATGTTTCCATAATGCAAATATGGCTGTGACTGTGTTTATGAAGTTGCAAATATGTTTCCATAATGATTTGAAGTTGTTTTCTGAATATGTTTGGATTGGTAACTAAATATGTTTGCTTGCCTTGAAGTTGTTTGATGAAATGCACATCTGAGCCTCCTTCAAACACACAACCACAAAACACAATCAAATGAACTTTGCTTGATTTTGCAGAATGAAACAGGGAGAGGCAGTGGGGAGTTTATGAGGACTGTTTGCCACTCTCCCTTTGACGAAAAAGAAGAAACAAACCCTCTTCATCTTCATCCCATGATTTCTCCTTCCCATTTAAACAGTCCTTAAAGCTAGTCCATTGAAACAGCTTATGTGCCATCCTTTCTTTTTTATTTTTTATCCTCTTTAGTGTCTGGAGCTGCCCTTAGCTGAAAATTGAGTCCAATATTCCCCTTATTGCCCCTTTGTAGAGAGCCTATCATGAACTCAAATTGTTCAAAGTAATCAATGTTTTTAGAGGGTTTTTGTGCATTTTTCGAGGTGGGTAGTTTTCCAATTTTTGGCTTGGTTGAATGGGCATTTTTCATGCTGGTTGCTGTTGGTGTCTTTCTTCCCATTTCTCATTTGGTTTGCTGTCTGATTTTATATTTTTTTTCTTTTCAAAAATCGCTATTAGTATCTTTTTTAAAAACAAACGATACTAATAGCTATTTTTTTTATATTTAAAAAAACCACTATTAGTATCGTTTTTGAAAAAAAACGATACTAATAGGTATTTTTTTATATTTAAAAAAACCACTATTAGTATCGTTTTTGTAAAAATAACGATACTAATAGACTGTCTATTTGTATCGTTTTACAAGAACGATACAAATAGGTCATAAGAAACGATACTAATAAACTGTTTTTATACTAGTTTTCAGTTGCATATTTGCGACGGAAAATTCCGTCGCAAACTTCAACAGTTCCGTCGCAACTTTTTTGCGACGGAAATTCCGTCGCAAATTTAGAAATTTGCGACAAAAAGTTTAGCGACGGACGTTTTGCGACGGAATTCCGTCGCAAATTGGATTTTGCGACGGAAAATGCTAAGTTTGCGACGGAATTTGTCCGTCGCAAATTAGTTGTTATCTTGTAGTGACCGCTGAATCAAACCCCTATTAATCTATTATTCCAAATTTTCAATGGACCGACATCCTCTCCATACAAAATTAATTAAATAATTATATCTTGCACCATAATAGAATTATTTGATCCCAAAAAAAACAAGACTAAAAAGGTTTAATAATAAAACAAGATAATTAAAGAATATATTATTATTAATTATAAGTCCTAAACAATTGAAGTTGTTTGTAATAAAATTTCTTAATACCTCTATTTTGTCGATTAATGGCTACATTTTGAAATGACTCATTTCCAAATAAACAAGATGCCAAAAGTATAGTTAATTTAGATCGATTCAGCATTCCAATAAGTCCTATTTGATTGACGCTTAATTTGTGGGGAGTTACCATTATCAATCTTAATCATGCTACATGTAACATGTCAAACTACTAGATTTCTGATAATTTTGTAGGGTATATTATTATTTTAGACTTATCTTCATTTAATTAAAATATTCTTTATTTAATTAAACCTATCAGTTTTAATATATATTTTTTTCTGTATGTCTTAGAACTTAATTTAACTTATCTGAACCCATTTTAAATTTTTAGTCATTAGAGAGCGACTCTAATACATAATAGTCTAATCTATATATATATATATAGTAATCAAATGCTCACTTTAGTTTGGATTAGGTGACAAAGATGATCCGTACTAAAGTAAAAAAACAGACTACCTCTTCATTCAGCAAATACTTTAAATTTTAATCCGCAAACAATCAATTTATTCAGTGTCAAAAATACATTGCAACGACAAATGTAAATTGTATGAAAGTTGATTTCGACCGTTTCATGCATATATAAGCCTAAAATCGGCAACAGCTTCAATTATCTATTGTCAATTCGTCACCACTTAAGTATCTTATCTAATGTTTCAATAAATTAAAGTAGAAATTAAAGACATTGTTCCACGAATTAATGCATGTTAATGTTAGCAACCAAACAACAAATAATCACTTGATGTATTAATTAATATATATACACCATCTGATCCAAATTATTTATCCTCTTAACCAGTCTCTTGTTTTAAGCTATGTTTGTTTTCCATCTTTCATAACTATTAAAATTAAAATCATTTGCAACATAAAATTTTCATCGCTGATTGGCAAACTCCCGGAATTGATGTGTTTAACTAAACAATTATTACACTGATATTGCAACCAAAAACAAATTTTTTTTTTAATTATATAATTCTATCGTATAAGCTTAGTCATGGCATGATGGTATCCAAATTAATTTACTATCACTCTTAATTAATATGTTCATGAGCATTTATCATACTCATAATCCAATGACTAGCTACTATTTACACATAACAATCAAACCCAAAAGTATGTCAAAAATAAAGATATAGCATTATTAGAAATTCGATTATTACATTAATTTGTCACACATGACGCATGGATAATGTGTATATAAGGCTCATAAGAATTCGAGAATGTTATATAAATAAAATATAGTCTATGATACCTTGCTTGAAGTTAAATAAAGTATACCGCAAAATTCGAGAATTTATGGCCATATATTATTTAACCTTTGCTCCTTCACATAAGTAGTGATGCGTTAGGAAGTGATTAGTGACCAAATAGATATTGAGGAAGTTGAAATAAGTAAGTAGCCCTAATTAATATAGAAGAAAGTATCTATACATAGCATTTCTGGCCCAAGGGAGACTAAGGGCCTGTTTATTTCAGCTTAAAATCAGTTCAGTTCAATTCAGTTCAGTTGTTCTTTTATTTTGCTATTCATTAATCCTTCATTAAAAAAATTTCAGTTCAGTTGTTTTCAACTGAAATAAACAGACCCTGATTTTGTAATTTTTTCAAAAAAAGAAAATTTCAATTCAGAAATATGCATTTTCAAGTCAAAATGGATATGTTTCAAATCACATATTTTATTAAGTCATGATGGAAAATTTTGAAGTCACAAAATTAATTTTAAGTTCAAGTCAAGGATATATGCTTTGAAGTCGGTAAAAAATACGTTGTCCTCTAGCCCAGCTATCCTCTTGGTATATAATGTACGTGTAGGAAGAAGTAGGTAGCTGATATTTTGCGCAATCGTAAACTTTAATGCACAATCTAAGATTGGACAATGGTTGTTGCAAAGTTTACCTTTATGCAGATACAATTTTAATTTGATTCCATTCATTTTATCTTCTAATGGACCACCTCTTGAAGATGCCTTTACAAAGCTGTAGTTTTGGTGTTTTCTATATATTTATAGTAATTTCAAATATGTAGAGTGATTCTCCTTCCTTATAGGCATTAGAGATCGAAACTTGTAAGTTATTATGGTTAATCATGTTACTAATGCAAACTTGATCAACTACCGCAAGCAGTTATTCACTTTTGAAGGAGCAGTATTAATAAGACGAAAACGATACACATAAAATAAATATATAAAAAATTGCATACGCAGATTCAATCACTAGACCGGGCTTATTACTAATTTGTGTTGAGTTGAAATCTACAATCTTTTAACTTATGCGACCCAACATTGTTGTATTTGCACGTAGGAATGTGCGATACACAATTTTACAGGTATGCTCCTCTATAGTTCCAATAGAATGGCATAATTATTTGTGCAAGATAATGGCTACAATTATTTTGTGATAGAAGGAGGACTATGATCTCCTCAAAGAGTAACTTGGAGAGAGTGTAAAAGACTAAAAGAGAAAGCATGACCCATAATCAATTATCATTGGTAGAATTGCTGACGAGGTCACCAAACAAAAAGATAGGATAATCCGTGACCTTTAACTCCCAAAACTAACTACTAATTGCATTAGTTCCATACGTGTACACTTTTAATTGGCTCCCTTACGTTAAAAATAAATATTATTTGCATTTTGTTCAGTGAGTGACAAGTGTAACAAGTTGAAGCACAAAATGGTCATATATAAGAAACAATATACTACCTTCATTTCTTATTAGCAATATTTAAGTATTATTTGTGAGATATAAAAAATTTAAATGTTGCAACTAATAAGAAACGGAGGTAGTATTACCTTCTTATCTCATTAGTTGCAACGATTTAACATATAATAAAGAGGAAAAATGTCAAACCATCGTAGCTAATATGATACCGAAATAGTACATATATACTCTCGTAACAAATTAAAGCATGAAATATGCCATGATATGTGGTAGTAAACTATTGCAAATTAAATTTTTATCCTATTCTATATCATTTTGTATGTATATTTAATTTTTAATTTATAGTATTATGGACCCCTCCTTATCATATACTACGTATTTATTTTATGGCACGAAAAGTGTACAAATATAACCGCATGCACTACTACATTATGCAACCTAATCCTTCCCTAATACTCTTAGCTTTATTTGAGCCTTGTTTTTTCTTTTTGCTTTGTTCTTTTTCAAGTGATCCGCCCAACCTTTTAAGATTGTCTCTTAGTTGAAATAGAATAAATTTGTTATTTTCATCTTACTTTTCCCACTATATTTATTTCATAATATGTTCAATAATTAAATTATTTATATCTCACATAAAGTGTTTAATTGTTAAATATAATATGACATGGAAGTAGTATTCTAAACATATCTTAACTTATTTTTGAGAGTAGAAAATTTTGTTTGAACTTATTGTTTTTGTTTATATAACAAGTTGTGACATTAAAATGATGTTTTATGCTTTAAAAATGTTTTTAAATGACACGATACATATTGATCTTTTATTGTGTTTAGTCCGATAACATAACATTTGAAAACCTAACAAATTTGTCATGTATATTACTCAACTTTATACTTTATTTGCTCCAAATTGCAACAATGCTATTGATTTATCGTTGATCACTTATAAAAAGGATGGAAAAAGTACCTAGCAAATAAATAAGGAAAACATATGTCACAAATAAGTAGAGAACTAGGGATAAATGGATAGATCGAAGTATGTTAGTACCATGTATTGATGCTCTAGCAATTATTTCTTTGCTCTTATCGTAAACTCTTGAATATAAACTACTTGAGATATAGCTCGCCCTCTACTAACAAAAACTATATACAAATACCAATATTTATATACCATGGAAAATGGTTGACACACTTGAAATTTAGCCCCAATTTTTAACAGTGAAATTAAACATGACCTACTTAACTCATTATTTCATATAATAAATAGATAATTCTAGATTGACATGAAATTGCCGCGCGAATGTCGAAAAGCGAATAGGTAGCTAGAGTAAGATTTTGCCCCAACTTATTACATGGACACATAATCAATCATTACTGAGATTTTGCTAAATAAATTTTGCTAATATTAATTTAATATATGCGCTAATAATCTAATATTCTTGTAGTAATATAATTGGGCCATGCTACGTGCACGTGAGAATCACATCATGTGAGTAACGAGTTGAAAGACACTTTTTTTTTTTTTTTTTTTTTTTT
>PYUH01000107.1:127073-160361 GCA_016808085.1 Suaeda aralocaspica | reverse complement strand
AATTTTTTTTTTTTTTTTTTTTTTTTTTTGAGGGGCGTTTTGAAAGACACTTGAGTAGTTGAATACTTTAGTCTTGACCCCATCACATTTGAGAAGATAATATTTGGTGATATTTTCTTTGTCTACCTCATAACAAAGAAATATCAGCTTTAATTATGAAAGACTCCTGTAACAAAATCTTCCAGAAATTATCAAGACATAATTAGTACATGGTAGTAATGCCAGTGAGAAATCAATCAAAGTTCAACCAACATACCCTAACTAGGTTAAACAAAGGTTATCCTGATTCATTATAAATAATTGCTCATAGATGCAACAATTTGCTCTTTTCAACTTTTATCGTTTATTTGAACTAGACATTTTAGAACATATAATCCATTTAAACTGCAAGCAATTAGTTAGATATTTGGTAATTTGAGTTAATTGAGTATCATGCATATGTGATGGAGTATTAAACCAATTCCTGGGCCTCAACCGTTAGCTTAAACTTTTAGTTGAGATAGTCCTCTAACATGGTATCAGCGCCAACGTGACACAAAGGTCACGGGGTCGAATCTCATCCACCCCTCCTTTCTAAGTGGAATTATAAAGCGCAGGGTATGAGGGAGCCTATGCTGCATCCACACTTCAAGCCCAATGGACTCTCGTGTGAGAGGGCGTGATAGAGTATAAAACCAATTCCTGGACATCAACCATTAACTTAGGCTTTTGGTTGAGATGGTTCTCTAACAATACATACATGCATGGTATCTCTTAATCCATTGGTTGCCCAGTTAAAATCTTGATTATCATATGGTGTATCCAAAATTTAAAATTAAAGTTCTTTTATATCACTATCATTAACAACGAAATTTTTCTAAACCAATAAAATAAAAAAAAATAATAAAAAATAGAAGAGCGTCTCCAATCAATAGAACTTCATGGTAAAAAAATAATAGAAAGAACAAGGTAAACTATATTTGATATTCTACCATGAGGCTAGTAATTATGTAGGTCCATTGCATTTTGCCTTTTCCACATCTAAGTGGCCGAAGTGAAAGGTCGAGGTTAGATATTCACTAGAAATCTAGAATGGAATTGAAGTGGAAGTTCAACAATGAGCCAATCACGGAAACATTAGGCAATATATTTGCACTTTTGACCAGTCTTATTAAAATACTCCATTCAAATTTAATTAATTATTAATAAGAAGTCATCAAGTTACGCCTAAAAGTTTGAAATGCATTAATTTTGCCCCCAATAATTAAGTGTTGTATATGTTGTCTGAAATTGAATATTTTTGTTTGTTGTAATTTGATGATTGTCAAAAGCATTATCTCAAATTAGTGGGATTTCTTTTTTAGTTATAAAAATTCATGCACAAACATTACCCACGTAATAATTTGTACGAGCATTGACGTACACGAGTTAAAGCACTCATAAATCACAATAGATTATGATAATAAAAGGTCATAGTGTCATAATCTCATTTTACATTATCTATCATTGCAATTGGCACAAAGGTATATATAAATGTCCTACATGTTAAAATGAATGTAAAGAAAGATATCGAAATCTTAACCACCCTAACAATTATTATGCTTCGAATTATTTATGTTTTGTCTACTTAATTATTATTATTGCTAAGAAGTATGGAAAACAATCATCTTAGGATTTAGACAATAAGGTCATCATTAAAATAATGGATTTGTACGGTCCCTGTAATTTTTTGTAAAAAGTAAATTAAAATCAATAACACAAAGGAAATCCGAAATCTATAGAAGTACGAGAAGTACGTATGAAAAACTTTTTATTATTCTTTTGTTTTTCTACAATAATTACATTAGTAATTAAATACTCTACACCTTTTTTAAATTTTATTTTTCTTTACCAAGTTGTGATATTAGTACCAATAAATTAGTAATTAACAAACCTCCTTTGATCTTCCTTTTTTTATTATCTGAAATTTCATATTTGATCTATAATTAATAAGTTATTATTCTACGACGGAACACATGAAATTACTTGAATCTCTACTCTAAATGTCTCGCTCCTATTGACAACAAATTTAGGTGAAATGAAAAGTGCACACTTATATTACTCCAGAACTTGAATGAACAAAAGAGATGGCAAAGAAACTTGCTATTGATGTTAATCCAATTGAAGCTGACATAAACTTCTACGTTAAATTGAGTTATTCAAATGAGTATGAGAATCTCAAATAAACAACGAAAGGAGTAAACTCATAAAATCTAATCATAATTGCTTCATTAAACAATCCCTAAAATTGGGAAAGAATTAGATGTGTGTATATCGTCATACTTCATAGCATGTAGAAATTTTGTTAATATATATCGACCAAACCATCAAACTGTCAAAGTGCATCATTTTGCAACTAACATAATACAACACACACACACAAAAATGTCTTCAAATTGCTATGCTAATTAAAGCAATTATTTTGATTTGAAGGCTATGTCATGACAGTATGAGATTATGACTTTATGAGTTATGAGTGCTATTGATGTTATCGCAAATTCGCAACGAGGTGTAGAAACTACAAAGGAAAAGGCAAATTTGTTACGAATAATGCAACCTCTAGCTAGCCAATCGTATATATTTGGGGATAACTGATAAGACTATAAGAGTTTAATTGGCATTTTGGAACTTGAAAGATTGACTGACATGAGAGAATCAGGAAGACTTGTTTTGTTCAACTTCATTGAGCCCCACAAATTTAGGCTTGGCTCCTCGCATCCGATCATTATCTGTATTTGTCTATGGAACAAAATATACTTGTGTTTAAAGCACGGATGATTCGTAAAGTTAAACATTTGGATAACTCTTGAAAATTTTTCGAAAATAATTTTGAAACTTTATTTAAATATTGGAAACATTTTTTATAGGAGAAACTTTTATATTATGTTAAGTAAATATTTTAGAAACTTTGTGACTTATATATAAATGTTTCTTAATATCGCCGAATTGAGTATCCAATTCACATGCTTAAATTACATTTTTTTAAATTCTCATGAAAACCTTGAAAAAGAAAGTTCTTCTCCCAATATCGTGCTTCCAGCTTTTTAACTGATGAGGATATTATTATAAATATATAGCCCAATAATAATCATAAGTATTATCAGTAAAATATTATGTTACCATAATATATAGTGAGACTATATTACAAATAGCCTAATATTCTTATTGATTATAAATAACAACTTATTTTTCTCATCCTCTCCCCTGTTCTTATCGTTTACTTTGTACGGTTGGTTGAAAAGTGTTAACCAACATGGCAACATGAGCTGCTAATCGAGCAGGCACCTCACAAGTCTCAGCTAATTATAACCCCTGAGAGTTGAGATCATGACTAAATGAAATATTTGGATTCTAAGGGTAAGTTCTCTTGGTGGAGTAGGAATGCTAAATTCAATTCAGTTGATTCAAATCCATTCTAAATTTATAATTCCTTCAATCCATTCTTTCACAAATCCAATCCAATCTATCCTAAATTACACATTTTGTTCTGATGTAAACATGATATGTAATTAATAATTTGGCTTAACATTTCACTTTTATATTGTTAAACATAACCCTTAGGGCTATATATATCCCGTATCATTTTTCTTGATTATTTGATCAAAAAAGGCTGACGTACACTTAAATCTTAGAGTGCTAACATCTCCATAGATTAAAATTAGGAGCATGATAAACATAACCCTTAGGATTATCTTTAAGAAGACAAAAATGGAAATATTGAGCCAAATCACGCATTTTTTACATCGATTCATGTATGATTTTGTCATAAATTTCTAAATTATTTCTATTTTAATCAATATACTTAATGCTTATTTATAACCATTAAGACTACATATATAATTATTTATAAAACTAATGTAATGGATTCCTGGGCCCGAAATTTCATTTCTTTTATGCGCCATTTTATTTTGTTAGATTTTGCGTGACGTAAATTAGATATAGCATAGTTTATTGATTATCCTATTACACTTTTTGGACTACTAGAGCGTTTTTAATTTCCAAGATGTTCGATTCTCGCATTAGCAATGACAGAACGCATAATTTATTTTCAAGTTGTTCATTAATATTTTGGAGTAGTTACTAGTTAGTAGAGGTTATTATTACTTTAGTTGGTTAGGTAACATTTTGTAGTAATTCGCGATGAAAGTTAGTTAGTTAGTTAACATTTTGTAGTAATTCGTGATCAAAGCTTATCATTGTCAATATCCTATGTTCATTTGGGCTCAAGTGAGTTCAACTATTCTGAACTGAAATGCACTAAAAAAATATTGATTAAAATAAATTGACTTAAAAATCACTAAAATGATATACAATAAAATGAATTTAAATAAGCCTAAAAGAGTATGGCTATTCTCATATGTCTCCCGGCCAAAACTATATGCTATATAGGGATTGGGGAGTGTTAAATTCACTTCAACTTCATTTGTCAAAATTCAACTAAACTTAAGTTATGTTCACTTCGATATATTTAAATACTCTAAAGCTTATTAAAAAAAATATTCTAAGTTTAGAAATAATCTGATCAACCGAGGTTAGATCAAAAGGTTCATATCATGCCTTCTAACTAGATTTGATTTAGTGAGAAATAACTTTTTTTCCTATTGAAATAATGTATAAAAATTAGTATGTTAGAAGTACGTACTCATCAATACCAAGATGATGATATCTAATTTAACTTGTTTTTCTTTTCTTGGTCATAGCCTAAGTCAAACATTTATTTCCTTTTTACTTTATAAGTGCTATATTAAGATTAAAATAGAGATCCATAAAAACACACAAAGTTTAACCGGTTTACCAACATAATTGTAGGCTACATCCACAAACAAAGAGTAAAAAGTACAAACTCACATCGTCTTCATACAAAATAGATAGCATAGTTGAATTATGGGTATTGTTTTGAAATGAACAATACAAACAAACCGAGTATGGTCTTATGGAGTTAAGGGTATTGTTTTTGATATATACAATCTTCAATAATGGTCAAAGATACCAAAATACCTTTTGGCTAACATTACAATACATCAGAGCTTTGGTTCGATGTCCAGTTTCTCAAACTTTATCAATTGTAATTTCTGTGATAATTTCAAATACTTCGTACAAGCTTAATTAACAATCACATAATTTGTAAAAGTCGAGAGTGAGGGGAAGCTCAAGTAGTAAAAATTTCCCTTTCGGTTTCAAGAGATCCTTAGATCGATTCATATCCCCGCCCATGTGGCTCCCTAGCACCCAAAAAAAAAAAAACATAGTTTGTAAAAACCAAAAAAATCTCATTTTTACATTCTAAAATAGTAAAACATTACATGTCATATCGAATCGGTCTACTAAATCACTGAACACCTAACACTACACCACCCTAAGAAACATACTCCGTAAAAACACCCAAAACATTAGCACTAAATTTTAAAGTACGAAGTACCGAAATTATCAACAAGACAAAAACAATCGCAATCAAATTTGAATTAGCGCCGGATAAATGATAATCATGTTATAGCAAATTAAAGACAAGTCATTTTCATTTTGTACAAAAATAAATAAATAAAAAATATGGGGCCTAATAACACGTGTCTCCTACAAATAATCAACACCCTCGCACGTGCTGGAAATCCACAAAGTGCCACATTAAGTACTTTCACATGCGACTAAATTAGTCATAGTACTCATCGTTTTCAGCTGTACTATAAATTCAGTGNAGTTAGTTAACATTTTGTAGTAATTCGTGATCAAAGCTTATCATTGTCAATATCCTATGTTCATTTGGGCTCAAGTGAGTTCAACTATTCTGAACTGAAATGCACTAAAAAAATATTGATTAAAATAAATTGACTTAAAAATCACTAAAATGATATACAATAAAATGAATTTAAATAAGCCTAAAAGAGTATGGCTATTCTCATATGTCTCCCGGCCAAAACTATATGCTATATAGGGATTGGGGAGTGTTAAATTCACTTCAACTTCATTTGTCAAAATTCAACTAAACTTAAGTTATGTTCACTTCGATATATTTAAATACTCTAAAGCTTATTAAAAAAAATATTCTAAGTTTAGAAATAATCTGATCAACCGAGGTTAGATCAAAAGGTTCATATCATGCCTTCTAACTAGATTTGATTTAGTGAGAAATAACTTTTTTTCCTATTGAAATAATGTATAAAAATTAGTATGTTAGAAGTACGTACTCATCAATACCAAGATGATGATATCTAATTTAACTTGTTTTTCTTTTCTTGGTCATAGCCTAAGTCAAACATTTATTTCCTTTTTACTTTATAAGTGCTATATTAAGATTAAAATAGAGATCCATAAAAACACACAAAGTTTAACCGGTTTACCAACATAATTGTAGGCTACATCCACAAACAAAGAGTAAAAAGTACAAACTCACATCGTCTTCATACAAAATAGATAGCATAGTTGAATTATGGGTATTGTTTTGAAATGAACAATACAAACAAACCGAGTATGGTCTTATGGAGTTAAGGGTATTGTTTTTGATATATACAATCTTCAATAATGGTCAAAGATACCAAAATACCTTTTGGCTAACATTACAATACATCAGAGCTTTGGTTCGATGTCCAGTTTCTCAAACTTTATCAATTGTAATTTCTGTGATAATTTCAAATACTTCGTACAAGCTTAATTAACAATCACATAATTTGTAAAAGTCGAGAGTGAGGGGAAGCTCAAGTAGTAAAAATTTCCCTTTCGGTTTCAAGAGATCCTTAGATCGATTCATATCCCCGCCCATGTGGCTCCCTAGCACCCAAAAAAAAAAAAACATAGTTTGTAAAAACCAAAAAAATCTCATTTTTACATTCTAAAATAGTAAAACATTACATGTCATATCGAATCGGTCTACTAAATCACTGAACACCTAACACTACACCACCCTAAGAAACATACTCCGTAAAAACACCCAAAACATTAGCACTAAATTTTAAAGTACGAAGTACCGAAATTATCAACAAGACAAAAACAATCGCAATCAAATTTGAATTAGCGCCGGATAAATGATAATCATGTTATAGCAAATTAAAGACAAGTCATTTTCATTTTGTACAAAAATAAATAAATAAAAAATATGGGGCCTAATAACACGTGTCTCCTACAAATAATCAACACCCTCGCACGTGCTGGAAATCCACAAAGTGCCACATTAAGTACTTTCACATGCGACTAAATTAGTCATAGTACTCATCGTTTTCAGCTGTACTATAAATTCAGTGATGTTACTAGTACAATAATTATCCATACTAATGTAAGCTCAATTTTTTTTTTTTTTTTTTTTGTTTATCATGATTGTCTTAATCAAGGAGAACAAAAAAAGTGGAAACGATGGAAAATTAGCCTTGTTCTTTATATGGAAACATAGAACGTGAAATTTTCTTGTCCTCGTTGTTCATGCCCTTTTATTCTTGTACTCCACTATGATTATTGTTTTATTTTCTTTAACAATGCAATTTAAATGCCTTCTTTTACATTACGCTAATAGAAAGTATTCACCGCATATAAAAATTATCCTCTGCTATAAAGAAATTATAAGATTGTATAAGATCTTTTAGTCATTTTTTCGATCTTAGACCACTCTCACAACTCGGATCATCCTTTCAACTTATAGGTGTTAGGTGTATAGTATATTTCTGAATATGAACATGTTGCTCATTAGTCATTATAATATATAGTAAAAAGTAAAATAAATTATTATCTGCCAACGTATTAGTTTTACTATGATAAAAAACAATACTACAAGTACACTATAATCAACCAAGGAGCTGGCTAGAAATATAAATATTAATTAATATGCCACGTGTTAATTACACCTCAGTTTTAAGTTCTATTTAGGGAGCAGAGTTATTATGTATTGCACTTCACTGTCGTCATCATCAAATATGGTAGAACTAGAATTAAATATTTGAATGTGCATGATAATAGTTAACAGTACTAAACTACTACAAGTAGATCATAATATTGGGGTATATTACCAATTTGCCATGATAAGATTGCTAAATGAAAGTAAGCAATTGTACACAATAACACATGGTATCCCTATTTGTGCACGCAACTTAGTATCTCTTCTCTTTTCCTTGTTTTCTTTACCTTCTTCTTAGAAATAACTACGCAAGTGCAATGATATCGACAAAAAATAAAAACAAAAATAAAAATGCAACTACAATTTTATATCGTAGAGTAATACATCAATGATGGTTCAATTTCCAACGAAAATTAAAATAAAAGATTGTATGTATTTCACTGATTTATATCATTATATCAGATTATTCAGCATTGCCGTCGGTGTCGAAGGAATGATATGGCATGTACACCAATTTATTAGTTGGCATAAACATGAAATTTTTTGGTATGAATGTATATTATTGAATGCATAATGTATTATTACATTTATTGATTATGAATTGCGATCAATTGACAGATTAAGTGCATATTGTTGACCATTGATTCAATTTATTGGATGTCTTCATGATAGGTTAGCGATTTTATGGAATTCAAACATATAAACAAATTTAATTAAGTCGAGCTGTGAGTATAAGTTAGCTAGCACATATAACAGTGTCGCTTTTTTAAAAGTTAAGATTGAAAGGCCGGGTGCTGATGTTTGATCCTTAGATCTCTTGCTTAAATAGACAACTTTACGATAGAGATGGCAGTTCATGCGAGTCCGACCTTACTCCACTCCGAAGAAAAAATCCACCTCCGAATCCGCTTTTGACTCCGACAAAAAAATCCGACTCTGAGTTTAAGTCGGAGTTGGAGTCGGATGCTAAAAATAATCCGAATTATTCGACTTTGCCGGATCTCCAACTCCGCCTCCGCCTTTTATTTCTCTACTTATTGGGTATAATAATAATTATTATAATTTATTTTATATCGTTATCATTATCATTATTTCTACTAAACTAATACTACTATAATTTATGTGTTAATGTCGTAACCAATTATACACATATATGTCCGCTACTAAATGGTTATCAACTTATCTTTAGAGATGCCAATCACTCTGCTCCGACTTCCTCCACTTAAATCCGAGGGAAAAAAATCCGTTCCGACTCCGCCATGAAAAAATCCGCCTCCGATTAAATAATCCGATTACAATTGGAGCCGAGTTGAATCTTACATAATCTGATCCGAATCCGATTCGTTGCCATCCCTAATTTACGACTCGTAAAATAAGACGGAATATATGTTAAACATACCTTATTTTCCTCTAGTTTTCAAATAGACATATAGACTTTTTTTACAGTTCCAATGAAAAATACATTTTTACGTATGTAGTATTTGTGATATATACTCCGTACAATGATACATTTAAGGTGTAGATAGTTAGATACTAATTGTGTCATCAAATCACATTGTCATTTGGGAGCCACATTTAGTTGGCATGGTATATTATTTGAAAGATAAGACAAGAAAGATCAAAATAGATAGCATGGTGTATGGGTGTCAATGTGTCATATACTCATATAGGCATATTGCATAGATGATAGATACATGTGGCATGTGTTCGTGTGTATTTTCTGTGCAATTCGTGTAGGTTTTCGTCGGTCATGTGCATTTCTGATATATCATCTATATAAACTCATTACATTACAGGTAGGATGTAATATCATCCTAATTATGGTATTCCCTATGTTTTTTTCACACTTTGTTTTGTTCGTTACTTAAACTTGTTACGGACTATGTAATACGTATCTAATAAGAGTGCGTGCAATGGGAGTGGAGAAGTTACAAGTGGGATTATTAGATACCATATATTGGCAAATGGTATTAGACTGCCTAAAGGTCAACTCATACTTCCATGCAGATAAACATTTTTACAAAAAACTCTATTGGATTTGACTGTCAATATGGATAAGAATGCACGTGCCATAAGTTTCATTGCAACTATTAACATATACTTCATATTAGTTGCAATTATGTAGCCCTGTTTGACAAATAGTTGTTAAAGTTTAGAGTTTTACTTTTTAATTGAGTAGATTTTGCTACTGTTTATACATTTGTGTTTGGTAACATTAGCTGATTGGTAAAAACAAAAAATTATTCAATTCAGTTGTGTAAAATAACATTTATTGGCATTTGTCTCATTTGCAATATTTTGTTGGGGGTGAGAAAGAATTATGTGAAGAAGCTTGGGCATATTTGTCAGTTAAATTGATATATCTCAAAAAATCGCTTAAAAATGCTCTCCGTAGGAGCTTTTTGTAAATTAGTTGTTTGGATCCAAAATTCTAATTGAAACAGTTCTTCACCAAACACCTAAGAAGTCAAACCTCTAACAACAGTTATAGCCTCTAAAAGTTGTAAAATAAGCCCCTCACCAAACACAGCCATAGTAAAAAAAAAAATGTCAAATTGTTGTAACTAATATGTATAGAGATAAATCGTTTTAGAATCAAGACCTTTTTCTTCTCCAAAAGTTTGACAAAAGAAATGAGCTTTTCATAATTTGTTGCACTATTCATACAAGCATAGAGAAGAAAATCCCAAAAGTAATCAAAGCAAAGTATTGCAAGAAGATCCTACAAAATCTTGTTACTTGTAAATAGAATGTCATTCCAACCTTCTTGAAAACAAATGCATTTCAATAGGCCAAGTGTTTGATTTGTTTTATTCAGGCCCACTACATTTGCACGTGAGTAGCAGCCCAACACGGCGATCAATTCTGACCCACTACAATCATAGAGTTTGTTAGCACCTTCATTATTTGGGTCCATGACCCACCTTAGGTTTGGGTGGGCCACCTAAAGCCCATTTTGGCCCACAACAAACACTTGCATTTATTACGCATTTACATTTTACACTACTATGAGGTCGACAAAGTACAGCACTTCAAAGTTGAAGTTCAATTTTGCTGAATTCGCTCTTTATATTTTCTTAAAGAAACCCCAATTAGCTGATATGAAGATTCCAACTATGATCTCATGGATAAGAGGTGAAGGAGAAGCCGTAAAACAAATACCGAGTACTCCAAAAAATTATCCCTTTGTGCATAACAAGCCTTTTGTTGTGAAATAAGTTACTACGTATAATTTTTTGGTTAAAAGTGGTGATTCGTTAAATGTTAGTTAAAAGTTACTTACTAAACCACTAAACAAGTGACTAGCTTCCAAATAGTTTCATTTGAAGTAAAGGAGCTTATTCCTTTCTTTTATGCACTAATTTTAGGAAGAAGTGAAGAATACGTTGAAAAAAAAATTACACAGAGTTACACTCCAACTGAAAGGAACTTTCTACAAGTCTGTTGAATTCAAACCACCTACTATAACCCATTTTACAGTAAGTATTCTATAACATTATGTGTCAAAATCCTATGATCGTGAAATTAGTAGTAAACGTTGAAAGAAATTAATAAATAATTTAATCTTTCCATACTTCCTTGTTAAGTCGCCTAGAAGCAAGGCCTCTAGATGAAAGATTTGGCGTAACGGGCAATGCCGGTGTCTTAGGTGCCTCTTCATCATCCCAACCAGCATCATCCCAACTGTCATCCCAACTGTCATTTGATTCAGGAACCCTTTTCGACCCACCTGAAATCGGTAGCTCCATGTCGATGATTTGATTATATCCATTCCCTTGATACAGCTTCTTACACAAACCAGAACACATCCAAGCAGATCCAACTACGAAAAATGCAAGCAAAGCTAATAATATAACGCAATGAGTTCCGGTGACGCTGTTGAAGTATCTGAGCTTGAAAGTATAGTGACTTTCTGTTCTATCATCACGCGGAATTAACTCTTTGAAGTCAAGAGTGCAGCGGCTATTCTCAGTCGTCAGTAAAATTAAGCTATCTAGTGCCTCATATGCTACAGTAACCTTAACCTGTAACAAAAGTTTGTCATCATTTAAATATATTACAAGTATCTGGTTTTTTTAAGACATTAAAGTTGTGAATCCATCGTACATCTATAACGGGTATAGGTGTGACAATTTTTTCCAGAGTTTAACATTTTAATACATCAGATCATCAATAATCAGGAACTGCATTGCAGTTTCAAGTAGCAGAAAACTATGGATTTATAGATTTTAACAAATTAAGAATCAAGTTCCCAGCATATAATAATTAGAATGCATAATGATACAACAGCAATATTGATTTTCATTTTAGGGAGGACGGGTAAATCCGATAGATATATAGAGCCTTTAAAATCTCATCAAAAAAAGCATATTTGGAAGAACCATCTAACTCTAATGGTGTTTATAGTCATAGTAAGCCAAAACTAACAGATAAGTCGGAAAGGGCCATGACACATCTCCTCAAAAAAAAAAAAAAAAAAAAAAGGTAAGAAAACACCCAAAATTGTACAAGTGTGCAGCATATGACAGCATGGTATCATTCGCAGTTGTACTTGGGAAATGGGAAACGTGTTAAACATGACAGCATATACTTGATACGGATTCAAATATACAGTATCTCAAGCAAGCACAAATCTTACGACTGTGCTTCTAAAAGATGCTGCGGCTTATATGCCATAACTGACTAGAATTTAAGGCTCCTTCAGCTTCTAGACCGAGCTCAATTTGCTCTGAACAAAAAGCCAGAAGTCAGACTCATTAGAACTTGTTAGAACTTAGTATCATCATAATTTATTTTAGTTGTAAATTGAACTTGTTAGCCTGGGTAACTCTTGTTGGAAGTCTCGGAGCTATTGAATTTGTATTTATTCTAGTTGTAAATTGAACTGGATAGCCTGGTTAACCGTTGCTGAAAACAATGGAGCTATTGAAGTTGCTGGTCCTTAATCAAACTCACATGACGTTAATGTCCATCTTCTAAGCTAAACTTACCTCTCATTTCCTTAATTGAATAGTATGTGGCCCTAAGTCACCAAGACAGACTAAAAAAGGTTGTCATTAACAAAGTGGCCCAAAAGATGCTAGCTAAAAAAATCATCAATCTTAGCAACCTAGAATAGCTATTAGCCTATTACATCTTAAAGGAGGTTGGTTTGTGCGACTTTCCTCAAAGTCAATTATTTGATCACATCAGGTATCAACTTGAGATAGAATTTCATCGCTTGATCAGGAATTCAGGATCATCTTTCAGTTAGGTAATCATCAAAGCACCACATTAAATATTCATCATAAAGAATTACGGATTACAGTTATATCATTACCAATTCTTTTATAAAGCAACCAAAATAATCTTCATCAAGTAATTTTACCTTTTTGTCTTCCTTCTGTTGAAGTTCAACTTTCGTTTCCTCCAACTGAACATATTCTGGAGCCGTTATTGTGACAACAACAGACTCTGATCCTTTATTTTGTATCAGAAGTGAAAGATCTGGAGAATCTGGAAAATGGGGAATCACATAAATTTTAGAGAGCAACAATATACTATATTAGGATAGAAGCTACAGCGGCATTTAGCATGCAACAGATATGCAGCAGATACAAATCAATATTTGCAAAGAAAGGGATCAGTGAGAGCCCAATAAACCATATTCCTCCTTTACCAGGACAGTTAGTAAAACAGAGTCATAGGAGATTACCAAACTACTAACCAAAAATTAAATATGGCAAGCTAGCTTTTTGTGAGAGAAAGTGATGGAGCAAAGGGAGGCAATTCCAAGTGACTAACTTCTAAAATGCTTCAATACCCGCATAATTAACCGTATTTGAATGGAACAATTTGTCTTCGTGTTGAAAAGAATTTGCAAATTCTTGTAAGTAGTAGATTTGAACATTCACGAGACGGCTGGTTGAAAGACCCCCAACGGGCATGACTCACAGGCTCACAGCACCAACATCAGTTAAATGGGACTTTCCAGTTCCACATTCTGTACGATGTACCACCTTGGTCCTAATTCCTACAGTTTACTGTACATTATAAACACTTCCCTCTAATTCCTATAATTTTCACACAAAATTTTGAAACGAGCTGAAGTTCATGATTTAATGTATTTGTTGGGCTAACCTAGAGAGGCTAATCTGAATGATATCAAATTCATGACAGTTCGCCAGGTTGTCTCTTGCCTGCCCATGGATTCAGCAGAAGTTCGAAAGGTTGACCTATTCGGGAATCTCCGGAGTTAAGGTACTTGAAAGGCTATTCTGTAGACCCTTGAAAGGATCTTACAAGTTACAAGTATGATGGGTAGCATATGGAACAAGATTCCTCATGGTGAGTCTGGGTCCAGTACTCCAGTGGCATTTACAGTCAATTGTTATTCAGAACCTCAGCCAATATAAGGAAGCAGCTTGGGAATTAGAGAACCGTTAATTCAATAGCTCGCTGAATATGGAAAAAACTTATTTAATTCACACCTTAAAATCTAAAATTAGGTTATATTTTTGTGAGTTTCCAGATGAAATGTCAAAAACTTAATAAAAATAAGCTCACGAAACTGAGTAGACTCTCTGCACTCCCTACTTATTTTGCTTTCAAATCAAATGTCTAGTAGAAAGAGTTGCTTTGATAGAGGTATAAGAATGTTTAAATCAAATTCCCCACCCAACCTTCGGCAAGACCACAAAAAACTCTATTGAGACATCAACAAGTTGATTTTGAGATTATAATTTTCAACTGACAGTGTGTTCCTCAACAAGATTTTGATACGTACAGCTCTATTCACTAAGCTGATAACAGATTGATTTCATTTTTTATAATCAGATTGATTACTTAAATTACATAATAGGCATTATTAGCACCTAATAACTTCCTGAGATCATTACAATATATCAGAAACACCCTTGCGCATCGTATTAGCAACATTTTGTTACTAAGACTTAAGGCATAAGCTCACTTTTACTTGAAAATAAATATGCCTCAAGGGCTCAAAGAAGTCAAGAATCTCATAGCTCTGCTTCAGTAAGAAGTTTACTTTCTCATTTTTCTTGTCCCTCAACCCCTAAAAAGGTGCAACTTTAGTTATATAATCAAAGGAGGTTACCGATCACTTTGAATGATGCTATCATAATGATACACAACTCACACTAAATTGCAGCACATTTCACAAAGCTTCACTGATGCATCTCATGGGACATGAGTCATGGTACCCACGTACCAATAATTATTTTCGTATGCTTCCTCTGGTAAAACTACTAGGTCTATCACTCTATATTGTCATTCTTTTCCTTTAATACTCAGTACTACAAGTATGTTTTATCTGTCTGCACTAAAGTGAAAAACCTGCTAGCCTACTTTCCTACTAGTGATTAGTCATTCGGTACAGATAAGTTCATCCAACATAGTTGGCTTCAATGGTCAATGGTCAGTCAACTTAGCTTCACTACTTCAAGCCAAAATAGAAATCCAATAATAATACATACTTAGGGCTTGTTTGGAAGTAACAGCTGAACTGACTGATTAGAGCTGAGCTGAACTGAAAGTTTTTTTACGAAGGAATAATGAATAGCAAAATAAGAGAGGAGCTGAGCTGAACGGAGCTGAGCTGAAGTAAACAGGCTCTTATATGCATAACATTTCAAGAATCAGTTAAGGTAGAGTACCAAACAGGCAAAAGCAAACAAAGAAGAACAATGGAAAACCAAATTGCAGCATAACAAGTGAGAACAATGTTCGGTCATTGAATCAACAAACAATAACCACAAGAGATCATTCAATTTCAAATGCAACTACTCTATAGCAAAACAAACATCCGAAAAGGCGAAAACACAAAAACTCACCATTGCCAGAAACCCTTAAACAGGCAGACAAATTCTTCTTCTCATCAACACACATATTAGACGGATCACATTCGTCGTCTTGGAGTCTCTCTTTCTCAAATCCCATCAATGCACCATTTGATTCTCCATTGTTATCCCCACTTTTAGAAGAATCAACTACTTTGCCACTCTTATCATCCTTAGTTTTCAGCTTCATTTTTCTACTATCACCATCAATTTTTTGATCTTCTTTAGACTTCAATGACTCACTATTATTGATCTTATTAAGATCTTTCTCAACAACCCCATTAAATTTCTTTAATTGTTCTTCCTTCTTCACTTGAGAAACATCATTATGATCAGAATCAAATCTCATCCCACCCTTTTGTTCATTTGAATTCTTAGTACCATTCAAACCACCATTTTCCTAAATTACCAATAAAAATTATTTAAAAAAATCACATACTAATTAACATAAAATTCTACAAATTAAGCAATATATTAACAACCTAAAAATCGAGAAATTGTAGAAATTTACCTTGAAATTAACAACAGAAGAGTTGACAGCAAGAAGAAGCAGCAAAAGATTGCCAAAAAGAATCAATCTTTTCAAACATCCCATTTATTAATTTTACAAGAAACAAAAAAAAAATCCTGAAAAAATCATTCAACTTCCATTTATTAGAAACTAATAAATGAAATTAAAAAGGTATATATATATATATATATATAGTTGAGTAGAATTACCCAAGTTTTAAAAAGTTTTCATCTTCAACAACTTTCCTCAAGTGTCATCATATTCATAGTTCAAGAATCAATTGAGTAGTGTAGTAAGTTGCAATTCAAAAACCCAGAATAATAATAAGAGTTTGAGATCAAACTGATTATTAAGTGTAAATTTGTAGAGTACCATTGACTAGTTGTGTCACTTGTGTATGTCGTGAAGGCCAATCCTTCTACCATTCTCCCACAAGTACAATTAGCAAATATACTCCCCTCCCCAAAACGCTGTGTTTCAGTCTTAAAACTACTATAAATACATAGTTTTTCTTGTTTGTTTCATTTTTGTTGTATTTTTCTCTCTCTCTATTCTGTTTCACTTTATCACTCCTCAAACAACCAATTTCTCATTCTAAAAACTACAACAATGGAACATTCAACAACAAATTATACAGAAATTGAAGAAATAGACAGAAATATGCAGATTATTAACGATTTTGAAGCAGAAACAGGTTTCGTTTTTAATATTTTTGTAATATTTTTACGCTATTGTGAATATTACATTGATATTCATATTCAATTTTGAAATTGTAATGTACTTCATTGATGAGTGAAATATTTGTTTCATGAAATTAGTTTAATGAAATTATGCATGTTTTAGGATTATGACTATGAATATTGCTGTACTATCCATAATTTTATGAATAATATTCATTTATTCATTAAACCTAATTTATGAATATGAATTTTACTATAATAGGATTCTGACTATGAATATTGGTGTAATATTCATAGTTTTATGAATAATATTCGTTGTATTCATTTAACCTAATTTTTGAATATGAATTTTGCTATAATAGGATTCTGACTATGAATATTGGTGTAATATTCATAGTTTTATGAATAATATTCGTTGTATTCATTTAACCTAATTTTTGAATATGAATTTTGCTATAATAGGATTATGACTATGAATATTGGTATAATATTCATAGTTTTATGAATAATATTCAGTGTATTCATTTAATCTAATTTTTTATTATGAATTTGCTATAATATTCAATTTTTTTTACATAATATTCATTGTTCATATATAGCTTAGTTATTCAGATATTGAATATTACATTTAGAAATATGAATATTAGCTTATTAATTCACAAATATTAACTTTTGCAGGTACACAAATTCAAATGATAGTTAAGGAAGCTGAAAAATCAGAATTACTCAGCATGATAGTAAAAAATGACGAAGAAGGTTTTGATTTGTACAACAAATATGCATTCAGAAAAGGATTTAGCATCAGAAAAGATAAAACAAGGACTCAAAAAGATGGAAGCTGGACAATGAGAAGATATGTATGCTCAAATGCTGGAACAAAAGATGATACACACAAGAGACCAAGAACTTATGATAAATTGAATACCAGAACAAATTGTGGAGCATTCGTTCAATTTCACATTGAAAAAGATGGTGATTGGACTTGTGTGAGACATAACATGGAACATAACCATGTTATGATTCCAATTGAAAAAAGACATCTCCTAAGATCTCAGAGAAATATAACAGATGAGCAACTCAAATTCATCAGCACATTAAAAGCAAGTGGAGTTCATATTTCAGATGCACTAAGAGTAATGAAAAAAGAAGCAGGAGGTTCTCCAATGGTAGGATTCACTCCAAGAGATGCGTATAATTAATTAGCAGCAGAAAAGGCAGATCATCTTGATGGAAGGGATTGCAGACAATTAATCAAATACTTTGCACAAAGGTAATGTGTTCTTGAATACTATGTATTAAAATGAATATTATGCATATCACAACAGAATATTATGCATATTAAACATATATCTTATATTCAATAAATATATCATACACTTATGAATATAACGAACCATATAATGAATATTACATGATAAAAAATGAATATTATTAATTATATCATGAATATTATACTATGCAGGCAAGCTAAAGAGAAAGACTTCTTTTATGAGTTTAAACTTGTTGATGATGGCACATTGATAAGCTTTTTTTGGAGAGATGGAAAAATGAAACGAGACTATGAAGCTTTTGGAAATCTTTTAGTATTTGACACTACATATAGAACTAACAAGTATGGCATGATATGTGCGCCATTTGTTGGAGTGAATAATCATAACGCCAATGTCATGTTTGGTATAGGTTTTCTCTTCAATGAAAAGATTGAAAACTTCATTTGGTTGTTTGAATCATTTCTTAGTTCAAATGGTGGAAAGCAACCAACAACAATTATGACAAATCAATCAACTGCAATGGCTGCTGCTATTTCAATAGTATTTACCCCAACAATATGCCATAGGCTATGTACATGGCATATTGGGAAAAACTCACTGAACAACATACCTCACCTCAGAGCTTATGAAGGATTCAATGACCTTTTCAACTACTTGCTCAAGTACTGTGACACTGTTGATAAATTTTACCACTATTGGCTGAGGTATTTTCGTAATCTAACTCAATATTCATTTCATTCATATATAATATTCATTCTATTGACTTCTAATATTTAGTTAATAATTTATAATAGTATAAAATATAATATTCAATAACAGATGAGTAATATTTAGTATATAAAATGTAATATTCATTAGTAGAAGAATGATATGCATTATTCTTTTTATTTTGAAAACAGAATGCTTGTTGAATACAACTGTGCGGACAATGATTGGTTGAAGGATTTGCATAAGATAAGGGACAAATAGTGTCCTGCTTTTACAAAAGATTATTTTTCTGGTGGAATACTATCTTCACAAAGAGTTGAATCAACTAATAAGTCTGTTTCAAAAAGACTAACAAAGACTCAAGGATTGTGTGACTTCTATAACACCTTTCTTGATGTAATTTCTGAGTGGAGAAGCAAAGAAAATGGAGAAGATTTTAGATTCATAACAGGAAATAGGCATTTGGCTTATGCAAATATTAGCATACTAGAACATGCTCGTGAAATATACACAGGTGAATTATACAAAGTTTTTGAAGAAGAATTTGTCAAGGGTACAACATGTAACAATGAGATGAGTAAAGATGATTATCCACTTCTTTACTATTATGTCTGGAGGCTAAATGTGGATCACATCAAACACTAAGTTGGCTTTGACAAATTTACAGGTGAAATGAAATGTACATGCAAATCCTTCACAGAAATAGATAAGTTGAATATTATATTGTCTAATCATGAATATTATCTTTTTATATCATAAATATTATGACTTGCATAATGAATATTAGTATATGTCATGTGAAATGTATCCGGAATTCTTTGCTTTCATGCACTTCGTATTTACCATATACACAATATCAAGAAACCTCCACAATACATATTGAAAAGATGGTGCAAGACAGCAATCAGTTCCAATATTGAAGAACATAATTGTGACTCAGACAAAATTGTTCAAGCTTCTGTTTGGAGAGTTCTGACATTAAGATTCCTTGTCTACTTGATTACTTCAACTCAACATATACAAATATGCAGAGATGAGATTGATGCTGATTTAAAGTTGCTGAAGGAAAGAATTGAAATCATGAAAGGAGCTATAGATTTTGAAAAAAAATTGGACAAAGATATCATTGATATCTCCGAACTATCAATAAAGGTAATAATAATGATATGAATAATACATTTTAAATGTTATCATACAATCAGGGTCATATGTAAAAAAATATAATTGCAGGATCCACCTGTGACAGAAGAAATATGAAAAAAATATCAGGCCAAAGGGAGCACTTGAAAAAGCAATAAACCAAGCAAAATCTTGGAAAAGGAGAGTTGGAATTTATGTTATGAAACAAAGAAAAAGGCTCAAATATCAGTTCAGGTAATATATCATATATTGCTTTCTTGAATATTAATTACAAATCAATTGAATATTTCATATACAGTCAAAAATAACTACATATTATTTTTCAGCATTATGATCCACATGCAATGGCCTTCATCCATCCAACAGGTCCAAATTCAGGTCTAATATGCCAAGTCCAACCAGATCAACAAGCAAATAAATCATTATCAAATGCAAAGAAGAAGATTAATACAAAAACTAAAACTGTAAATCAGGTACTGAACATTAAGTACGGAGCACAAAATGATTTGTGCTCCCGGGAGCATATAATAAACTGCCGCAATTAGCTAATTATTACACGGGCCTAGTTCAATTGGGCTGGGTCAGTCGTTATAAATTGTTTGGGCTCATGTCATTTCGAACAATATATATATATATATATATATATATATATANGTCGTTATATATTGTTTGGGCTCATGTCATTTCTAACAATATATATATATATATATATATATATATATATATATATATATTTTTGGGTTTTTCTACATTGTGCCTATGAGCTATTGGGTTTTCTACGTTGTACCCTCCCAAATGAAAACTTCTACTTTGTGCCCCTAAGGTTCAATTAGTTACTATATTATGACCTTGTACTTAAAAAAATATTGATGCCCATAAATTATTTGTTGTATGAACTATAGTGCTCATAGTAAACTTTAATTGCAAGAAAAATTGTAAAAGTATGGGTCATGAACAGATGCGTAGGAGCCACCAAATTGAGATTGAAATTGTAACATTTTTAACGAAAATGTTATGGCTTAGTCACTTAATGAACCTCAGGGGCACAACGTAGAAAATCCAATACCCCAGAGGCACCATGTAGAAAACCCCTATATTTTTTAAAAAAGTTGTTTGTTACTTTGCTTTTATTTGCCTTTTCCCTTTGTTTTGAGTCTTGTAGTCTCGTTTTTCTTATGTGGAAAAACGACTTATAAAAAGGGAAGATTAAGCGGTGCGTTCTATTCGCTTTATAAAAGATCGAATAAATTGAGGTACAGTCTAACATGTTAAATTAGGATTGATTGTTTCTAACAAGTTAAATTATTATTCAATTCAAGCAATTCAATAGGTTATGGTTAGGTTTGGTTACATCTAATATAAGCTTCAATAAAAATACTTTTGAATTAGTAAGTTGAAGTCTTGAACAAATATCACAAAATCATAATTAGCCCCAATTTAATTATCTATTAATCTATTTTTTAGATGAACCCGAATTCATGGATGCACTTGAAACTTGAAGGAGGGATTCTCTACTACTATATACTCCGTCTATAATTACACACAAAAAAAAAAATACTCCGTTTATAAATAATGTAATGACATTATTATAAAGCTAGATTAGTGACCTTGCACGATTTAAATTAAAAGTATTTATATATTATATATATATATATGCAACATTTAGTTTTTTAGTTGATTTTTGATGAAATTTAATTTGAACAAAATATTAAATGAAGCAATTTTAAACTCGCAATCGTAATGATATTGTAAAATAATATAAAGAGTATTGAGACGCAAAGAAAAATATTTTGTAGTTTGTTGTACTAAATTTTATTATTTTAATATATAAGTTTAGTAAGGAATATAGAAGTTTTTTTNGAATATAAAAGTTTTTTTTTTTTTTTTTTTTTTGGGTGCTAGGGAGCCACAAGGAATATAGAAGTTAGCCAAATAAATTTATAGTTTTTAGAGTAATAGCTTACATAAGAAACTAACAAAAAAAATTTAGGCGGAAACTTTTATATTAGAGAGTGACATGTGGTAGAGAATGGCTTGACTGCTCGAGTAATTTTTAAAGTTAAAGTATAGATAGATTGGGTAAGTATCTTGGCAATTAATTGGGCCTTTTTTATTGTGCCAAATATTCAATCGACAAAGCAACCACTTTTTTTTTTTTTTTACCACTTAATTTTTATTTTTTATGAGAAATATAGCAGCCAGTTTTATTGGGCTTAAATGTTTTTGTTTTTATTTTTTATTTTTTTTTGTGACACAATTGGGCTTTAATTGTTAATTTGCTAATTTGTAATTGGTATACCATATTACCTTCCAAAAAAAAAAATTGGTATACCATATACCATATTTCGTACAAAACTAATCAACACGCAAGACTATATATCCCTTTTGGAACTCTGAAAAGTTGTTCAAGGCCCATCTTATGACCATAGGGGCGCCATGTAACTGTTTTTGCAATTTTTTTCCTAAGATCCTGAAACTACCCAAAATCGTGGACAATAGCATTTGCTTTGGGTTCCGAAGGGCTGTCATGGACGCCGTCTTGTTTGTGGCCTGTTTTTATTTACCACGTGTTCTGGGCGACCACATGATTTCCCATGATCAATCTCGACCTCTAAAAGTGGTTACCATCCTTATTTCTGATCGGTAGTTTTTCTACAAAATGAAAAATTGTTTTTTCGCTCTCTAAAGATGTTCTCATGGCCTTTTCAGCCCGAAACACATTATCTGGGTTCATATTTTGACCATATGAGCATCATGAAAAGTTTTTGGCAAATTTTTTTTTCTCGGGATCCTGGAACCTCAAAAAACTGTGGATAATAGCCTTTCATTAAGACCTCCAAAGGGGCCTTCCCTGTCCTTAACCATGCGCTCCCCCCTTCCTCCAGTCGAAAAATACTACATTATATAAAAAGAGGCTGCCTGCCCTCAACCATGCTCATGGTACAAACACCCCCCGAGACAAAACAGGGTCATAGGAAAGGTCGCCTAAAGGTGACGAGAGAGTGAGAATGAATAAGGATCGCAATTTCAGAATAGAAGAATCATAAGAGGTCTTTAGGAGCGGAAACTTATCGTGAGGAGTCCTATGGTGGTACATAACACATGGTAAAAAAACGGGAGAAAAAATGACGGGGCCCACGACGGCCCTTGCGGAGGATTGAAACAAAGGCTATTATCCACTGTTTTTTGGGGTTCCGTGGTCACGGGAAAAAAATGCTGGAAATTTTACAGGGTGTCCGTAAGGTAAAAATATGATCGTAGACCAAACAGTTCGGTGTGAAAAGATCATAAAAGGGATGATTGTAAGGTTTTAGACGTTTCCGTTTGAGGCTGTTTTTCTCTTCACAGGAAGAGGCCATAAAAGAGATCATAAGAGGTTTTTAAATTGGGGGCTAAAACCGATCATGGGGAGTCCAATAGTGGTCCATAGCACGTGGTAAAAAAGCATGCTGAAAAAATAACGACGCCCAGGACGCCCCTTCGGAGGCTTAAAACAAAAGCTATTATATACTGTTTTTTGGAGTTATGGGGTCCCGAAAAAAATTGACAAAAAATTTTTCGGGGTGCCCATATGGTCAATATATAAACCCAGACCAAGCAATTTGGGGTGAAAAGGTCATAAGATGGATGATAACAAGGTATAAGACGCTTTCGCATGAGGTTGTTTTTCCCTTCTTCGAAAGAGGCCATAAAAGGGATCAAAAGAGGTCTTTAGGGGTCGAAAACCAATCTTGGAGAGTTCTGAGGTGGTCCATATCAAGTGGTAAAAAAACGAGGCAAAAAAATAAGAGGCCTAGGACGCCCCCTCCGGAGACCTCAATCAAAGGCTATTATCCACTGTTTTTTAGAGTTTCGAGGTTTCGGAAAAAAACTGGCAAAATTTTTTTGGAGTGCCTGTATAGTCAAAACATGAACCTAGAACAAGCAATTCGGTGAGGTCATAAGATTGATCATAAGAGGTCTTTAGGGGCTGAAACCAATCGAGAGGAATCCTGAGGAGGAGCCGTCCTTGAGGGGGGGGGGGGGATGCGTTTGGTCATGAGAGCTCAAAACCAAGCTACACAGCACATGGTACAAAAAGAGTTTGTCTGCCCTCAACCATGCGCTCCCCCCTTCCTCCCGTCGGAAAATACTATATGATACAAAAAAAAAAGGCTGCCTGTCCTTAACCATGCTCATGGTACAAATTTCCCCGAGTTAAACTAGAGTTGTAGCAAGAATATAGCATGAATTACAATTATATTCATTAATAGGATTGAAGAAAATCAAATCATAGACAAAACTGGGTTCTGTATGATAAAATCAATTTATGTGTCATCTTAGTATTATCCTGCACCATACAAGTTTTCTTAATATAGCCATCTATAGGAAGAAGGTGTTGGAAAGCACCCTTCCTGGCCACTATATGAGGTATGACACGCCATCTAGAACCCCGCACTATTTCCACCATTCCCATAGTCCCGCCTAAAAATAACTTGTGTTTTTTTTAGAATATGAATATAAAATATTAAAATGTATATTTTTTATTATATACAAATATTAAATATTAAAATGTAAATAGGGGGAAGTCGGAAAATTACGTAGGGCAGTAACCCAAATGGCCTTTACTCAAGCGCTACTTCGTGGCGTCCGAATAATGAAAAAATGAAGTTACCGATTTGATAACCGCTCTCCTTTGTTGTCCGCCTTAACAAATCTGTAATACTAGTAAATAGTAATCCGTAATAAAAGTACAATAAATGATTTTGAGAAGCCACGATAGATTCCTACTTCCCATGGGTATTTGACAGGTTTGCCATATAGCAATAAAAGAAGTCAACCTAGCTGCCCAAAATATAGGGTTGAAAGAGATTGTGACAAGCCATGCAAATTATGCACGTAAAAATAGTTTCAAAAATGCCTCTTTACGCAGTTTGCATTGATGATTTAAGTATGAGTGCCACTTTCCAACTTTTAACAAAAAACTGATCCACAGACCACATACCATATACACCTAAAAGCTAAGGCTTCGTTGGCTGTTTAATTTATTGGTAAGATATGTCAATCAATGAATCCACGAATCAAAAAGAAAGTCAACATGTTTATTATTTTTATAAAATTTGCATTCCTTTGAGCTAGGTCTAGAAATTTTGAAACATTATTAGGATATTGTCAAACCGCCCATTTCATATACAAACAAGAAATAAAAATATTCTAAAAAGATGAGGACATTTTGTATGATTTTTTTTCAATATGAAAGAATTTTTAAGGGACCCTAATGTGACTCATAAGACTATTGGGTGACCATGAGTCTCATTACAAGTCTAAGCAATGCTAGCTAATCTTTGACCCATTCTATGAGTACTAACAAATGGCATGGCCCATTAGATGCTCTATTGATTAATCAATTAGTCTAAAGAGTAGAATGCCGGTGCTAATCAGGTTGTATGAGTTGGAAACAATCGCGACAGATATAAGTTAATTTACGTGTAATATTTATTTGATTAACTTGACCATTGCCTAAAACGAGCTAGCCTCTGGCCAAGAAGAAAATGTGTGGAAGTAGAATTGGGGTTAAGACCCATGGAATATAAGAAAACTAAACTCTATTGTCCAGGTCTGCCATGGATATTGAAAACTACTCCGTATTTATTTAAATTTATGAATTGTGAAGAACACATTAAATGAATGTAATTTCTAAATTATTTCAATTTATAGCAAGAATTTGCTTCAAAGCATCAATCATTGTGAAGGTGTAAATATTGCATGTGTTGGTTGAAATTACATTGAATCATTCGTAATAACAAAATTTGTTTTTTTTTTTTCATGTCCTACAACACTAGCAGCGTTATCATCAACTTACCAAAAAGTCAATGATAAATTGCAAAAACTGACCAATTCAACTCGATAATCACGTTATCAACAATGAGCGGACTTCATTATTGCAATAATACTTTGCCTTGACAATAGTCTGTTATATAAATCATAATCAATATCCTTCAAATTCTTACTACTACATTATGGAGTAAATGAAGTTTAAGGTGGACCCTTATATACAAAAGTTAGATCAGAAAACATCAAGATCATATCCATAAGAGAGGATGGAGTGATGGACCATAATCCATTAATACAAGGCATGTTCCTTGAAGAAATTGTCTTCAATATATACTTCTGTCCCTTTTGTCTCCATTCATCCTTTTTATAGATGTAATTAATATGAAATTTTATGCATTTAACGGACCATTAATTCTAATAATAAGACAATGCGAGTTTACAACATATTTAATACTATGTATAAATGATCTTAATTTCAGTTCATTTCAACCCCAATCAGTTTCAGTTGTTTATCGCAAATGTAAACAGGCCTTTACTTTGATGCATTACCAATTGTTTTTTTTTTTTTTATTTTTTTTTTTAATTTTAAGTGAGCTTGTAAAATCATTTGGATTTACTAATCTAATGATTGATCAAAGTCATCTCATAAAACACAATAACTATAAGATACAAGTTGAGCCCCTAAATCAAAGTATATGCAAATCAATCATCATATCTGTCGGAGATTCTAAGAAGTACTATACCCTCAATCTAAATTAGGTGCACATAAGCACATCTGGTGTTGTCATGAATCTTATAGAGGAGCTATATATACCTTAAGAGGTCTATGTCTTCTATTGCATCTTCTAAGAGATGATAATCAGACCTTTAAATTAACTAAAAAAAATTAAATACCATTAATGTAAGAGATAATTCCCAAATCATAGGCATATAATGAGCACTTAACCCTTCAAGGGTTTGTTCTCTTTATCTAATAAAAACTAGGAAAATTTCATAAATATAATCCCAACTATAGGCGTTCACCTAATAAAAGATCGAACTTTGATAATCCAAAAATGGACCCAACTTTCATGCCCATTTTCCAATTATGGATCATCTTAAATTTTAACTTGTAAAATCAAGTAAATCTTGCTAATTATCTGGTTTTTGCTTAAGCAGAACCACCCGAAACCACCATCACAACCATCCCTTCCACCCGAAACCTCCAAATGTTAAGAAAAAACCGGATACTAAACAAGATTTACTTGATTTTACAGGTTAAAATTTAAGAGGGCCCAAAATTGAAAAATGAGTATGAAAGTTGGGTCCATTTTTAGATTAATCAAAGTTCGGTCTTTTATTAGATGAACGCCCATAGTTAGGATTATATTTATGATTTTTTTCTAAAAACTAAACAAATTTAATTTGAACATACTTTATTGAACATCATAAGAGTAGTTTAAAACCAATTGAATTTTGTCACACTTAGCTTGATTGAATTTAATTAAATTGGATACTTGAAACAATTAAACTTTGCAACTTATTAGACCTAAGCTCAACTTATCAAAATATATCTAAATTATTTTAAGGTAAAAAAAAAGAACAAAACTCTTTTTTGTTTGGTATTGCATCTAAAATTTCAAACTTAGCCATGTTACAAAAACTTCTATTTAAGGTACCATCAATTCGGTCAAATACCTATCAAGAGGACCACATGCATTTCAGTAATCCATCCATATTACCATACCAATCAATCATATGCCTTTGAAACAAACGTCTCAAGACTTCTCATTCCACTCATTTCTTTTTTAGTATTTGTTTTAATGATAGTTAATGATGTCCATGTATATATCAATGGTAATAATCTACGGAGTATATGCATAAAATCATTTTTTTAACATTTTTCAAAAATAGTAGTGATTTTGGAAATTGTTATACGTGTAACCTATTGTAAATCATTACAAAATTTACGTAAATATTTTTGCCATTGACTTTTTCATAAATATTTAACTCAAATATTGACTTGGTTTTGCTTAAATTAAAGTACTCGTATAACAAACTCAAAACAAGAAAAAATATACCTAATACCTCCAACGTGCATCAAACTGTCAAACCTAAACCTAATCTATTAATATACAAAAATAATATTCATAGTTCACACTAGTATATACTTCATACGTTCTTCCTTGTTGATATATTTGAAATGTTAACACTATTCATAAAATAAGAGAATCTTTTAAAGTTTAAAATTACTTTCAATATATAAAACATAATATAGTCATACGAGGTCTTATTTGATTCGTCTTAATTAGTACGTTATTAATATCCAGTTATTACAATTTTTACGTATATAAAACAAGAGATAATTAAAGTCAAATAAGTGCATTGGCACATGTGCAAATTAAAACGTATCAAACAAAAAGGACCGGGGGAATATAATATGTTAACCCCTCCATCGTTGTGTAACTCTTATTCCATCCGTTTTTCTATTATTATTTTCTACATATATATGGAATAAAGTTTCTTATCGATCACTTGTTACATACCTCTTTTAAAACGTGAGTCCCATGATACATTTACCCCTTTACCTCTTATTTCTAATTTGATGAAGTTAGGTGATTTAAACACCACCACCCCTATTAACCACCATAAGCTCACAATAATTACATTTTCTCTCCTAGTTTACCAAGTGACCGTGGTTCAAAAGTGGTGTTAATGTGCCTAAAACATTGTGTCATGTTACGATTTAGTAAGTAATTATCAATAGAAAGAGTATTAAGTTGTGTTCTTTTAAGAAATTTTTTTTCTAAGAACTTTCAATGCAATTTAAATCAATCTAATCTCATTATTTTCTCTAATACAATCCATTCTAATACAATGCATTATAATTCAGTTGAATCATTTGCTATCCAAACACAACTTCGTCTCAACCCATACAGAGAAAACATCCTAACAAAACTTTGCAAGACATAACTCCCTCTAAAACAATGGTAAATCATGTAAGATGATTTTCTCCCCATGTCGCCATGATATCACTATGATATCACAAGATGGGAATCATACAAGAACTAGATGAAACGCAGCGTTTCATGCAAGTGAACCAACGAAACGACACGTCAGAAATCCCCATCACCAGGATCTGGTAAAATCTGGCTTTATTTTAGGTGGGCTCTTAGCAAGACGCGTGGCAGTAAATGAATTTGTGAATGGTGGGGGCCATCAAGCTTGCTTTTTGAAGGGTTTAGAGGGAGAAAGGAAGAAATAAAGAGAGAGAAGTGATAAGCTGATAAGTATTTGGGCCGTTGGACACCCTGGCAGATGGACCACAAAAGGCCCTATAGTCGGCTGTTGGCGGGCCATGTTTCTTCTGTATTAGTATGACCAAAAGCTCGAATGCTGCCAGAACTCACCTTTTTGAAAGTTTTTCCAACCACTCCTCAATTATTGTCTCCCTTCATAAAAGACTAAGATTAAGTTATGATCATGATTTATGAAACTCAAGAAACTTAAGGAAGGCTAAAGAAAGAAGGTGTATTTATAATGTAATAGTGAGATTCAATTTTTGAGCATCCAATCGCAAAATAACTTTTATTTGAATAAAAAATTGAATGATAATGAACAAATAATCGATCACTCATAATTTTGATTTGCAAAAGCTAACGAATGTTTGGAAGCATTCGTTATCGTGGATGAAAATGAAAATTATTTTTTCTTTAAAAAAAATAATTACCAATCATTGTAAATTTGACTTGTATTTCTAAGTTAATACTATTTTATAATGTGTACTAAATTTTTAGTTAACGCCCCAACAAACTTGTTGTTAAGGTCACAAATATATCAAGCTTTTAAAATTATGTTTTTAGAAAAATTTTAATGCAAAAGTATTTCACTCTTACTTCTACAGCGGGAGCTTTTTGAGCTTTAGGTATCTAGTACTCCACTTTTCAATTAATTCTTTGTAAGAATGCAAACTCGTTTAGCAATAAAAACTAATTCCTCTATTCCTAAATATTTGATAAGTTTGAAATCTTGACACTATTTATAAAATAGGAGAATCTTTTAAATTACTTGCAATATACAATATAAAATTTAATATAGTCATATGGGGTCTTGTTTGATTCGTCTCAATGAGTACGTTATTAATATCCACATACTATAATTTTTACATATATACAACAAAAGATATATAAATTCAAACAAGTGCGTTGATATATGTGTAAGTCAAAACATATCAAACAAATAGAAACAGAGGTTCTTGAATTGTTTTGTATTAGTTCTTGTGACTATATAAGAGCCAAATAAAAACCACAATCCAATTACATAGTGCAAATAGAGTAAGAGATAACTTACTTCGTTAAAGTTCCTCAATCAGTTCTACAAGGTTCTTGAATTGACCCTCATTACCCACTCTTATGGGCTGTTACTTCTGACTCCCTAGAACCAAATGAACATGTAACAAAAGTAAAAATTGACATAAACTTGGTAAATGTTTACTATTGATTTACTAATTATTATTTCTTACATCAAACCTAAGGCCGGTACAAAGTACGAGTAATCTACGGGATAACTTGTAAAATGTACCCAAGTAATGTGATAGACTTGGGTGATTGATAAGTAACATTATTAGTTCAAGAAAATGCAAAATTGATTGATTTTTCTCTAATTTCCGATATTAACTTTAACCATTAATGTTTTACATAACTTTAAAAACTATAACAAATTTAAAAGTTAATGTATAAACAATTTGTCTCAAAATAAATTAAATAATAAAAACCCACATAAAGGAAACTAAATAAATTTCTTCAAATCAAATTAAATTTATACACAATTCATATAAAAAGAAACAAGTCTAATAACTAATAAGTCAAAAGAAGTTAAATAAGTTACAATTAAATCAAATTAAATGTAATAAGTCTCATTTGTTCGCTAAATCAAGACTAATCTAATTCAATAGTTTTCTTTTTTTTATCGAACCCAAAATATTTAAAGACACTCTAATTCACTTCAATTTTAAATAACTTAATATGAAAAAAGTCGTCTAATACCAATGATATCTTAGCCTAATGGTTAAGATTGAGGGCATGTGTACAATAAGTCACAGATTCGAATTCCCCTCCCCTATTTGTAATTTGTATTGCCCTCATGGCTTCTTTACATAAAAAAAAAAAAAGTCGTCTAATACGCTAATGCCGTACAACCAAGAGATGGAAAGGAGAAAAGTAGCTACTCGTAACTATGAATGATAGAATTGAACAAAGTAAAGATCATGATAATGACTGAGAAGAAAGATACTCAAGTAAAGATTGAGCAATAAAAGGCAAGGGAAAGGAAGGGAAGGGAAACACCCCACGGATTGACTTTTGTAGTGATTAGGCCTTTAAAATTTCACAATTCACATGGATACAAGTAATTCAGACGGCTTTTCGCCACCAAAAGATTGGGTGATTCACGAGCATTGTCCTTTGAGAGGCCCTCATCTTTCCAAGCTTTGCCTTTACATCTTTAATGCAATGCTTCTTTTTCTTCGTGGGACCCTCTCGTTCTTCGATTTGGATGTGATGTTTGCCTTTCTGCTTTTATGAGGGCCTTAATAACTTGTCTTACTACCTTTTTGATATAAAAAACAACATAACCTATGCTTATAACGATGGTTCTTAATCACGAATCTTGCATGTGAATATTTCACTATCTTTATCAATCATAGTAACACGCAAGGAAGACAACTCGATGTACATAAGTGAGACTATTTCGCCTATTATTAATTGATTCTAAAATGAAACCTTTTAAATATGTATGTATTTAAAAAAGACTATATTTGATGCACGATTTTATATAAATTTTATTAGAGATTCATCAAGGATTAGACAACATCATTCCCTTATCAAACTCATGAGAATGGAGCACATAAAGCATGTCTTCATGCATGAAATAAGTTGGAACAAGGCCTTGAATTATCTTTGGAGTACACATTTAAGGCATATCTTCACAAATCACAATACAATGTTATACTTCTACATTGAACATAGTTTTTAAATATGGGAAAGTAGATATTGCTTTTTATGAAAGTGAACGTGTACATTATATATATATAACAATATAACATGCTACATGATATACAAAGCATAAGCACAATGACAATATATAACAAAATGTACCAAAAGCTTACGCCATTTGCCAAAGAGCCACTTTATAGACTATCTCTTTGATTCCTTTGAATATTGATGTTATCAAGTTAATAATGGCCATTAATTTAAAATTCTACCAAAACTGATGTTTAGAGCAATGTATCACAAGAATTAGGGGCCGTTTAGTTGGGGTAATAATTAAAGGAATGAGAATCACTGCTCTCACTCCCTTTGATAGTGTTTGTTAAGCAGTTTTTGTCATTCCCATTCGCTTCTCTATTCCCCTAAACTCCTCTACCTCCAAACCCTCTCTCCTATCTTTTCCATTCCCTTTTCCCACCTTCCACCACACAAACCACCCAAACATAACCCCCAACCCCCCATTTTCACCACCACCATTCTCCGACAACCTACCCCCCCCCCTCTCTTACCAGCGAAGCCCTTCCCTCTCCAGCACCCTTAAACCCTACCCCCCAACCCAACCCAAGATTAACAACCAACTTCCTAATCACCATCTGTCACCCTCGAAATGCCTTGCCCTCCACTCGCTGGCAACCTCCCTCTCCTCACCGACGACCCCTTCCCCTCTTCAACAAGGGATGGCAACGAGTCGGACTCGGATCGGATTATGTAGGATATGGCTCCACCTCCGATTGTAGTCGGATTATTTAAACGGAGTCGGAGCGGATTTTTTTCCCTCGGATTTAGGCGGAGGCAGTCGGAGCGGATTTTTTTTCCTCGGATTTAAGCGAAGGCAGTCGGAGTTGGAGCGGAGTGATTGCCAACTCTAATGAGAAGTTGATAACCATTTAGTAGCGGTCATATATGTGTATAATTAGTTATATTAACACATATATTATAGTTTTATTAGTTTAGTAGAAATTATTATAATGATAACGATGATGATAATAATAATAATTATACCTAATAAGTAGAGAAATAAAAGGCTGAGTCGGAGTCAGAGATCCGACATAGTCGGATTAATTGTCGGATAACTCGGATTATTTTTAGCATCCGACTCCGACTTAAACTTGGAGTTGGTTTTTTTTTTTTGCGGAGTCGGAAGCAGATTATTTTAAGGCGGATTCGGAGGCGGATTTTTTCCTCGGATCAGAGCGGAGTAGGGTCGGACTCGGCCTGAACTGCCATCCCTATCTTCAACAATAAGAAACTCAAAAAACTCCTTTCTCACCCCTTCTCAAAATCAACAACTCACCCCCTAATCCCTCTCCACCACCCCCGAAATCCCTCTCCCTCTACTCTCTAGTTGTCGCCACCTCTCCCCTTCGACTCACTGGTTGTCACCACCTTAGTAAACCCACAAATTATGTAGACCTAAGGAGTTTCTAGGGTTTTATGTGTGTGTGTGTGTGGGGGGGGGGGGGGGG
>PYUH01000107.1:104232-126293 GCA_016808085.1 Suaeda aralocaspica | reverse complement strand
GGGGGGGGGGGGGGGGGGGGGGGGGGGGGGGGAGGGTGAATTTCGAGGAAAGGGAAGGGACGGTGAAGTGATGGGGAGAGGATGCGAAGGTAGGGAGTGGCGAGGAAAGGGTGGAATTGATTTGATAGAGAAGGAAAAAGGTGGTTGTATGGTGGTGGACTGATGGTGGTAGAAAAGGTCATTCCTTCCCTTAGAACAAAAGAAACAATTGTACACAAATAAGGATTCATCTTTCCATTCTTCTCCTTACTCTTTCCTAATTTCTTTCCCTTTTCCCTTCACCAAACAAACGACCCCTTAATATATTAAGCTTTAAGAGGAATTCTAGAAACCTATTTTAATCCTACAAACCTAATTGCGTTGACCAACTCATTAAAAGCTACTTTAATTTGACAACTTCAAAAGAATTGAGCACCATGCTTGGTCAAAATAGTTTAATTGTTGATTCCTAATAGCTAAAATCTTACCACTTATAAGTTATAACGATAGCATAACTGAATAGCCAACTACAAGGCCTACAAGACAAGGACATTAGACCTGGACAACATGATCATATGATAAGTTTTCTTTTATACTTTATAAATTATGAAGTATGAAACTAGCAAATCAATCAAAATTCAAAAACACAAGTAAAAAGTAAAAACTGAATATTTAATTTAAAACACGAGTGATATTGAACCATATATCCCTTCAAATGTAATCCAAGCTTTGGATTCGATATATCGAAATTTCTTTAAAATTCAAATTACAAATCATATTCTCTACATTCATCGAACTCCTCATTATGTGTATACATCTCATTAGAGGTAACACTAGTAGTAATAGTGTTGTCTATTTGGCTCAAGGCCTCAAGTTGCATTAGCAACTACGTGATAGGCATTTGACGCATCTAGCAGATTTGAATTTGACCAAGTCTTTGAATTGGAGTAGCAAATCTAAGGTAAAAAAAATAACAATTTTTCATTTCTTACTAAAGATTGGACCATATAGGTAATTAGGGATGACAGAATCATTCACTTAAAAACAGATAAAAAGCAAATCCTATTTATCTAAAGCATTTAACAAAAACTCACCTAAAATAAGCTTTGACTTTATCTTCCTAAATTGAATATAACTCTCTTCCAATAATCTATTTATTTCTATCAAAAGAAGAAGGCCATAATAAATGAAAATCCTGAAAATTAAAGGGGACCTAAGGTAAGCAATAAAGGATTCTTCCTTAAAGTATATGACGCGTGGCTACAATAGTTATATATTGCAAACTTTCTAAACCGTAAAATCTGTTTATCGAAAAAAAAATAATAATAATAAACGAAGGAAGGAAGTAGCTTCATCGGTTCTTTCGGTTCAAAGTCCAAACACAAAAGTCAAAAAGAAACCTTTTCTAATCCAAGTAAGTACCGACGAAAGGGTCAAAGACTCAAAGTGACACTCTACTCACGAGAAGGTTTTGGACTGAATAATAATTCCGGTGAATATTTTACTTAATTAGGTAAGTATTTAAAAAATAAAAACCGAAATTCCATTAATGGCTGATTGTCAACGCATGAAAACTCCACGTCATGGACGATTTTGACATTTTACTAAGCTGCATGAAGAGTTCCCATTTGTTCTCAACGGAAAATGGTTGATATTTTTAAGAATAATGGAGTTGAGGTGAGGCGTATGAATAAACAAATTGTTGGTACAATTGGCAAGGAGCTGCATTTGTAATAGTAAGAGTTGAGACTAGGGTTCGAGAATAAACTGTCAGTAAATTTGGCGATAAAAAAATCCTTGTAATCTTGAGACTATGAGATCAATCATGTGAAGGGACGTGTATTTTCTCATGTTAATTAATATTTTATTATTTCTTTAATATATAACAAAAAAACACTTTAAATAGTTAAAGTATAAGCCTTCTTTCCTCCAACTATGACAAAACTTTTGCAAACACACCATAATTTAAACATAATCTAAATTTGTCAATAAACTCGACTTCTATTTAAGAAATTTTCTTAAATCAAAATTTTCATTTCTTTATTTGTCTATTTTTTAAAATTGAAGGATCTTTGTTTGAGAGGAGCGTCTTGTGTATTAATTTAACAATGGAAATTATCACTCAAAGCATAATTGTGATTATAGCTTTCATGCCTATATGCACTTGAAATTACAATTACATGGTTTTTAATAAGAACTAATTTTTCATAGAGCCCCCAAATCATTTAGGACAACCCTAAACTCAACATCACTAGTTTCAATTATTTGAGGTAATAGATTCTTTTACCATAGTTCTCAGCACTCGAGCTCTTACTTATATGTCATTATTTAAACTATAAAGTTAAGAGTAATGCTATATATAGCCTTAAGGACTATGTATCGAGTAATGAAGATTTTAACCAAAACATTTGTTTCACTTGATTTCAGGTAACAAAGGAATAAAATTAAATAATTTGGTCATGTTAAGCAATTGGCTTATTGGCCTCGTCTCATTCAGTTGGATAGTTAGATCAATTATTGCAAATGCAAAACAAGCAAAAATACCAAAAAAAAAATTTACGCATACATCATATAAAACAAGTAGTCATCCAACTAATATTTCCTCAAAAGAACATATGGAATTTTAATATTTCCAACCCAAAAATGAATTTTCACCCTTTGTATGACAATATGAGCACAGAATAATAGACTATAAGACATAAGTGCTCTACATATATTAGGAATGACATTATCAATATCAACATGTATTAGCACCAAAAATTGAATATTAATTGTGGGGAAGGAAACTCATCGAAATAAACATATAAGAGCACCCAAATGTACATATTCCCTTTGTGTACACATATACCCTAACCAATTCTTAAAAAAGTCTTAACTCTTTAATTACCTTTTTTTGTAATAATAAATGCTACAAATTTGTAGTATTAGTTAAACTTATACATTCATGACCTAAAAAGAATTTCATTCATGGTTTCTAGAAAACCATTCCCATTACTTGGCCAACTCTACTCGATCACTCCTCCAACCAAAGAGAAAATTTGCAAAAAGAGTCATCAAAAGTTCAACTATTACACTTGAAAACACAAACGAAAGTCTACTTTGAGCCTCCAAAAGCAATGAAGATCCTCCATGTAGAAGATAATTTCAACCAAGTACTATACTTACCATAAAGTTCTAAAGATGTGGGAAACTTGAAATTGAATACCCATTGTCCTAACGTGACAAACAAACAATGCTACATTTACCCATTAAATAGATTATCTCTCACTAATTTTTTGCAGACTAGAATTTCACTGTCATAATTTCTTTGTCTCTATATTAGTAGAGGTTAGTTTACCTACAAGATTAATAAAGTCCTTTCCGACAAAAACATAATTTTTTTAATCTTTTACCTTAAAATCACAACTTTAAACATAACTATATATGTTTAGTTAAAAGTGATGATTTTTTGATAAAAGTTTATCAGTATATTTCATCTACATCTACCATCCATATACCACAAAACCAATAAAGAACACAAACAGAAATACACAAATAAACTTGTACCAAGTCAAAGGCAAAATCAAGTAATAAGACTACACATGAGTTTAGTTACGGCAATTTCTTCTTATAATGTGTGAATGAAAATCAAAAAAGTAGCTGCTCAAAAGTTTAAACTTTTCACCACTCATAAAAAGGGCAAAATTGTCCTATTCCTCAGAACCTATACACACAATTGACACAAAGTCGTGATGAAGTTGTGAACAGAGCTTTTAAGATGAAAAAACACACTATTATAGCTTTTACCCTTGTCTATAAATACACTTAACTCCCTGACACATACCAAACCAAACCAATCTTAGCTTCATAACTGAAGCTTTTCGACCCCCTTAACTTTCTCTCTCTTCACCAAGAAAAAAAAAATCTTCTTTGATCAAAATCATTTCATAAAAAATCAAAATCTTCATCATACAGTCTAGTGTTCCTCATTTTTTAAGTGGGATCACTAAATTTTTTTTTGCTTTCGCTAATTTTTTTTCCTTGACTTTAATCCTCTGTTTTGCAAACAATCTAATCTACTCTTCTGACTTTTTTTCTGAAAAAAAGGGGCCAATATTTTTTGAAGTACCCTAATTAAGAATTTTGATACATCTGTTTTGAAATATGGAGGATAACAGCTACTTATCATCATTTACAGCACCTATTGACATTAGAGACTCAGTATCAGCACTTATATTAACAGCGGGTGCTAATAACACCAATACTTTAGATTCACTATTCTCTTGCTACCCAACTTCAAACACTAGCATCACTACAAACAACAATTCTTTGTTTGAGCCACTAGGCTCCTCTGTCTACCTCAAGCAAAGGGATCTACTTCAACAATTTTGGCTCGATAACAGGTCTAAGTCCGCCATTCAAAGCTCGTCTTCACTGAGCAATCAGTTCCAAAGTCCGAGCTCGAGTTACAGTTCCCAAATTAACAATTCTGGGAAGAAGAAGCTTTACAGAGGAGTAAGACAGAGGCATTGGGGTAAGTGGGTGGCTGAAATCAGACTACCCCAGAACAGAATGAGGGTTTGGTTGGGTACATATGAAACAGCAGAAACTGCTGCTTACGCATATGATCGTGCAGCTTACAAGCTCAGAGGTGAGTATGCTCGACTTAATTTCCCAAATGTCAAGGATGTAACCAGGCTCGGGTTCGTGGATTCAGCTAGGATGAATGCAGTTAAAAATGCAGTGGATTCGAAAATTCAAGTAATTTGCCAAAAATTGAAGAAAGAAAGAGCAAACAGAATTGCGAAAAAGAAACAGAAAGAAGCGAGTGCTAATGACAGTAGTGGTGGTGGTGGTGGTGGTGATGGGAATAGTAATGCTCAAAGTGGTCATAGCAACTTGAATGAGAATGACAGTTTTATGAAGGATACATATTCTTCATCATCCTCATCGTTTTGTTCAACCATGTTAACTGACAGTACCATGGTTTCGCCATCTATTTCCGAAGAAGGTTGGTGGAGCAATGGAAACGGAGCTTCACCATCGTCTGAATCAATGACAAGTTATCCACTTATGATTGATGATTTCGGTTTTGATGACTGTTCCTTAGAAAAGATGCCATCTTTTGACCCAGAGTTGATATGGGAAGTTCTTGCTAATTAAGACAGTTAATACATATTTTCAGAAGGTATTAATTGCTATGTAATATACATTAAGTAGGTCTGTGTCATATCGGATGAAGTGTGTTAGAAGATTTGAACTGTAGTTAATTCTGCAAGACTCTAGAGCCTGTACATGTCCACATATATATGGCATGTTATGGATGTAATGCTCTGTTTTATGTTTACGGTAACATTGTTTTTTTGAAGGGATGTTTACTATGGCTGATTTTGACTCTATTTCAAACTTACTTGAACGTACCCTTTGTCTTAGGTAGTGTCTTCCTCCCCCATCTAATAGCAAATCTACTCAGGAAATTGAAACAAAAACACCTAGCATTAAAAATAATATGCCTATTATGGTAGTAATTCTTATCTAGTTGTCCTAATCTTATCCAAGAAGTGTTGATTTTGTTCACTATCCTCTTAACAGTGGCAGCTCACACGACTGGGACATGGATCTGTCCTGGATACTAGACAACGATATGGTAGTGGTCAATTAAGAATATCCTACTCAATGAGGTAATTATAGCTTATATGTGTGATAAACTGATAATCAACCATAATTAATCTAATATGATCACCTAAATGTGCATTCTAAACTCGTTGCCACTTTGCTAAAAGTTACACCCCTATTAATCTACAAGGAAGAAAATGAGCAATGTGTCCCAAGTTTTAAGAATCTAAGGGGGTGTTTGGTATGGATTTAGGATGAGAAATGGAATGGAAACAAATTTGGAGTAGAAAGGGTAATATTAAGTGTTAGTATTATAAGTTGTTTGGTATGACTTAGGAATTGGAATGGAAATAAAATAAAATAGAAAGGATTTTGTTACCATAGGGTTGGGAAGGGTAAAAATGTTACTCTTAGGTAAGGGATTGTGTTACCAAAACCTCATAGCAAACAATAGATAATGAAAATTGTTACTTGATTCCATTTTTTACCCTCAAAATTAACATACCAAACATGCTCTAAATGAATTTTGCTAAGAAAACGATTTTATGGAACATAATAGTAACTGTCTTTAGACAAAGCACTGTCCAAATTTGTTGGGGGTTTTACTCTGATCTTTACTAATCACTGCCTAAAGAAAGCAAGTTTAAGATCATAACTATCTAATGACTATAAATCTATAATGCTTCATATTAAGATGATGCAAACCATCTGAGCATATCGTTACAGTCAGGGCCAATTCTAAGCCCATGCGGGGTGGGCGACCACACAGGCCCCCCAAACCAAAGGGCCTCAAATAGTATATTATCTTATTGTTTTCACTATAAACAAATGTAATAGATTAGTGGTAAACGAAGAGATCTCACATATCAAACATTCCAGGTTCAATTCTGATTGGCTTCACTTTTTGAAATTATTTTTTTTATTTCCTCTTAGCTAGATACATTTGTACACATGTATTTATAATACTTTCCACTTCCCAAAATTTCCAATTTCCCATTATCAACCTACCTTTCAAATATCCTTTAAGTTTTTGTTTAAATTATTTGTGTTTTTGTTTTATGCTTAATATATGATTCGAAATTGTCAACTTGGACATTAAAACGCACGCCATGAAAGTGACTTTTTCCTTAGTATAATTACCCCTTTATATTTTACGATAGTGTTCTAAGGGCCCATTTTTAGATCTTGCACGGGGTCTCCTTAATCCTAACTCCGGCCGTGATTACATTTAATATCTAAAATTTTGTTTACAGCGCCTCAAGGGTTTATATATACAGGAAGATCCCAAAGATTGTTAATCAATTTCAAGAATGTCTAACAATTTCCCGATCAAACAATTGCAATGGTCCATGCAACAAAGGAGACACAAGCCTTCTACGGGCCTGCTCCAGCATGAAACCTTTTAGTAATTCCTCAACCGGATTGCGAGTTAGACGGATCGGGATATTTCCTTTGATAATTACAAACATGAACTTAGTGATATATTTCCTTGGAGGTTAAGGTTATGTAGTCATCCCATTGTGTGAGGTGCGGAGGTGGTTAAATGAATACAATGGGATAATTAGTAAAATGAGATTCCTAATATACTTAGGATTATTCTCTAGTAGTTTAATTAGATGCTTTTGCCAAACCTCCACATGAAAGCTACTAGGTGAGTGCATGTAATACGGGAGTTCAACTTGAAGGGAAGTTTAGACTAATAAAAGAGCTAGTGTAAACTTCGGTTGGTTATACATTGATGCTAGTAGAAGTGGGTGATTAAATTACCCCATATATCTATATGTTTGTTTATCAATCACTTCATTGTTTACAGCCCCCGTCATTGTCCAACACAAGCACAATGGGTAGCCAAAACCCTCAAATTCAAGGTTGATGATGCCCTAATCATGATTAAACAACACAGAAAAAAGAGAAACCAATAATTAAATCAAATACTCTTTAATTAGTCTCTCAAAAACTACATAGTGACAGTTAGCACATCGACGTAGCAGTAAAAGACTGCAGTAGTTGTCGCGCATACTTTCGGTTCGTACTTGCTAATTCAGGTTTAGCTCAAGTGGAAAAACAAAAATCAAGCAGGAGAAGAAACAGGGAAAGGTAGCTAATTAACCTGTAGTCCCGTACTGTAGACGTACTCAAGAATGGTAACAAATGCAGGCAAAACAAGTAGATAATACAGTGACAACAATTGAGCATCAAATCACAGGTATAGCTAGAAAATGTACCTGGAACCAAGTCATACAAGGCCAATAATCTGATCCTCTTATTACCAGAAGTGAGATTGAGATGGTACAATGGCACACCACCCTGGCATTCATTAAGAGGCATTAGATGCTTACAATAACAATTTCACATGGTGGTCCTGTCCTTTAAATTCACTATAAGTGATGTTATGCACATACAGTTTATAATTTGGCATTGCCATCCCACACATAATGACAACTTATAGGAAAACAGTTTCCAGAAGTATCATAAGTCTAGTTGGTACCACCACGATATTTTATGCAGATCAGGTTTCAATTCTAGCTAAAACAATCAAACAAGATTAAGCAAAAGGCATTCCAATTTTAGCTAAAACAAATACTATGACCTCAGAAAATTTTGACTGGTATGTACTCTGAGTTATTATTGGTTAAATCTGCTAATAAATCTAACCTGTACATAATAAATTGATAACCAGTACGAAGTACCCTACAATGGTACCCTATTTTCCAGCAACTGATGTAAGTTTTAAAAAATAACTTCACATTAAACTAAGCAAAGCATATAAACAATTGATCCATTCTATTTCAAAACCAGCAGAACAAAAATAGTTGGTGTCACAGCTAAATAGAAAGAAACCCTTAAGTCCTTAATAAGTATGGTTTAAGATGTTAGTAAGCAAGATATTCTGATAAGGACAGCTGCTCACAAAATAACGATGTAAATGAAGTTGTACTGTGAAATGGTAAAGCTTTAAAACTTATATTTCCATTTGATTTAATACTTCATAGGCGACAATGCAAGAGAGGGACATCTATCCAGTATTGTAACCTGGACTGCAGGGCATATATATAGTACTATTATGTTTATATCCTACTGACTAAATAACAAATTAGACATAATTAGAAACTTACACAGCCACAGAAGAAAAATCCAAGAATCCGGATGAACCGAGAAAAAACATCAACCATGCCATTTATGTCCTTGCACTGTTGAAGCTTCTTGATATAGGAAATTACAGTTCTTCCTGCAACATTTAGAGTATAAATCAAATCCAGGTAGTATGTGCAATATCTAGTTTTCCATGGCTGGCATTAGGCATTAAAACACCAAGCAAATAATAAATTGCACTGCAAATTCTCCTAAACACCCCAATAGAAGCACACAAGTGCAACAGTACCTCGTATAAAGACTTGCATTCATTCACAATCCACATTCATCGTTAAAGCATAAGTTATGATTTCATTCACAAAGTCATACGTACATTAACATCTAAGGGGGTGTTTGGTTGCTAGCTTTTCAGCTAGCTTTTGGCTTTGGTCAAACAACCAAAATACTTGTTTGTTTTTTGACTTTTTACATTGGCTGAAAAGCTATCTTTTAAGCCAAAAGCCACAAGCTAGTAAGAGGAGCTTTTTTTTTGGCTTTTGGCTAGTAAATAACAATTTTATCCCTTGAAAATTATAATAATTTCTTTTTTTAATTAAAATAAGCATGTCCTTAAAAGTAATTTTACATACTAACAGCTAAAAGCCAGCAGCTAGTTACCAAACAAAACAAGTAACAGCTACCAGCCAGCCAAACCAACCAATACAACCAGCCATTAGCTAGCAGCCAATTACCAAACAGGGCCTAAATCTTTTTTAGCAAAAGTTTAATTGTACCAATATACCCTCCAAGCCTCCACACAAGTAACACAACCAGTATTCTTCTGAAAAACAAGAGTAACAGTCACATCCTGACTTCAAGGTTCAATGATGAAGAAGTTGTAAAAATCATCAATCCTCATAAATTCATTCAAAATTTTTTTCTGAACTTTACCACTGATAGCTTGGAAAACAATAATAATTTCTGGTTGCAGAGCATACGATGCTAAACAATTTTCTAAGCCTCCCCACCTCTATAGACACAAGAAGCAAACAATGCTTTTTTTGCAACTGTTTCAAGAACTGAAACACTAAGTTTTAGGTAATTTTAAAGTAATGGTACCATGGTGTATCTAGATCTAGATATCCCATGATTATCTGTGAAATGACACTTTCACATACCAAGTTACTAGCCAAACAACATCATTCATCAGGCTTTCTAGAGTCTATTTGAATTATGTGGTACTATACAATCTAAGATTTTGAAACCACAAATTGCCACATTATGAGAGCTTATTGTTCTCTACCCTCTTTTGTTGTCGGCTCCAACAAATGTCACTGTAATTGCATACTGATGGATACACTATACAGAGTATATAAAAATACTACCACCTAGTCCCAAACATCCCACCCTCGATTGATAGATTCTTAACTAACCAATCAAGGTCAAAAAACTAATGGAGACGCTTAGATGTAGTGGCTGACAATATTGCTCAACTCCATGTCATGAGTATATTGTCCTTTATGTAACCCATTGCATTTACCTATAGACACACTGAATATTGTTCTTGCTTATACAGGACACCATATGAAATAAAGGACAATATACTCGTGACATGGAGTTGAGCAATTTTGTCAGGCACTGCATCTAAAGTCCTGAATGCTCTGATGACCGAAACTTAACCTCCAGTAACTTAGCCTTTTCAAGGGAGTTGACCTACTAAGAAATATATAGGAAATTGGTGACAGAAATCATTAAAAGGTTATTGTGTTTTTTACAGGAACTAAACAATACAACGTGTTTGAGAGGATAAAACTGGTGAATTGTCTATTAAATTCCTGTTACTTGTTCCATATGTTCTGCATTGTATTTGTATGTAAAATTCTTAATCAGCCATAACGCACAAGTTTAGCACAATGAATATCATGAAGGCTTTTTAAGATGAGAACATACCTTGCAGATTTCAACAAGGCTCGCAAGAATGACCTGAAATATCTGATGGACTTCGCCAAGTCAAATTCTCTCCAAATCTGCCATACTAAAAAAAGAAAAGGCACTATGTTGAGTTTGCTCCTAAAAGGTACTCCACTTATCCTACCACTTGGAAGAAAGAAAGACAAGGCAATTTGTTGAGTTTGCTCCTACATACAAATATTTAGCCACTTAGAAGAGACTTGACAAAGTATTCAAATCAATAATAAATTTCACTGGCAACCAAAAAGATAAGCACAAACTCCATTATTAAGTGTCATCATTTCACAGAGAAATAAATACCTACCAATTTCAACATTGCCGCTAAGACCTATTCTCTTAAGTTCTTCTGGTAGCTGAAATAAATATCAGACAGTAGTTTAACACTTCATAACAATTAGTGCACATTGCTTCATTTGCAGAGTGATTTACAGAATAGTTCAAGACACTCTAGGTTGGCACAATAGGATGCCCTACTAAGAAGTCAACACTAGATAATACGACCATCAACAAAGAAATTGTTATTAAGTTCACCTAAGAAAGAGTTGGTATGCTGGTCGAACCAAAGTCTTCACACTAGTTTGGATCAATAGCAATACACACTCAACCTAAACATCAATATGTAATGCATCTCATCAAAAGGAGAACAAATTTATAAGGACTCGGAATGCGAAGGAATCTTCAATGGATAAACCAAATAAACAAATTTTGTAACTACGTCAATCCATGCAGTGGACAGGCTAGGCATGTAAATATCAGGGCATTATTGGATCACACTTAATACTCTTAACCAGAAACATATAAAGGAAAATTGGAGCTAACCTGTTTACTAGTGAATACAGAAAGGTGCCTTCAACAAACGTATCATATGTTTTGACACCTGAAGTATGGAAACATATTATCAACTTGTCATAATTGTTGCCACTTCCTCTAATTTTAGGGTGTTGATATGTTATGGAAGGAATAAAAATCGATATAACTCACTATCTAGCCTGGGGTATGCATAAGAGAATACAATCTCTTCAACACACTTGCGAAGTCCTAGTCCAGAAACATTAGACTATTAATTAGACATTAACTGGTTATTCTGGTTGACCAATTTATAAGCTACATTCTCGCCCCTTGATAAGAACAATAGGAAGACTAGATCCGGAGTTGAAGTTAGGGAAGCAATCACGGCTTGCAAAGAACATTGAATATAAGAAAGTCACGTTGCATCCTTAGCAAAATGAAATGAAAACTGCACAAAACAACTCCTATTTTCAGATCTTGGTGGTTTCATCCTATAGAAAAAACAAAAGGACAACGCTCAAGAAACATTAACTAAGCAGTAAGGATGTCTTAACTCCTACTCACACATTTAATCAAGAATCACCAAGTCACCAACCCAGACTCATTCAAGAATTACTGCCTATTCACTATTATGGCCTTTATGGGATATTGTGCATTGCTTGAGAATTGAGAATAAATAACCTTTTGCTTCCATGAGTGAAGGTTTTGCTTCAATCGTACCCAACAAGTAACTTTAGTATCTTTTTCTGCAATTTCAAGATCGCCTATTATCATCTCACTTCCCCCAAAACTGAGAAGTAACAGCTGCCAAAAAAATCCATATATCATATGTTTTTTTTTTTTAAAAACACAAAANTTTCACATACCAAGTTACTAGCCAAACAACATCATTCATCAGGCTTTCTAGAGTCTATTTGAATTATGTGGTACTATACAATCTAAGATTTTGAAACCACAAATTGCCACATTATGAGAGCTTATTGTTCTCTACCCTCTTTTGTTGTCGGCTCCAACAAATGTCACTGTAATTGCATACTGATGGATACACTATACAGAGTATATAAAAATACTACCACCTAGTCCCAAACATCCCACCCTCGATTGATAGATTCTTAACTAACCAATCAAGGTCAAAAAACTAATGGAGACGCTTAGATGTAGTGGCTGACAATATTGCTCAACTCCATGTCATGAGTATATTGTCCTTTATGTAACCCATTGCATTTACCTATAGACACACTGAATATTGTTCTTGCTTATACAGGACACCATATGAAATAAAGGACAATATACTCGTGACATGGAGTTGAGCAATTTTGTCAGGCACTGCATCTAAAGTCCTGAATGCTCTGATGACCGAAACTTAACCTCCAGTAACTTAGCCTTTTCAAGGGAGTTGACCTACTAAGAAATATATAGGAAATTGGTGACAGAAATCATTAAAAGGTTATTGTGTTTTTTACAGGAACTAAACAATACAACGTGTTTGAGAGGATAAAACTGGTGAATTGTCTATTAAATTCCTGTTACTTGTTCCATATGTTCTGCATTGTATTTGTATGTAAAATTCTTAATCAGCCATAACGCACAAGTTTAGCACAATGAATATCATGAAGGCTTTTTAAGATGAGAACATACCTTGCAGATTTCAACAAGGCTCGCAAGAATGACCTGAAATATCTGATGGACTTCGCCAAGTCAAATTCTCTCCAAATCTGCCATACTAAAAAAAGAAAAGGCACTATGTTGAGTTTGCTCCTAAAAGGTACTCCACTTATCCTACCACTTGGAAGAAAGAAAGACAAGGCAATTTGTTGAGTTTGCTCCTACATACAAATATTTAGCCACTTAGAAGAGACTTGACAAAGTATTCAAATCAATAATAAATTTCACTGGCAACCAAAAAGATAAGCACAAACTCCATTATTAAGTGTCATCATTTCACAGAGAAATAAATACCTACCAATTTCAACATTGCCGCTAAGACCTATTCTCTTAAGTTCTTCTGGTAGCTGAAATAAATATCAGACAGTAGTTTAACACTTCATAACAATTAGTGCACATTGCTTCATTTGCAGAGTGATTTACAGAATAGTTCAAGACACTCTAGGTTGGCACAATAGGATGCCCTACTAAGAAGTCAACACTAGATAATACGACCATCAACAAAGAAATTGTTATTAAGTTCACCTAAGAAAGAGTTGGTATGCTGGTCGAACCAAAGTCTTCACACTAGTTTGGATCAATAGCAATACACACTCAACCTAAACATCAATATGTAATGCATCTCATCAAAAGGAGAACAAATTTATAAGGACTCGGAATGCGAAGGAATCTTCAATGGATAAACCAAATAAACAAATTTTGTAACTACGTCAATCCATGCAGTGGACAGGCTAGGCATGTAAATATCAGGGCATTATTGGATCACACTTAATACTCTTAACCAGAAACATATAAAGGAAAATTGGAGCTAACCTGTTTACTAGTGAATACAGAAAGGTGCCTTCAACAAACGTATCATATGTTTTGACACCTGAAGTATGGAAACATATTATCAACTTGTCATAATTGTTGCCACTTCCTCTAATTTTAGGGTGTTGATATGTTATGGAAGGAATAAAAATCGATATAACTCACTATCTAGCCTGGGGTATGCATAAGAGAATACAATCTCTTCAACACACTTGCGAAGTCCTAGTCCAGAAACATTAGACTATTAATTAGACATTAACTGGTTATTCTGGTTGACCAATTTATAAGCTACATTCTCGCCCCTTGATAAGAACAATAGGAAGACTAGATCCGGAGTTGAAGTTAGGGAAGCAATCACGGCTTGCAAAGAACATTGAATATAAGAAAGTCACGTTGCATCCTTAGCAAAATGAAATGAAAACTGCACAAAACAACTCCTATTTTCAGATCTTGGTGGTTTCATCCTATAGAAAAAACAAAAGGACAACGCTCAAGAAACATTAACTAAGCAGTAAGGATGTCTTAACTCCTACTCACACATTTAATCAAGAATCACCAAGTCACCAACCCAGACTCATTCAAGAATTACTGCCTATTCACTATTATGGCCTTTATGGGATATTGTGCATTGCTTGAGAATTGAGAATAAATAACCTTTTGCTTCCATGAGTGAAGGTTTTGCTTCAATCGTACCCAACAAGTAACTTTAGTATCTTTTTCTGCAATTTCAAGATCGCCTATTATCATCTCACTTCCCCCAAAACTGAGAAGTAACAGCTGCCAAAAAAATCCATATATCATATGTTTTTTTTTTTTAAAAACACAAAAGAAAGCCAAATAAGCAACATCACTGCTGAAGATGCTTTTTGACAATGGGTTTGCTAGCATATATTCATCAAGAAGCATCTCTAGTACCTTCTCATACCTGTCTTCGATCAGGAGAAAGGAGTTTCTGAGCACTAAAATGCGTCTCCAAACAAATTTTATTAAAACTTCAGCGTATGGTGTCCTGCAATATAATTTGATTTAGTGATATAGAATCAAGCCTAGAAGATAACTATTTTTTGTTTAAACATAGTTGACTTTTAAACAAACCTAGACCTCATAAATAGATCAAAACACAATAGAACAAGTTATTAGTATATAATCATGGGCACCATCAGATGCTATTGACTAAAAATAAGAAACACTTATGCAATTTTTCTATCTAGGCATGTAGCACAAGCGATGACAGAATCTGAATAAGTGAATAACATCATCTGGCATTCTTCAAAGCTGTCAATAGTTAGCACTTAGCATGCATTAAATGCCAGATAAAAGACTTAAAATCTTCACAGTACACATAAAGATGACGCCACAAAGATTCCACAAATAACAAAATTTTGGTTGAACTACCTCTAAGAGCAGTGTCAATTACATTAATAGCAACCGCCAACTATCATAAGAGTCCAACAGTCCAAACATACATCAGCTGATCATTTCCAGAACAACAACACCTGCAATCATCATAATTTTCCATGTCTTGCAAGATGGAAAACAACATAAATCCCAAATATTAGCTAACCAATGCTATTAGAAAGTGAAAAATCCTAGAGTTTTGGCGCATACATTATAAAAAAACTGGCTCTCTTTTTACCGATGGGAATACATTGTCCCCAGCTTGCACATATACATGTATGTTCAATAGAGATAGAAAAATAGAATCAACCATTATAGTCTATTATTAGAATAGGAAAGCTCTAAAACTCTAAGTAACATGCAACACTTTATTGTAATTAGCAAAGAAATCAAAGGCAGTGGATAGATAGAGTATTAACAACCTCAACAAATACAAGCCAGGGGCGCTTACATCGAGCATCGACACTATAAAGAACCAATGTCTATTTTGAACGGGCATTTTTCCTTGACTGCACCCTCAAGTTCCGAAGCACTCTCAAGACTCAAAAGATTGAAACCGCAAACACATCGTATCAACGATGCTTTTCATCTGCCATACAAAGGATTACACCAAACATAAACAACAAACACTATATCTTCATACAGTCAAAAAATCGATATTATACTTCGATCAAAAAGACAAAATCTATACAAAATTGAGGTTTACCTTTTACCATATGACATCCATTTCAAACTAACTGAATACGGAAACAGATTTCGCTGGAATCACATCATAGATAAATAGACGACATAAGTTCTATAAACAATTTAAAATCAATTGATATCAACTACAAAAGCGAAATTACGAAATTCAAATAATAATAAACGAAATTATGAAAATTACCGCAACAATCGATTAAAAACAACTGTCGGACATTGCATTAGGGTTAGGGTTTCAGAGGATTATCGATTAACATGTTATTTTCTCGCATTTTCAACCTATTCTCGCGTATTATGATTTCAAACTCAAAAGACTATAAGATTCGACAAATTAGGGTTAGGGTTTTGAGGATCATCGATTAATATAATTTTGGTAAGATGTTCGACAAAATTGCGAAATTTCAGCATAATTGCAATACAAAAAAAAATTAAAATTAAATTGGAGAGAGATTGTACCTGAATTTAGAAGCAATGAGGAGAGAGAAACCGAAGCTTCGACATTGATGATGGAAATCGAAAGAAGAAGGAGTAGAAATTGAATCGAAATTGGGAGGAGTGATTAACAGAGGGTATGAGAGAGTTTCGTGGTTTCGAGATGGCGGGAAAATACAACGAACATTATACAAGTACTTGCTTTGTACAGTACTCCGTATACGGTTAGGTTAATGTATACGCTAGTTGCCTAATTTGGTATTTTCGTAATTTGGGAACCAAAGTTGGATAATGTTTTAATGTCTAATCACGGTCTAATTTATAGACGCTTGGACGTGGTCACTACTAATTAGGTAAGTCGGTGGCCCAATTTTTTTTTTTTATTTTTGGTGCAAGGTGGCCCAATCTTTTTTCTTTGGTGTAAGGTGGCCCAACTTATTCAGTCATTGACGGTTAGGGTTATTTATATAAGCCCATAATAAATTTTGCCAAGACCTTTGGAGATTGTGTAAATATTTTTATAAAACGGTTTTATTTAGTAAGATCAGTCAATAGTTATATTTGAATTAATTTAAAAGATATAATAGTTAAAGAATGTCTACAAATAATTAAATGTCTTACAGTAAGACGGTCGTAGTAAAAATTTGTTAAATATTTTATAAAATTTGTTTAACTATTGTAACTGAGTACCATGTACATTTTAATTTAACCTGCCTTGAAATTTGTACAATCCACAAACTTATAGATAAATATGTACATATTTTTTACCTGTAATTTTTCTTATATTTCCACAATGTTTCATTTTGGCTCCGTTTGATAGAGCGTAAAATATTTTCTATGAAAAGTGTTTTCCTCCCTCTCCCCATTTTACATTGTTTGGTACACAAAGGAACGTAAAATCATTTTCTATGGGAGTAAATTTTTCCTTACAATGATGGAAAACCATTTCCCTTTCAAAATAAAAGGAAAACAATTTTTCTCCCATCCCCTTATATACTATTTCTTCATTACCTCCCTCCACCCCTTTCATTTTCCCTATTTTCATTATTATTTTTTTTACATGCAACCAAACAATGGAAAATTGTTTCTATGAAAATTGTTTTCCATGGAAAACTATTGGAAAACTATTTTCAATGAAAATCATTTTACATTGAATATGTTTTACACCCTACCAAACGGACCCTTTATGAAGTTGCTCCAAATTAGCTAAGAGAGGCATCTTCCTATTAGATATCTCGTTAAACCATCATTCTCACCCGAGGCGTGTTCTTTTCAAGAGTTAAGACAAAAATAGAGTTGATTGAAATAGATCGTATCTGATTAAAATGGATCATATTAAAAGGATTAAAATGAACTGAATTAAATTAGATTGAATTTTATTAACACTTATTCAGTAAAAAAAAGCTCATTTTGTACATTATTAAGTCCTTCCAAACTTGGATATTGGACCTTACACGCTACAGGCCCAAAGACCCACATCCACAAGTCCACAAACAAGTGAAAAAACACTAGTAAAGCATTCCCGCTGTTTCATTTTATTCATTTGTTTAATTTTTACAAGTTTATTAATACGACTTTTATAACTTTTATATTTTTACTTTTTTCTTTGTAAAAATTATAAAAATTTAATATTCAAATAAAAAGAATCGATATTAATCAAACAAGACCAGTTATAAATCTGTTTTTACTTATATATAAACTGTAGACAAAAGTTAAAACATAATTTATAATCACTGTCCATAATCAAACCACAAAAAATAAATAGAAACAGTGTGAATAGTAAAATAGCTAAATTTCGGGCATTTGGCAATACCACTACTATTACCTCCCGATATTCCCGTAACCACAATTTAAAAAAAAAAAAACTCGTCCTATAGGCTATAGTCCCCTGTTTTAAACTTCAAAATATCACCCCTAAATTTCCAAAACACCCAACATCTCATTACCTAATGTTGCCGCTCATACTTATTCTATTAACGGCGATTCCCGCCACCGCAGATGACGCCGTAATAACGTGCTCGGGAATCGTGCCGATGCGAAACCGTGTCAATAAGGTATCGATAACGGATTTTGGAGGTGTCGGTGACGGGAAAACGGTGAATACTAAGGCATTTAGAGAAGCTATATTTAGAATAGAACATTTAAGAAGAAGAGGAGGTACAGTGTTGTATGTACCTTCAGGTGTTTATTTGACTGGTAATTTTAATTTGACTAGTCATATGACTCTCTTCTTGGCTTCTAGTGCTGTCATCAAAGCTACTCAGGTACTTCTTCTTATTTTTTAATTTGAGTTCATTTATGAATTGTGATGAAATATGGAAATGTGTATTATTGGTAGGTGTGAATGTGGGATATTGTTAGATTCGTCCTGTATTTATACACATGATCGGTTATAAATTAGGCGAAGGTTGGATTATTAAATTTTTTTTTTATAAAACTTGATTATGTCGTGATTAGTAATGAAAATGTTAAATGATTATGTGTGAATATATATATCAAATTTGATTGTTTCATATTTACCTGCTTAGAAATGAAAATGGTGTGTTATCATATATATCTATTATCTATGGTGTTCTTATGCGAGATGGAAATATGGGATAATTGGCTTTGAAGTGCTAGTATTTTATTTGAGATTTTGAGGATGAAGATGAGTAATTATTTATTTTTTAAATAGCAAGAATGAGTGCGGAAAATTTTGTAGGTAATTAGTATTTTTTTCGAAGAACTTTGGAGATATTTAATATGTGGAGTTGTAACATTGACATATAGTTCCATTACCTTCATACTCAACATAGTATGTTGGATGTGAATGCGATGACCCAATAATTGGAAGCAACTACGAGTATAATGGGAAGTGAAAACTTAATGGAAGGGGCGGATAATAATAGATGGATTGCCTTAGGATAATAATAGGTTCAATCTCTTATTATCATGGTACTTAAGTAATGCGGGTCCTTATTTGAACGAAATATTCCACTGGAGTGACTAAAGGCTTGCTTTCAATAGTATTTGCTTCATTGATTTGTGATAAAGGTAACAAAAATGCCACAATTTCTAAGATTATCCTATTTCATGGAGTATTTGACAACTTGATTTGTGTTTTTAGCCCTTCAAAGTGTTTTTATCTTTTTTTTTTTTTTTTGGTGTGACCCACTAGTATTCTTAGCTTGCCAAGAAGAAATTAGATACTCCGTATACTTTGGCCATAGTGATGCACAAGACATTCCTCAACTACACTAAAAATTTTGTTGTTGTTTAGAAGAAAAAATAAAGTCAAGTTGTACTCCATTATATCTTATACAATTGATTAGGTGTTGTGCAAAATGAGTTACGGATACAAACTTACAAAAGTAATCGTGATTTTGAATGGTTAGTGTCATGTGTCGCGTACCTACCTCAAAAACTTGATTTGGATATCTATGAATTGAGTGGCAGTGTTCACAAGGCTAAAAAGGGGTCAGAGTAGAAAGGAAGGAGAGCTAGAATTTTGATTATTCAATACTGCATGGGTTGCTTGGATTATGTAGATTGTGAAAGCGAAAGCATATGTTGTGTCAACGGTCTAGTGGTCTACCATGAGTCTTAGATGTCTTATTATTCATTATGTTTGATGTACAGAAGAGATGAAAATGTTCAGTGCTATTCCGAAGTAGTAATGACGTACACTGCTGTAGTGCTGTGCAACACCACGACAGGTTATACGGCCTTGCACCTCCCCCTGTGCCATCCTGCTTTGCATAATGCTCACATACGAATGAGCTTGTAATCTTGTTTGTGATAGAATGGTTTGTTTGCATAATGAATGCCAATTCACTTAGAAGATGAAGCAGCAAAGAAAGCCATCCCAACCTGCTGGTAGTTTATTTAGATTTTAGAATAGACTTTGAGATAAAGATAGCAAGCTAGGCTAATTTACGATTGTGAAATCTTTCAAAGCTAAAAATTTAGGCTCATACAAGCAATATTATACCACCATGGCCCAAACCCTGTATCTGGAAAGGTTATGCTCAAATTTAGTGCATGTTATCCTACTATTTTTTCTTTTGTTAGCATATATCTTTCATCACTGTTATGAAGGAAATAGATAATTAAAATACATCCAACGATCATAACTACTTTTCCAAGAGAAGATGTCTTTCTTCATAACTTCAATAAAGCATAACTTGGTCTTCTTTTCTGTCCTATATCCCAGGATACTGCAAATTGGCCATTAGCAGATCCGTTGCCTTCTTATGGTAGAGGGAGGGAGCGAGAAGGAGGGAGGTACATGAGCTTCATCCTAGGAGATGGTGTTCATGATGTCATAATTACTGGTGAGTTTAAATAATAGTTGTTCTTAATTTGTTATTGCAAGGGAGTTTCTTAACTTGTTGTTTGAGTTGACTTCTACCGACTACTTACCTAATATTGGATAGTTCATATATTGCTTTATTCATGTGAGTTCTATAAACAAATTTACTTGCTGTATAAGTTGCTTGAATGGAATGTTTAAATTTGCAATGTTTATGCATCTTAAAATCCCCTGAATTTTTGTTATTTATAGGTGAGAATGGAACAATTGATGGCCAAGGAGATGTTTGGTGGAACTTGTGGAGACGAAAGACTCTTTTATACACTAGACCACATCTCGTAGAATTCATGCATTCCAGACACATAATTATTTCTAATGTGATATTCAAGAATTCTCCATTTTGGAACATCCATCCTGTCTATAGCAGGTACATGTTTTAGGCTGGAGTGTGTTATGTATCGAGTCAGCCATTGATTTTTTTTTATAATTGACAAAGCACCATAAATGCTGCAAATCTGGAGTGTATTAAATGATTGATTTCGTAGCAAAAGCTATGTATTGTGAGGGTCAGAATGCTCCGGCCAAACGTGTGTTTAAGTGTGGCTCACAACCAGTATGATCCATCAGTTACAGACTTATAGTGGCTGAGTGGCATGGGTATTGTTTCTTTCATGTCTGGATCTGTTAGTACAGGTTTAGCACTAATAATTAATTAAGATTAGGACTTTTATCAAATTTCACTGGCACAAATTAAACTAACTTACTTTGTCTTCTCAGCAATGTTGTTATACGATATGTTACAATTTTGGCTCCAGCTGACTCCCCAAATACTGATGGTGTTGATCCAGGTACGCCCCTGTGCAATTATCAGATGCATTTTTCTTTGTTTGGAATACAAATTAGGGTGTAAGGGGAAGAAAATCAGATGGATTCATTTTCTTCAGCTTTCCGTTTTGATATATCATTTCCATGTTTGAAAGATTCGGAAGGAAAATAGAAGCTTAATCCACCTTCCTGATTTCTGACCAAATACACGATGAAGCTGCATCTATCTAACTGTATATATAATAAGGCAGTCATAGACTCATATATGGCCTGCACTATATTTTGCTTGATACAGAATGCCAGATTTTGAGCTGTTTTAAGTAGATTTGAAGTAGCAACTGTCATGTTGTATTAGTCTGTTTCTAAACTCATTTAATTTTTCCGTAGACTGTGGCTAGTATGTATGTTGATTCAATATCACTTGGAATTGTTGGAATTTCTGCCAAAGTTTGGCAGAAATTCAACAATTCCAAGTGATATGAATCAACATACATACTAGCCACAGTCTACGGAAAATTAAATGGTTTAGAAACAG
>PYUH01000107.1:89494-102968 GCA_016808085.1 Suaeda aralocaspica | reverse complement strand
AAAAAAAAAAAAAACAGCACCGTGCTGAATCATTTACTCTATGAAACTTATTGTACTTGCTCAGATCTATGATTTCTTCAAATTCATCCACTTAATCTGTTTCCTTGTCATGCTTCAGTGCTCAACTGCTAGTACACACCTCCTTAAAAACAATCCATAATATGAAGCATTATCTCCAACATGTTGAGCTCTAGTAGTTGATAAAACCAAGGATCATTCAACTTAGCAACTGGGTTGCTGCCCATTGAAGGCAAATAGAAATCAACTAACTTCTAAGTTTATATGTTTCTGTGTTCTGTAAACCGCTGCATCTCAGATATTTATTGTGTGATGTGCAATTCGTTTGGGTCTTTTCCTGCCAGACTGCTGTCATGAACAATTGTACGTTACCTTAGTAGAATTTTCGTTGTATCATATTTTTTATGTAATTACTGCTGTTCTGCACTAATATATCTTAGAAGCTGTTACACTTACTCCCTAAAAATTTTGGATGAAGCATATCTCTGGTCTTTTCTTTTTGTTTGAAATCCTCCTCCGTAAGTTAGGTGTGCTAAACTTTATTCTATACATCTATGCATCGCTATATGATCTTACCTCTCATTGTAACTCCATTTTCCTCATTCTGCCTACAGATTCATGTTCAAATGTCTGCATAGAAGACTCATACATTTCAAACGGAGATGATATGATTGCCATAAAGAGCGGATGGGATCAGTATGGAATTGCTTATGGAAGTCCCAGCTCTAACATTACCATTAGAAGGATAACAGGATCATCACCATTTGCTGGAATCGCCATTGGTAGTGAGATGTCCGGTGGTGTGTTTAATGTGCTGGCGGAACATATAAACCTTTCCAATATGGGAGTAGGCATACACATAAAGACAAATGTTGGAAGAGGAGGTTACATAAGAAACATAACCATATCTGATGTATACATTGAAAAATCCCGAAAAGGCATTCGTATTGCTGGTGACGTTGGTGATCATCCAGGTGACAAGTTTGATCACAGTGCTATACCAGTTGTCCAGGATATCATGATGAAGAGTATTCGGGGCCAGAATATTCAACAGCCCGGACAAATAAAGGGGATAGAAAATGCCCCATTTACGAATATCTGCCTTTCGGATATTAATCTCCACGGACAGTTTAAACGGAGAACAAAACCATGGGATTGTTCTGATGTAGAGGGCTCCTCTTTAAAAGTAAGTCCATGGCCTTGTACTGAATTGATTAGCTCCCATGGTAGCTGCGCTCCTGTTTCTAACAAACTTTGAGTTAAGCTGTAATGTTCAGTGTATTTTTTCATGTTAATGTTATATATATATTTGAAATCAAGATAAGTTATCAATGTTGTAATGTTCATCATGTGTTGATGTGCAATGTTGTAACTTGTAACTATTGCATGCCGAGTATGTTACAGCAGATGGTACCTACGATTGATGGTGTACCGGACATGTCAAATATCCAAGTTATGCCGTTATGCATTCTTGAGTTGAATCATGAGACGTAAATTGACACACACATCATTTAAGTGTAATACTTATTGAAAATACATATTTTACCTTTACGAATAATTACATACTACCATAATGATAATTGTTAAGTAAGAAATTCAGAAATATGTTTATAAAATCTACGAATTATATGGCAAGTGATTCGCGCATTTCTATCACCAACAATTTTTTTTATATCACCGGTGGTATCTAGCAAGGTATCATTTAAGACNTTAGAAGCTGTTACACTTACTCCCTAAAAATTTTGGATGAAGCATATCTCTGGTCTTTTCTTTTTGTTTGAAATCCTCCTCCGTAAGTTAGGTGTGCTAAACTTTATTCTATACATCTATGCATCGCTATATGATCTTACCTCTCATTGTAACTCCATTTTCCTCATTCTGCCTACAGATTCATGTTCAAATGTCTGCATAGAAGACTCATACATTTCAAACGGAGATGATATGATTGCCATAAAGAGCGGATGGGATCAGTATGGAATTGCTTATGGAAGTCCCAGCTCTAACATTACCATTAGAAGGATAACAGGATCATCACCATTTGCTGGAATCGCCATTGGTAGTGAGATGTCCGGTGGTGTGTTTAATGTGCTGGCGGAACATATAAACCTTTCCAATATGGGAGTAGGCATACACATAAAGACAAATGTTGGAAGAGGAGGTTACATAAGAAACATAACCATATCTGATGTATACATTGAAAAATCCCGAAAAGGCATTCGTATTGCTGGTGACGTTGGTGATCATCCAGGTGACAAGTTTGATCACAGTGCTATACCAGTTGTCCAGGATATCATGATGAAGAGTATTCGGGGCCAGAATATTCAACAGCCCGGACAAATAAAGGGGATAGAAAATGCCCCATTTACGAATATCTGCCTTTCGGATATTAATCTCCACGGACAGTTTAAACGGAGAACAAAACCATGGGATTGTTCTGATGTAGAGGGCTCCTCTTTAAAAGTAAGTCCATGGCCTTGTACTGAATTGATTAGCTCCCATGGTAGCTGCGCTCCTGTTTCTAACAAACTTTGAGTTAAGCTGTAATGTTCAGTGTATTTTTTCATGTTAATGTTATATATATATTTGAAATCAAGATAAGTTATCAATGTTGTAATGTTCATCATGTGTTGATGTGCAATGTTGTAACTTGTAACTATTGCATGCCGAGTATGTTACAGCAGATGGTACCTACGATTGATGGTGTACCGGACATGTCAAATATCCAAGTTATGCCGTTATGCATTCTTGAGTTGAATCATGAGACGTAAATTGACACACACATCATTTAAGTGTAATACTTATTGAAAATACATATTTTACCTTTACGAATAATTACATACTACCATAATGATAATTGTTAAGTAAGAAATTCAGAAATATGTTTATAAAATCTACGAATTATATGGCAAGTGATTCGCGCATTTCTATCACCAACAATTTTTTTTATATCACCGGTGGTATCTAGCAAGGTATCATTTAAGACAAATTATTTTTTTACCACACCTTACTAGTTAAATATCACCTAATGTCCGAACATATCATATATATATATATATCCTCCTTTATCGTGGTTATTGCTCAAGTAAGAGTGAGAAAAATCAAACATTATAGGTACGGAAACCATTTCCCTGTATGCACAATCTAGCTGTATATATCTTGAAGATACCTTTGTCTCACTTTTTCACCAAACTGTACTTAAAGCTTCCAGAGTTCCGACACATAGTAAAAATGTGCAAGTGCAAGTGAGAGTTGAATAATAAACACTTGCATTCTGATATGATGATAATGTCAGTCATACAAAAGTTCAGTAAAAAAAAAATCTGTCAAAGAGAAGACAAGAGACCAATGAACTTGCGTAACGTATAATATTCCACGGTACAACAGTACAACTGGTCTTCTATAGTTTACTATTTTTATGAAGTACTTGGTAAATATTATTTAGGTAGGTCCACGGTATATATTTATTTGGGTGGGGCGTTGAATGATTATACTGATATACTAAGTCTAGGGTCTGTTTACTTCAACTTAAAATTAATTCAGTTCAGTTCAGTTTAGCTCTTCTCTTATTTTGCTACTTATTAATCTTTCATAAAAAACTCTCAATTCAATTCAGCTCAAATTAATTCCGTTCAGTTCAACTGTTTTCAACTGAAACAGGCCCTTAGTTCTACCCCCATCCTATTTGTTGCTTTGCTGTGACTTGGCGACATGTATGTATTCATGATCAATAATTATTCATCTTGTTTTTATGGTGTACTTTTGTGACTGTGTCACATGATACAGTATAACAATAGCTTCGGTAATTGCTAAATTTTTAGCTTCAGAAATCTGATTCTCATTTTCAAAATTTGGTTGCTTTTTTGGGTTAAGATTGCATCAAATGGTTGTTTGAAGTTGGATGTATGTGTTTGTACTTGTAGAGTTGTAGTGCAAATTATGCTTTGTACTGCAGTGAAGTCGTGAACCTTAGTTGTAACTTGCTAGTTAGGGGCCTTAGGGGTTTAGGGCTTAGAAGTATATGCATACAATTAGAGTCTAAACTATTGTGGTCTATCATTAGTCACCACAATTCACAAATAAATACGGATATAAATGGCCAAATGAAAGGATGCCTAAAAAACTAGGATCTTAACCATTTTTGCAACATTAGTTTTTTGTGTTTATAGATTGTTATACATAGTAGAAAACATCTCATTGCAATTGAACAAGGTAATAATACCGTAAGAAGTACTATGTAGTAGTTTGACCACACTAGATCATATGGTCGTACCATAATGGTTTATCCAGCAATTTTTTTTATATATATATATATATATTTATATATATATATATTCACGTATTTGATATGAGTTTTACGAATTACTATTTTGTTCTGAATTTCCCCTAGTTGAATAGAAGCAAAATCTCATGCATTTGTTTAATTTGTAGTCTCTCAAAAAATTAAACCTAGGTAAACAAGAGTAATAATATGGATTGAAGCTAAGTACTCCTTAGACGGAGATTGGAACTTGGCTAAAGGCCAGCCTTCAACATATATAACAATGTATATTTTTGACTAATCTTATTTATTCGTAGTATACATATTCGATCTTCCCATAAAAAACTACGGGAGCAATTTTTTTTGTTTTTTTTTTTCAACCAGAGCAATAATGGTGCGAAATTGATTCATCTTAAGTAATCTAACATCAGCTTGTTCTATGAGACAAGAGCAAGAAAGGCCAGCTATTGTTATTTGTTAGTTAAACATAGAGATGCATGCAAGTCTTAATTAATTATGCAGTTTAGTAAATCTTTGATCAACAGATCATTGGACGGTGCAAAACTTAGCTAGAATTCACACATAATAAGAGAACTCGTGCTAGTACATGCTAATAACGACTATCAAATCAAAACAATAATGTAGCCTTGTGTAGTTGTGTTGATGAGTACTATATGAAGTACGATGAGAGTTAAGTAATTTGTAGACAAGTTTAGTACAATAACCAACATACAAAAGCTAATAATGAATGCTCCCCGGCGAGTGATGAGTGGGCGAAACTGTGATAGTTAATGTACAAAAATAGACATACTAAATTTAATTAATATCAATTTCATCGATCGTTAGATAAGATTTTAACTTATAAATTAAACTTTTATTAAACATTTGGAGATGTTGGTTAGCAGAATCATATTTTATATGCATAATTAATTAAATAGATAGATTTGGATAATATTCTTAAATTATGTATAGGTGCATAGAATATGCCATTGATTGATCGATCGATCATGGATAGTTTAACACACGGAATAGCATGGCTACAATTAGTGCTGCCAATCAGTTATTGAGACCGTTTGACATTCAAAGTATGAGGAAGAACTCACGTGCAAGATTAATAATCAAAAGTATCGTACAATTGACTGAGAACCCAACTTGTTAATCGACTCTAACTATTGATTGAATCTTTGACCTAGCAATCCAGCATCCCATGCAATGAAAAGTCAACCTGAATTACCTCTAGCATTTTCTTATAAGATTAATGTGAAAATGTACGTAATAATTAACTAACAAGGGACTTTTAATTTGATAATTTATTCAAAATTTCGAATATTTATTTTTTGATCCATTATTTCTTAAAGTTTTTCCTACTTTTGGATGTTACATAGAGTTCTTTCTACGCTTACATTATTCTTTATTCAAATATATATTTTTTTCTTTTATTTGTATACCTTTTACTTAATTTCACAGTCTCTCGATCAATTTATCTTTTATAATTTCTTTTATTCTCTATTCTCAATTTCTTTGCTTATAATTGATCTTTTCATAAGTGAGACGGACATTATGAAACTTAAAAGTATGAAGCTAAGTAAAATCACAAATAAACAAAGTTGTACTACAATCATTTAATTTGTTATGTGAATTAGTAGAGCAGGAATTTGCCTAGGCTAACTTATACAAGTATGCAAGTATACATATACTATAATATATATTGTAAAAGTCCACGTACGTCCTGTTGAGCTATTAACTCCGATTGTATCAGTGTTCATGCAGTTGCAACCTCGATAAATCCTATTAATTTGTAGTCAGAGTTGCTCAGTGTAAGCGTGTGCATCAATTTGTTTAATTTGCTCATTGAGAGTTGAAATGCATATAATTAACCCTTCCTAGGAAGCTTCTTGCCTGAATTATATACATATTTCTTTTCAATGACGTACTTTTTAAGTACTTTCTATAGTGGATACGTGTGTATATATATATATATTGTAATGAGAAAGTATTATGTCAAACTCATTTGATCGCTATATATTTGCGTGCGGACGATTAGATAAATTGATTACTTGTTAGAAATTACTTTGATTATCATATAAACTTTGAATATTCAGTAGTTCAAACTTTTGATGAATATATCTAATAATAATTTTTTATTATCTAATGTATTATTTTTAATTATCTGAGATCGTTTAATTAAAATTTAAGTTACGATACTTTAATCAACACTTTTCTTAGAGAATAACTACGACGATGAACAAAAGTCAATAGAGGCAAAGACGAAGGGATTACATATACAATGATTGGGACACATTTTTTTTTTTTACTTGACTCTTGATAAGTAATCACTAATGCAATTAACTATATGTTGCTATAGCCTATACTCTCTTAATTATGTTCTTGACTCTTTCAATTTGCATAACAAGGTAGGGGTAGAAAGATTCACCGGTAATAATAATGGACGACCAACTTGATCATGACTTAGTCAAGCCAATCAAAGATTATGGTTTTTATGAAAATATTATTTTAGATTAACTTCTAGTAACACATATATGAGTTGAAAGGTCATTAATCCCATAAGCTTCTCACCGTCTTTCTCTTCATATAGATCAATAGATATTATTTTATATGCTTGTATAAGTCTAGCCAGCTAGTCATAGGTAAAGAAAAGAATCAAAGATGAGTTATAGATGTGTTTATTAGATTCATTCTTAATTAGATATAGGTTGAAAAATAGATATCGTAGTAGAAAATACTATCAAGTTCGTATACCTTGATGGTTAGATGCATGGTCTACGTGTCATATAAATAGGGACTGGACGGCAATAGACCCAGATGCTATAAATAAATCAAGGGATAAAATCAAAATTTCTCTTACTAAAGAAGAGAGTACCTTTAAAAGGAATAAAGGATCAGTCGACACGTTATATGTATAGTTTGTATATCATGCATTTACAGAAATAAAGATAAAATGAATAAACATTACCTTATACAAAAGATTTTCATTTATTTTTCTTATTTGTAGTGAGAACAATAATTATCTTGACTTAAAGTGAGACTTGAAATGCATACACTCTGTCTATAAATAGTTGGCATGTGAGGCTCATACACAATGTAGTGGCAATAACTCAATCACATCAAAACATAGAAAATTAGAAAGAGTTGAAAAGATAAGAAGAGAGAGAATATGGGAAGCAAACAAAAGGAATTGTATTTCGTGTTTATGAACTTTGATCCTGAATATGAACGTCTTCGAGCTGATAGGTACATACCATATAAATATAATTATGTTATTATTGTGTTTATTTAATTAGTTTGTCATTATATTAAAATTAATTGTGTTGAATAATGATTGGAAAAAAAATTAAAAAAACAGGTCAAAGAGAGGAGCCTACGAGCTTGATATGTATCTAAGTAGGAAACATGATGAACTTCTAGCTCGAACCCTTCAACCTGGGACCTACAACAAGACTTTGTCTCTCGTTATTGTTGATGGTTTTGCGGTCGAAATCTCTGATGATCAGGTTATTAATTATATATTTATGCATATAGCCTACATTAATTGTGTATATATATATATATACACATATATATGTTTACCGAGTTAGGTAATGAAGGGATGGACCGGCCAAGGTGCACCATCCTCGCTCGCATTGCATTAGGGTTTGATCCATGGCTGAGGGCTTAGGCCTAACTTGATATACTTTGATTTATTTAGTGAAGATGAGATAATCTGGTTTTCATATACGCCGTACTTCTTATGGGATGTTACGTGTATTTATAAAATTATACAATAATGTTGATACATATGTATATAAACCTATATATAATGTGACTAATATACATTTGTAATTGCAGGCAAAGTTGCTTAGATCTGCAATGGAAGTGAGGGTGGTGGAGAAGAATCAAGAGTTGGCTTAATATAATTAGCTTAGTCGTTTTGTGTATGCGGCTCCTAAATTGAAGAATTTATACACACCTTTAGTTCTAATGAGGTCCCCCTAATTATTGGGAAAAATAGCTTTGTGATTATTATCTTTATTAGTATTATTACTATGTTTGCATTATTATTTCTCGTTTTAGAGATGAATTGGCATCTTCTTTATATGGTAGGGTATCAAAATATATGTATATATGTGATATGATAAGATGCATTTTGATTATGTCATTATTATAATGTCACTTATGACTTTATGATCTAGTGACTATTGGCTGATTTGAAACTTCTTTTTGTTGTTTACTTGTTTACTCACATTTTCTTTCTTTTTAATTATGTTATGATTAATAGTACTCGTATATATTATTGTCATGGAGGCTCATGATTCATGCTAGATAGTTGGAATTTAAGGGTGGTACATTATGCATTATGCTCCATTCGTATATTCATGCAACTCATGGACATGCTTGAATGTTGATGAATGATGGTATTGAGTTAGATTTAGGGTGTGTTTTACATTATTTGGTTTGGAGTAAAATGTAAAACTTGGGGTTGGAAATGATTTTTCACCACGTTGAAATCATTTTCTCCCGAAATTGGGAGGAAAATATTTTCTATCACACTTGGAACGATAACATTTCCCCTTACAATGGAAATATTTCCACTCAACCAAACAATGAAAAATGCTTAAAATGTAAATCGTTTTACATGCAACCAAATAATGCAAATTCTTCATGAGAATGAGTCTTCCAACGTAAAAGGTTTTTCATAGAAAACTATTTTTATTCGAAAACATTTTGCACCCTACTAAACGGACCCATAATACCTAAATCAAGAGTTACTCTTTAAAATTACTAATCCATATTAATGAATTTGAAGATAATTCTTCATATAATTTATAAACCATACATACATTATGGCATGAACACAGTCACGGTAGGTATGAATTTAAAATTTAGCCTTTATTTACATATATGAATAAGCTACATACAACTCAAGTGAGCACTTATGGCTATGATTGCAAGATCATTTAGTTTTAATTAACGGTTTAATTTGGCTGCATGCAAAAAATACTTACTATAAATTTATCTTAGCTTGTAAAGTTGTAAATATAATATGTACTCCGTACTTTGTAATATTTCATATGTTCTCATGTCAATAATCAAATCAAATAATTGCTAAAATAGAAATATTCGATAATAACTTACATGTATTTATGTCAATCAAACATTCACCGATACCTATCACTTTACGACTTTCAAGACTCGAATTGGGTGTCATTAAATTCCTTAGCCCCCCACCCTGGAACCCTGACCACAACAATGAAAAATAGATTCCAGAGTACTCGTGCATAGCAGTAGCTAGAGCTGTGACCTTTCATTGTGGGCATACATAGTCATCACATAATTAGGCAAATTGACAAAGGCAAATATTACTTTGCTGGTTTTCATAGGCTTTGAGAAACTACAGCCACTTTATCCAATTTAGGTTAAGGTGGGAAAGTATAGACTACACACTAAAATTGACATCAATTTGTGACAAACAACTTCTGAATAAAATGTAGAAACAAATTAAAGGCCTGACATTTGTGGGTCAAGCTTTATTGTCTTCACATGCTGATGCACCGATAAATTATTTTCCATATCAATGTCAAACTTATGCATTGTTATAGTAGGCTATTAACACCTACCTAGTTTCATCAATCTTTTTGAATTTGTAAACAAACTTCTTTCTATATTATGTTGAAACCTTGAAAAGCAATAGCAAATGTTAGCAACTCAATCATATACCCTTCAATTATTCATCTTCAATGATTTACAAACATTATTATTTTAAGACTTTAAAGAATAGACCTCAATCATAATTCTTTCGTCGATGAATAACATAGAAGTATAAAGAAGTTGATATATATAACACACCTTACTATTCCGTACATATAAAGACAATATATATGTATGAAATAAAAGTTAAAAGTTTAAAATTTCTTATCGGATCAATTCACCGTGGAAGGATTTCCTTTGTTCTTCCTCTTAAGGTAAGGGTACACCTTATTATGTTAAACGAACAAACGTTCCATCCCTAGAGTAAATAAAGCAATCTCAATCTATGTAGCACAAAAACTGCTGGAGATTCCAAAATGAAAACATTTAAAAAATGCAGAAGCGCAAATGTCGAGAACAAGGAAATGGAGAAACATATAGAAAAAATACTCCCTCGGTCTATTTTTACTTGCTACATTGGACTAAAAAAGCTCTCACAATTTTTGATTCAATGTAGCAAGTAAAAGAAGACGGAGAGAGTAAATAATTTAAAAAAAAGTGTAAAGAAAAATGAAATATGTTACACATAAACATATATGGCGTTACAAACAAGAGAATGAAATCTTGAATAAAACATGAACTATGCTTCAACAACAAATGTATCGCAACCTGTATTGACCTTATTTTTGAGAATAGAGAAATTGGCTAATACAAATTGTGTTTAGGAAAAAAAAAAAATCTAAGAATAGAAAAAGAAATAAAAGAGAAAATACCAAATTCTAATTGATAAAAAATAGTGTGCATATTAATAGTGTATGTTTTTGTGTTTTTGAATTAGAGTTCAACACTTTAACATATCAAATAAGATCTTTTACTGTTTATGTATTTGTATCCTTATTTCAGAGATTCCGTAGAGAAGAAAGATAATAGTTTCCGTGTTTCATAGTCCTCGGCTCCTCGCTCCAAAGTTCTTCTCAGCACTACTCTTTAGGTCTTTAGTGGTATATTTCGTCCGTCCTAAATGGGCGTAATTTCAACTTTTATGTTGGGCCTGTAATCCAGTAAACCACAAAATATTTGGGCTTTAATTCGGTTGTTGTCCACTTGGCATAATTTCATTTGGCGCGAAAAAGTAAGGTTTCCAAAAACAAATTCATGATACTGTGCTAGGGCTTCTCATTTCAATCCATCAACGTTTTACTTTCTGAAAACTGAATTACAGCAACAATGGCGGATTCACTTCAACCGTCTAAACGCCGTCGTACAGACAACTCAGACACCGAAAACGACGCCATTGAGACGACAGATTCAAAGAACTTGTCACCATTAGTCGTCTTCGCTCACGGTGCTGGTGCTCCTTCCACTTCCGATTGGATGATTAGGTTTTTTCCTCTCTCCTCTCTCTAATTCGTTTATAAAAGTTGCTTTAATTTGTTTAACAGTACTTAATTTTACTGTTTAATTGTTAATTAAGAAATTCATTGCTTAATTTTGTGTAAAATATGTTGTTTCAACTTAATTTCTTAATTTTAGGTTTTTTTTAATAGTATAATCTCTTTTATCTATTTTCTGCAGATGGAAGGAGTTGTTAGGAAAAGCTTTGAATGCGGTTGAAGTAGTTACATTTGATTATCCTTGTGAGTTTAAATTCGTTAATGTTTTGATATGATTTTTCATTTTTTTGGGTGTGTTTTTGTGTTATTATGCTTTTTTTTTTTTTTTTTTTTTAATGAAAAAAAGATAACAAAAAAAACAGTCGAAAGAAAAAAAATCAAAAAAAAAAAAAAAAACAAAACAACCAAAAAAAAAAAAAAAAAAAAAAAAAAAAAACAAATAAAAAAAAAAAAAAAAAAAAAAAAAAACAAAAATAACAAAAAAAAAAAAAAAAAAAAAAAAAACAAAAAAAAAAAAAACCAAAAAAAAAAACACACAAAAAACAGAAAAAGAAAAAAAAAAAAAAAAAATCAAAAAGAGACAAGCAAAAAAGCAATAATGCAAAAAAAAAAAAAAAAAAAACAAACAAGCAAAGATCAGGATAAAAAATAAAAAAAAAAATAATAGTAAGATTATTACGGTATAATTCAAATTAAGAAACATAAATGACAAGAGAACAATAAACAAATAAATATAAAATAGGAAAAAAAAAAAAACTATGATTAAAAAATAAGAAGATTAAATCGAAAAAAAAAAAGAAACTCACTGACCAAAACATAAAAGCGACTAATATGGTATAATAGGGATAAGTATTAAAATGTAATGAGAAAAAAAAAAAAACGCGACCCTCAAAATATGCTAATAAAACGAAAAAAAAGATGCATAAAAAAAAAAGTAAAAAAAAATAACTGTAAATAGAACTTCGCAAATAATTATATTTATAAAGAAATTAAAAAAAAAAAAAAACAAACAAAAAAAAAAAAACAAAAAAAAAAAAAAAAAAAAAAAAAAAAAAAAAAAAAAAAAGACAAAAAATAACACAAAAACAAAAAAAAAAAAAAAAAAAAAAAAAAAAAAAAAAAAAAAAAAAAAAAAAAAAAAAACAAAAAAAAAAAAAAAAAAAAAAAAAAAAAAAAAAAAAAAAAAAAAAACAAAAAAAAAAAAAAAAAAAAAAAACAAACAAAAAAAAAAAAAATACAGATAAATGAAAAGTTAAAATAGAAATTTAAAACAAACAATAAAAACAAAATGTATTGAGAAATTTAAATACTTTAAAAGGAAAAATAATCAATAAACTGAATAGAAAAAAAAAAAAAAACAAAAAAAAAAAAAAAAAAAATAACAGAAATAAAAAAAAAATAAAAAAATAAAAAAAAAAAAATACTAAATAAATGAATAAATAAGGAACACAAGAATAAAAAATCCACAAAGAAATAAAAAAAAAAAAAAATAAATACACAAAAAATTAAAGAAGAAATAACAAAAAAAAATATAAAAAAAAAAAAAAAAAAAACTAAAAATACAAAAAAAAAAAAAAAAATTGCAAACAGATAAACAATTAAAAAGAAAAAAAAGTATTTTCAAACAATAAAAATATCGATAAAGAAAAAAGATATAACAATAAGTAGAACATAACTATAAAAAATAGAAAAAAAAAAAAAAAATACTAAAACATGTAACATTAAAAAAAGAAAATATATAAACACGAAAAGAAAAAATAGAAAAGACTAAAAAGAAAAGATAAAGAGAAAATACAACACAAAAGAAGAAACACAAAATGAAATAAAGAAAAATACAAAAATAGAAGAGTTAACTAAAAATAATAATAAGATTATAAATAAATATAGAAAAAATGAAACACACCTATCTAAAAATAGGATAATAAAAGAAAAAAAAAGAAAAAAAAAAACAGGAAAACAAAAATAAAGATAAAATAAAAAAAAAAAAAAAGTTACAAAAAAAAATAAACAAAAATAAAAAGATTATTGCCAAAAAAAAATAAGAATAAGATAAGAAAAATGGAGATAAAAAAAAAAAAGAAAAAAATAGACACATTACCAAAAAGAAATTGAAGACAAA
>PYUH01000107.1:39550-81969 GCA_016808085.1 Suaeda aralocaspica | reverse complement strand
TTTTATTTTTTTTTTTTTTTTTTTTTTTTTTTTGGTTTTTTTTTTTTTTTTTTTTTTTTTTTTTTTTTTTTTTTTTTATATTTAGTAAATGCTGATTTTTAAGGTTTCTATCAATTGAATGATATAGATTTGGCTGGTGGAAAGAAGGGAGCGCCTCCGAAGGCGGAAAAACTAGTTGATTTTCATGCAGATGTTGTAAAAAAAGCTGTTGCTAAACACCCTGATCATCCTCTAATATTGGCCGGAAAATCGATGGGCTCAAGGTGGTGATTGTTGTTTTTATTATGCCTATATATCGTTTCGATAGTGTTTAGTTATGGTCTCGTTAGTAATGTTGACTTGATATTTAGCTGTTTTACAAATGGTTGATGATGACAATCTACTTGATATCGACAAGTTTCTATCCGAAAACAAGTTATGGTTTCTATTATTTTGACTTTTCTGTTTCTCAAGGCTTAGCTAAAGTTTTTTGCGGGTTTTGCCCGTAGTTATTGGTACAATGGAGAAAATTATGATAGAATTAATCCAAAGGAAGTAGGGAATTAGTGGAAGTTCTTATATTAGCTCGGAGTTTATTTCTTTGAAAACGGATGGTCTTTTAATGTTTCTTTGATATTTATATGCAGAGTGAGCTGCATGGTGGCAAATAAAAAGGACATTCCTGCATCAGCTATAGTTTGTTTGGGCTATCCATTGAGGGTAATCTTCAACCGATCGACTGAGTAGTTACTTCATTAAATGATATGGTAGAACATAATTGTTTCTGATGAATGTAACTTATTTTTTTGTAAAAAACCTAACGTTTTGTAACACTTGTTCTTTCAGGGAATGAAAGGAGCAATACGGGATGAGATATTGGTCCAGCTTACAATTCCTATCATGTTTGTGCAGGTACAAGTTTCTTAGTTCTTGTTTGCATTGCCAGGTTTCCGTGATAGTCAAGATGTTGGAAACCCAGTTTTACTTTGAGATTTTGTGATGTATATCTTGGCGTAAGTATATGTTTCTGATTTTTTGTGTTTTTTTCCGGGGTTTGAAGGGTAGCAAAGATGGATTTTGCCCTCTGGATAAGTTGGAATCTGTTCGAAAGAGGATGACAACTACAAATGACTTGCATGTGATTGAAGGTGGAGATCACTCTTTCAAGATTGCTAAAAAGTATTTGGAAGAAACTGAAACTACTGAAACTGATGCTGAGGAATCTGCTGTGCAGTCTATTGCTTCATTTGTTTCCAAAAGCCTTTCTAAATCACAATAACCGTTGGCTCTTATGGTACCAGCAGTGAAATTCTTTTCACTGTCCTAACTGCAGTAGAGGTGTAGCGTGCCAGAGATAATAGAGGTTGGTCCAATTTTGCAATCTATTTCTCACGAGTCCACGACCAGTCTCCATATCTGTTATTCTAGTTAGTGGCTGTGTTGTTATAAGTCCTGTTGCTTTGTGTCGCTTAATTCTTGCTTTCATGTTCATATGTTTTGCTAATCTATTGTGGAGATTGATACTAGCTCTTGACTTCTTGCATCTTATAACATTATGTGTAATTAACATGTCAAAATTCTGTAATGGCTCTAATGCAGAAGTTATTGTTTATGTATGCATTTTGACTCTCCTAGTTATAATATACTCTTGATTATTTGGCTGCCTTTTGTTATGTAAGTGCAGGTTAATTTTATATCAGTATCCAAAGTTTGGTATTAGTATTTTCACAATTTGTATCTTTTAGAATGTTGTTTTATGGTAAATGCTAGACTGAGAAGTTTAGCCTTAAGAGCTGCCGTAGGCCCTCATATGACTCTGATTACACTAATAGATGGCCTTCTTTTCTAGTCTTTGGTGACAGGACATATGCACATATTGATAATGATTCATGCTCAAAGCTTATTGAATCTAAGATGCCAATACAGAAGGAAATACTGTAGCCTATGCAAAAAGGTCTGATTCCAAGTACTAAAATTATTATATGCTTAGAGCATGAGGCCGTCGCAGACAGTAAGACAATCATAAATTAATGCTACATAGAAATGAAGGGGCTTATTGCTAACAGGCACCAGCTGCCCAAGCAATACATAAAAACCGATAGTTTTTTTTACACTAGTATGAATAAATGAGAAAGACTATTAAACTGGAAGCCTTGTACAATCCATCCTTGTTGATTCTGCAGTAGCCTTCCTCATTTAGATGTGTTTTTGAATCCTTTAGATTGTTTGTTGTTCGTCTGCAAGAACAAGGTGAAAAAGTAAAATTAAACTGTGTACAATGGTGGATTGAATCATTACCCAGTTAATGCTATTGGATTCTTGTTTTTTTTGTTTCTGCCTTTTGTGTATCCTAAAGAGAGAGAGGAGATTTTTTTTTTTGGGGGGGGGGGGGGGGGGGGCGGTGGGGGAGGGGAGGGTGGTGGTGTTTGATAGGACATAGATTGCATTAGAAGTCTTCAAAATCATGCATCTCTGCTAAAAAAAATGCAGATTTTTGGCGATTATTATGTTGGAAAGTTATTTTTGGAAGTTGTATGGGGTTAAACTAATAGAAATTTACCTTTTTTATTTTAATGGACTCTTCTTCACTGTCGCTGTCACTTCTGCTATCTTTGGACTTCCCATCCTTGGGCTTCTTCATCATCATAATCTTCTCCTTCCAGTGATCTGCCATGTTTGAAAAGTATTGGCTGGCCGGCTCATCTTTGTGTTCTTTATTGCTCGTCATGTTGCCTTTTGCATGATGTTCCGTCTTTTCTTTCATCTTCATCTCAGCACCAACAGGCTGCTTAAAATTCTTTGTTGGCTCACCTATATGTTGCTTATCCTTTTTCTTCAACTCTTTGCAAGAATTATGTTTGGCATCCTTATGGACAGTACTTGCTTGCTCATCTTTCATTATCTTTTTTGTCAGTGTGGAAACACCATATTTGATGTCTTTGATAGATATGGTGTTAGAATGTTCTTTATTTGGTTTAGTAGTAGATGCTGGCTTTGTTTTCTTAGGTGGTGAACATTGGCATGTGGTACAGTGCTTGGCGGCTGCCTGATTTTCTTGTTGTTTGTGACCGAACACCTTGCCTCCCCAAGCAGTCACCTCTGATATCTTTTGGCTGAATTTGTGTTCTTCATTTGTGGGTTTTTGTTGTTTGGCTGAGGCCATTTTTTAGAAAGTTGTCACTTTTCTTTGAAGGGTGTTGTTCTTTGTCCGAGAGATCTTCGTCTGGGTTTTCTCTTGCTTGTAGCTTTGAGGGAGCCGCAGTTAGAAGTTTATAGACGGTAAAAAGAAGTGAGATTCTTTTTCTTTTACTAAGATGTCCCGAATATATATATATATATGTTTTATTTATATATTGATAATTTGATATCAAAGTGGTTCAGAATAACTTTAAGAGATCAGTTGCAGAAGATGATGGTGGCTGACAGGAAGAATATATCTGTTTGGACGGTAGGAATAAAAAGTATGGGCATCAAAGTTGGAGAACAATTACAAAATTTGGTAAGAAGAACAGGAAGCTTGACAAACGGTGTGAAACTGTTGTCTTGAGCCATTGGGTGAGGTGACAAGAGGTTGTTTCTGTCTCTGTTAGACACTTTGCTATGTTTGGATAAAAATAATGGAAAGGGTGAGGATGCAAAAAGAGGGACGGGAAATGGAGGGGAGGGGATGGGAGAACGAAACCTCTATTTTCCTTCTAAATATCTGCAATAGATTGGGTTTATTAATAAGGGAAAAAAAATGGATCTTTTCAATTCCCTCCTCTTCCCTCTTTCCGTTAAATATCCAAAGGACTATCCATCTCTTAGTTTCTCTTCTCTTCCTTTCAATCTGTATCCAAACAAAGTGTTAGATGTTTGATAATGACGGTTTTAAGAGTTTGTTTCAAAATTATGTAAAAGTCAAAATTTTAATATATTCTTTTGTTTTTTCAATCAGATCTAAGGGACTACAGTTTTTTCACAAGGATTTAACGTTTACACTATATTTGGATAACATTATAGAAGAGGGGGGGGGGGGGGGTGGGGGGGGGAGGGGGGGGGGGGGGGGGAAGAGTGGGAGGGGTAGAGTTCTATCTCCCTTCCAAATCTCTTCACTTTAGGAAGGATATTGTTAAGTAAAAGAGGAGGGAAATTGGATTTCTTCCTCTCCCTCCCCTTCCTTCCTCCAATCATGCATCCAAATAAGGGGGTTTGTTACCTTTCCTTTCTCTTTCCTCCTTTTCCTTCCATTTCTTTGTAGTAGAAAGAAATTAATGTAGTGTGGAAGTGTAATGGTTAGAAAACGACTGTTCAGTTGATCAGTTTTGCCATTCCATCCAATTCTTATACTGGTGGGGTGGAAGGATGTAAGGCACTAGTTAACAGCGAAACTGTAAATTGATGTTGTTCACTTTTTGTGCACATTAGCTTACCCAGCCTGAGTTACAGGTTGTATTTTTCACTTCATAATAAGCAATATGGCCAGGATGCAGTACTGATGTCGCCAAGCTCGGCTAAAGATGCGGAGGATTATGGGAAGTTGGGGACATTGAGTTCTTGGATGGGTCATTTGGTAAGTAGTTATAGTAATGAACTCGTGTGGTTTCGTAGGAAAGTCTCATACTAATGGTACTAAAGTTATATGAAGAAAAAAGAGATGTTTGAGATAAGCAGTATGATGGACTTGTTATTAGAGTTCGAGTATAACCTAGCTTTCAAAATCCTTGCTTGGTTAAGTTTTTATTGTTCGAGCTTGCTCATTTATGTTAAGCTCGACCTTGAACTCAAGTTAAGTTTATGTGTAAATAGGCTTATTAATCAACAAGCCTTACACATACTCCCCCTTTCTCACTTGCAATTTTAGAGCATTTCATTTTAATCAATTATGTCCATATAAATTGATAAAACAGATTTGCTAAGTATATTGTAGCCTAAAGTTTAACTTATATTTTGATATTTACTATACATGAATTTTTGGAGTATTTCATGAAAATTTGTAAAGGTTATTTAGTTTGAACGAGTCTTAAATGAGTTACTATGTATAAACGATTATTAATGTGCTTATAAATGAACTTGAAATGAGCGTTAGTATGAGACTAGTTGAGCTTGAAAAAATGTTGTTTAGACTAGTTTATTTATCATCTATTTTTTAGGGGAGACTAGTTTATTTATATACAAATAAGCTTTCACCAATGTTCTTGAAGTTGAGAAATCTTTTCCTCTTGATTGGTATCTAATAACTGATACTCCTGTTTCTTAAAGACCATGTCATATTTGCTCCAAATTTGGTTGATTTTTAAATATTAAATTAGTGGGTCAAAAAGTAAATTAGATTAGAGAGAGACAAGGTGAATGAAAGGATGATTGATTAATGTAATTTTTGGCCCCATATGGTGGTCTAGATAAGTAATAATTTTTTCTAAAAGATGTCCAAAAATAAAATAAAAGAAGTGGCATAAAGTTTAAAGAACAGCGAATTGAGGAAAGTGGCATGAACTTCAAAGTATGGAGGGAGTATACAAGATTCTAAGGCAAACAAATGGGATATAAAAGCTGAAAACTCTTAAGCTCTGTAAAATTATATTTATGAATATTTGTGTAATTTGTAATATTTTATTATATTTTCAGAAGTGAAATTAGAATAGCTAACTTTTGGGGCTTGTCCCCAAGATTTTTCAAACTCAAATCCTCTATCACAAAAGCTCCTCTCTTGAGCTTTTTGTTAATTAGGGGTTTGGACCCAAACCTTTAAGCTAAAGGTTGTTTTATCAACAATTACATTAGAGTTTTGACTTGTTCAAACCTCTAAATTTACCTAAAACATCTTAAAGCTTTTAAGAAAGTTCTCAAGTCTCAACCAAACATGGTCATTATCTTAAATTTATGAGAACATTAGATTAGTACTAATGTGATGCACGTATTAAAAAAAGTTGCAAGATGAAAATAAGTATAAAAGTCTATCTACTTTTATGAGTTAGAAAAAAAATACTAATTAGGGAAATAAATGTAGATCTAATTATTTCCTTATTTTATTTTTATTTATCTATTTATTGTCAGATAGGAAAGATTAGAGGAAGAGGATTTGTGTTGATGACTTTTGCGATTCCTCGTATTGATTCTTATCTAGTCGACCTCAAATTAACTTGGGACTAAAACTTTATTACAAAAACTTATATAAGTCGGTTTTATTTGGTAAGACCGCTAGGTTATTAGACAAAATATATTTTAATTAAATCAATGAACCTAACTTGTTAAAACTTTATTGGTGTTGTTTGTTATGAGTTTGGAAAAAAAAAAAATTAGGGAAATAAATGCATTTTTTTTCTTAATTTAATTTTATTTTTATGAGGTCATATGTTTCTTAAAGAGGGTAACATTGACTTTTGTTTTAGTCGTAGTACCAGTAGTAGATAGATAAATATACACTCACTGAATATTCTCTATTAATATTGTTATTAACATATTTTTTAATGAAATACTCCATAATAAGAAAACTATGAACTACAACCATTACTGTATGCCTGTATTGCACTTGCATAGCATAATTAAACAACTAAAGCAAGTGCCGAGTGACAATAAAACTTCAAAAATAATAATCAGCTATCAGATTATATTCATTCCTTCACAAGTTAACTGAATAAACTGATTACTTCGTATTACTCTTTCTTGTCAGCACGATCGTAGCATTGGTGAACACATTCTTCTCTTCAGCCATTGAGACTTTCACAATTTCTGTGTATCTGTGAAACAACTCGTCGATAATGGATTCTCCGAAATGAATTACAAGTAAGTGTTCTGTCACCGCTCTCATGAGTTTAGCAAAGTCATCATGATCGAAAAACTTCTGTATATTGTTATATTGTATAGATGTCTTCCAAAAGACTTCAGAAATGTGAGCTTCATTGAGGGTAAATGATCCTTCTTTCCGCACCCAATAACCTAGCTCTGTCGCTGTAGGAAAGTATAGAGGCATGTTGAAAGTTTTTAACTTCTCTTCGTCAATCATACCCTGCGTAAAACACAATTAAGTAGTAGCGTTTCTGGTTAATCATTAATAAATCGTAAATGTAGTTGATAACTTCATATTTCAGAAACAAATATTTATCATCAAACAATTAACATTTTCGAATGATAGTTTGTGGCATGAGTTATCACAGATAATTTACCATATGAAATATGCAATGCGATGCAAGTTGATATTAGATTAGTTTACCTCATCAACCAAATCACCTAAAGCTGTAGCTAGAAAGTCCCAACAGTCACAAGATTCCTTGCTATATAGTTCATTGCTTTTTCTTCCCAACATTGTTAGCACCATCATCCCTCCTGGTACTACTTCTTTGGACCGACTCCTTAGAAAGCTCGAAAAGTCCTTTTCATATTGGTCATAGTAAGCTTTAAGCACCTTTTGGGGGCTTGTCCTTGCTAAGAAGATATTTCTCTTATTTTCCTCTATTCCTTTTGGTACCTGATCAATCGTAACCAAACAACGACAAACGTTGTCATATAAGGGATGAATACAATATATATAAATATACTACGTATGTATACATTTCACTACATGATTCATATATGGACTTCATTCAAATTCAATTTATGATACTTAGTGAAAATTAATGTATCACCTGAGACATCCAATGAAGGCTATATGAAGAATGGACAAAATGCAAATGTTTTGATGGGAATAGCCTGCCATAGAAAGTTCCAGGGACACCATTTACAAAACACTGCCCAAAATCAACTCTCATTTGCTGCTGAAGCATAACCTCAAAACTTCCCAATGACCTAAAGATTGTGTTGAAATCATTTCCAGGGAGATCATTCAAGTAAATCTGATACTCTTGTGGGCCATTTCCGAGCTCTAGGCGATCCTTTTCGACAATGTTGATGAACTCCGATATTAAACTCAAGGTGTTTAACTCAGAAGATGAACAACCCAAATCTGCTATGCATATGGTTGATGGCTGTTCCCTGCAATACAGCTCTCTTAAGGCCTTTGCTTTTAAGGGTTTTGTCAGTGATAGCACCTGCTTCTGTTTCATCAAATTTTGATAATTCTCAGTTAGTTAAGCTTAGCTTTTAGTTATCAGATTATCAGAAAAAGCAATAGCCTCTCCCTAAATAATTTGATACATTTAGGTCTTTGGGTGTATTTGGTTCAACTAATTTAAGCACTCTATCGCTTATTGAAAAAAAAAAAAAAAAAAAAAAACAAACTAACTAAAATATATTGTAAGACTATCAACTCTTCTTAAGGCCTTTGCTTATTCTTTATTTAAAAAAAAATNTATTTAAAAAAAAAAAAAAAAAAACCAAACAAACTAACTAAAATATATTGTAAGACTATCAACTCTTCTTAAGGCCTTTGCTTATTCTTTATTTAAAAAAAAATTATAATACTCAGTAGTAAGAAAATCAAAATGCAGATTTTAAATATTTTTTATATATGGACACAAATTTGGAAAAGAAAAAATAAGTTTAGGTGGCGGAGAAATTATTTATTATAAAAACTAATATAAGATGGTCTTATTTAGTAAAAAAAATTAAATAGTTAGTCAAAGAATACATGGAGTATTAATTAAAATAATAAACGCAATAGTTAATGAAAAGTTTACAATTAGTTGAGTTTTATCAATTATCATATATAAGACGATCTTACAAGAGACTTTTTATTTATTTATATATGTAAAGCTAATGTATTAGATGTTAGCGATTTTTTTTTTTCAAACTTACATGATGGATGGATGGATCGAAGACTCATGACTGTAAAACATTTAGTTAAAATATAAACAAAAACACAATTATACCTGTAGATATGATGCTTTAGCGCAACTAGTTTCATCGTTGCCCTCCTTCATGTGAACCATTTGCTTAATTTCTATTGTCATTCTTGCTATCCTTTCGGCTTTCACTATCCCAACTATCTTGTACTTTACTCTTTTTTAATGAAGTTATTATAGGAGTATGTTTTATGAACAAGTGAACAACTCACTGCAGGAACTACGGACATTTATAGAATTTGAAACACTCCGTATGAAAGATTCTCTTACTTGTTATATTTAGCCTATTTTTTGTTAAATCATCATTATTATTATAAGTATTATTAACATTATTTTTAATTAATATTTCCAAAATAAAAACCATGTTTTCCTTAATCTCTTATTGTATAGTATTAAACTTCAATGTGAGAATTTTTTTTAATTATTTTGTGTAGTAGCAACCTAGAGTAGCAGTTGTGCTGCATGCATGTGAGCACCATCCTCCCAGGCTCCCACATGCTACAACGTAACTTCCTCCAAATTTAGAAACTTTTAAAAAAAGAAGTGGACCAAATTGACCATATTCAATTATTCACTACTAATCCAGCCAACTACTCTCCTAATCAGTAGTCACCTTGCTGTAATATATTTCCTATATTTTACTCTTTATGTATTATGTCACGTTGGAATCATTATACTATGTATTAAATGAGTTTTAGAATAACCTTATACTTACTCATCTCTATATTACTCGCAACCAATGTACTATTTTGACACGTTGACTTTAAGGAAGAAATTTTTTTGATGCAATTAAGGAAGAAATTTAAATGCTTATATGAGCAAATTAATTGAAATAGTTTTAGTACCGATAACTTTTAGACTATCTTTTTTCATGTGTTAAAATTATTTGGATTAATTCATTCGTTTAGTCCTTCAAATCTTTATCTCAAAAAACGAATTCGAAGGATACATTGCGAGTAATATGGACCAAAAGAAGTATTATGAGATAGACCCCCTCTTACTTTAGAATTATCTCAACAAATTGTGAGCTCCTAATTGTAGGGCTGTCCAAATTAAAAAATTCCATTTTTAAATTTCCAATCTGAATTTCCGTTCTGAAAATCCGGTCTGGTTTTTAGGAGTTTGGAAAAATTGGATCGAGTATCGGAATTTTTAAACTGTAAACTAGATCGGAAACACAATGCACGGGTTTTTAAAATTCGGATTCCATATTTCTAAGGAAAACAAAATCCAAAAGTTCAGTTTACCAGATTTTTGGTTTTCTGATCCGGCTTTCTAAGAGTATAAAAGTATGTTTTGACTAAAAATTTGGTGCATAATTCGGATTTGGAATTTTGGATTTTCAATCCAAATTTTATGAATATCGATTTTTCCGGAACGGAAACGGAATTAAATTTTTAGGTTTTGAAAATCTGAATTTTCCAGATCGAAAAAAAATTTCAATATCCGGTTTTGTACACCCCAAACTGATTGTAAAATGTGTGCTATAAACTTGTAGACCTTTCATAGAACTAAGGAGCCAAAATCCAAAACTACATACGAATTATATGGTGCTATCATTATTATGTATTATATACGTACATACTATGTCTCAACAAGATCAAAATCAATGCATATATATAGGGGGATTACGGAGTATAATATGAGAATTGATTGAATTGGTTTATGCAAGAAGTGACTCTAAACTCGAATCTTTCTTAGATGTTCTAATGCTAAGTAATATACACAAATACGCAATGCAAGTATATATTTATTTATTGTTTTTTTTTTTTAATTTTAATAACATATATAAGAAATGTTATGTACATATATGTCGCATATTATCATGAATGAAAAGAGTTTAATTGAAATGATTAATAACAACAATGGAGCTGACATGAAATGAATTGATTTTAATTGAATTAAACTGAAATGAACTGAAGTAATAACAACAATGGAGGCGGCATAAAATAAACGGAGTCGAATTGAGTTCACTTGAACAAAACTAAACCGAATTATCAAAAAATTCAGTCCAAAAAACCCGGGGTCAACATAACAAAGTAAATTGAAAAACTATAAAAGATCAAATGCACTAGTGAATGATTAAAAATTATCCTCTTTAATTAGTCATCAATTAGGATTACCTACACCCGGAGGACCTTCCTCTAGGTGCTCCTGGTGTAAAACGCAGAGTTTTGAGCTTGCCAAAAATTGCAGCAACAAACTGCTATAAATAAGCAATTTGTTGCCTTTTTTTTTTTTTTTTAAAATCATCCTTCTTTCTCGCTGATTCTCTCTCTTCTTTCTCTCAAAATCAAAACAATTCTCTCTCTAATTTCAAACCCTAGAATTTCAATCACGGAAGATTCAACAGAAAATCAAAGAAATACAAATCAAAACAACACAAAAACAGACGATCTACAAGAAGTAATCAATGAAGATTTTACAGAAATTTGTAAGTTATACTTTTCGTCAAATTTTTCATAATTTCATTTAATAAACGTTCAAAAAGTTTCAATTAGTGTTCAGAAATTATTGTTCAGAAATTCTGCATATATGCTGATGAAGATTCATAAATGTTCAGAAAAAATGAATTAATGTTCAGAAATTAAATTTCTATATTAATATGTTGTTCTGAACTTTTTCATAAAAATTCTGAACATTAGCAAAATTGAATTGTTGTTCAATTTCTCTTGTAATTGATGTCATCTTATTTCTGAACTTCTTCATAAAAATTCTGAACGTTTAGAAAAAATGAATTGTTGTTCAGTTATGTTCTTCTAATTGTTGTACAATGAGTTAGTGTTCAGCTTATTAATTTTAATGTTTTCAATTTTTGCAGATGATTCAATCCAAATGATTGTAAATGAAGCTGATAAATCTGAATTGTTGAATGTAAAAGTGAACAATGATGAAGAAGCATTTGATTTGTATAACAAACATAGTTATTTCTCTTGTAATTGATGTAATCATATTTCTGAACTTTTTCGTAAAAATTCTGAGCATTCAGAGAAAATGAATTGTTGTAGATGGTATACGAGCTCTTTTGGATCTATATGTATAAATTCAAATTAATATTCAAAATAATAACATAAATGTTCAATCTTAAAACAATAATGTTCAAATAACAACATTAAAGTTCACCAAAAAACTATATGATCCAAAAAACATCATTGTTCAAGGTAACTACACCAATGTTCAGTTCAAGAACATAAATGTTCAAAATAAAAATATAAATATTCATTTATCTAAGCACTGAATCAATGTTCAGTGATAAAAAAATTAATGTTCTAAACAAAAACATAAATGTTCATTTTACTTAAGAACAACCTTAATGTTCAGTTAAAAAACATTAAAGTTCAGAACAAAAACAATAATGTTCATTTTACCTAAGCACTGGTAGTTCAGAACAAAAAAAAAAAAAAAATTTAAACTGTCGCGCGTGTCTTACACGCGCCCGGGAGCACCTAGAGGAAGGTGCTCCGGGTGCACCTAAGAATTTGCGATTAGTCATCTTGACGCGGTTGACGGGTTTCATACTTTGATGCCAAATTTAAAAAGAAGACAATTTAAATAATGGATAACGCAAAGTTTAGATTGATGGAGTGAGGAAATTTAATTAAGTAGGGTCGGAACTTTCCTTTATTGTAACTTATTAATATATTCGTTGTGCTACCTGCTCAATCGATGACTCTAAATATTTTACTCGTACAAAGTTACAATGATATATATACTCCGAATTTTATACACAATACTTTTCCATTAATTTTTTTTAATACCGAGAGAAAGGTATTAATAAAAAAAAAAAAAAAAAGATAAAGAACGTGCTATATTTCCGAATAAAAAATGAACATGATCCCTTTAATTTTTTAATTTGCTAATGTGCCTATATAAAAGGTCTGAACTCACGGTAACTATAATCACCTCTAAAACTTTCAACTAGTATACACATTAATCCATTTTAGAAATCCAAACCAAACAAAACAAAATGGTCTCCAGCTTATTACAATCAAACACAAAAGCAGCAAATAGTATGTTCAACGTAAAGAGGTTTCACCACATTGAGTTTTGGTGCGGTGATGCAACCAACACGAGCCTCCGCTTTTCATGGGGGCTTGGCATGCGCATGGTGGCCAAATCTGACCTCTCCACTGGCAACCTTGCTCACGCCTCGTATGTCTTACGTAGTGGTGATCTTGACTTCCTCTTCACTGCGGCCTATGCTCCTTCTGACTCCTTGGCTTCCGCAAGCTTGCCTACGTTCAACTACCAAGAACATGCCTCTTTTGTGGTCTCCCATGGCCTTGGTGTTCGTGCAATTGCAATTGAAGTTGATGACGCTAAGGCTGCCTTTGCTATGAGTGTGGCAGCTGGCGCTCGCCCATGCTCCCCGCCTATCCTCTTAGAGGATGGTCACACCCAACTAGCTGAAGTCCACTTCTTTGGTAATGTGGTACTTCGATTAATTAGTCATGCACCTGGTGCACCATGTGACTACTTTTTGCCGAAATTTTCTCCTGTAGAGACCTTTAACCATTTGTCTGGAGACGAAGTTGGGCTCAAGAGGCTCGATCATGTTGGAGGGGTCGTGCCTGAGCTAGCCTCAGTTGTAGAATACATGATGGGGATAACCGGGTTTCATGAATTTCAAAAGTTTGAGACAGAGGAATTAGGAGGAGGAGGAGTCACTGAGTCCGGGATCCACTCTACTTTCCTGGCTGACTCCACTGAATCGATTTTTCTAAACATGAGTGAGCCAGTGTATGGCACTCTCATGAAAAGCCCCATGGAAACATTCCTGGAACGAAACCAAGGTCCCGGAGTGCAACACTTGGCTCTCATGACCGATGATATATTTAAAACCATTAAAGAATTGAAAAAGAGATCAATGTTTGAGTACATGCCTTCACCAAGTGAAGAGTACTACCACAACTTGAGAAAGGTTGCTAAAGATGTGTTAACAGAAGAGCAAATACAAGAATGTGAGGATTTAGGGCTTAAAGTGGACATGGATGTTGAAGGTGTTTTAATTCAGACTTTCACTACGCCTATCGGCGATAGGCCTACCATATTCATAGAGATCATGCAAAGAATTGGGTGTATGATCGAAGGAGACGATGGAAAGGTTCACCAAAAAGGCGGGTGTGGTGGATTTGGTAAGGGCAACGTCTTCGAGCTGTTAAAGTCATTGGAACAACATGAAAAGAATTTGATTAATTAGTCCTTTAATTTTGGCCACCAATACACCTTGTAAAGTGTTTTAATTTCCTATTTATCCTTGCTTTTATATATGTTTGTTATTACTTTGTAAGTTATTATTAACTTGAATTACCACTACATTCGTTTTTCTGCTTGCTACATGCTGATGAAATTTACTACTCATGTGATAAAACATTATGATTCGCTTTGTTTGTATATAACTAAGGAAGATATAACCAATAATTGAGATCAATCTCATGATTTTTCTGATTATGTACTTTTCAATTCTTTAGATTTATTATTTTTCTTATACATGAATATTAATGGATTAACTTGTGTCTCAAAAATTGCGGTAAAAGAATATAATGTAATAAAATGAAGATACGAATGGTTAAACAGGTCATGGGGAGTTTTGTGGTCACCCAAACAAGTGGTAAAATAAGGGCAAATACAAGACGTACTCTGAGACAATACTCTAGATGAAGTAAAAAACACATACTATAATTCACAATTTTTAGAGATTTTGGGGTCCTAAAAAAATAAAATAAAAAACTACACGCTGCCCCTATAGTTAAAAGGGGAACCTCGAGCTACTAATCGAGTTTCAAAAGGTCATAAGAAGGTCTTGGGGGGCGAAAAAGTCTATTTTTGCTTTCTTTCGAAAAATATATGAAAGAAGAATGCTAAGTAGCTTTTAGAGGTGAAAATGACTACTGATTGTTCCCTTTTTTCGAAATATTTGTGAAAGAGGGATGATAGGATGTTTTTATAGGAGAAAATCGATTGTGTGATCACCCAGAACACGTGGTAAAAGAATATGACAAAAATAAGATAGAGCCCAGGATAACCCTCCGAGAGCTAAAAACGAAAACTATAATTCATAATTTTTGGAACTTTGGTCAAACGGGTTACCCTGAGCCACTAATCGAAGAGTGCTATAATCGTCTAGAAATTGTTGTAAAAGAAAGGGGCAGAAATGGAGCCCGGGAAAATCCTCCGGAAGCTGAAAACGAAGGTTATAATTCATAATCTAGACTTTTTAAGGTCTCGGTAAAAAGATATTGAAATTTTTACAAGGGTGCCCCAATGGTTCCCTGAGCATCTAATCGGGGTTTAAAAGGCCATAATAAGGTCTAAGGAGGCAAAAATGACTATTGTTCCCTTCTTCGATATATATGTGAAAGAGAGATGATAAAAAGTTTTTATAGGTCGAAACTGGTCGTGGAGAGTTTTGTGGTCATTCAAAACACATGGTAAAAAAATAGGGCGAAAAAAACCCAGAGCTCGAGACAACCCTCCGTAAGTCGAAGACAAATGTTATAATTCACATTTTTGTAGGTGTCGGAGTCCCAAAATAATAAATTTTGAAAAATTTTGCATTGCGTTCTTATGGTCAAAAGTCATAAGATGGTCTCCGAACAATCAATCGAGGTTCAAAAAGCCATAAAATGTTATTGGGAGTACTGCAAAAATGACTATTGTAGCCTTGTGCTGAAATATCTTAGTTCAAGTACTCCACTCGAGGATATTAGGAAGTGTGTTTGTATGTGAGTCACAAAAGTTTCCGAAATTCTTCATTTAACATCACATATTCTTTCATCAGTTTTTAAATAAAGTTCCATGAAATTTTCGGAAAGTTTCCTAGGTATTATAGTTTTTGAGTGTCCGAGTCCCCAAAACGTTGAAACTCTATGTCGTAAAAGTTAACATACTAGCTCTATAGATTGCAACATGTGTGTATCTAGTCCTTGAAATAGTAAGTGGTGAATCTCGTAGGTCAAACTCTGAATAATAATGTGCACTGTTGAGATGGTGGCAGCATGTCTGGTATATCTTATCATAATTAGATCAATGGTAAAAGTATGCATTGGAAAATAGGTCAGAGATCATAATGACAGTGCAAAACTGCATATGATAGTGACAAATTTGATATGGCTTAATGATGGCTTGATTATTATTCATGATCAATAGGTTGAGTATTTATACAAAACCTAGGTAACATAAGATAGGAAACAATTTTCCTAAAAGATATACTACTAAAACCTAAAAGATATATGCTACCATAAACTAATAAATATCTTAACATAAATAAACCTAAATTATATTATTCTCCTAATTATATCTAGGGAAAATATATCACACATATATTTTCCGATATTATCTCTAACACCCTCCCGCAATCGTAACGGCAGTAACACGAACGTTGCGATTGGAAATTCTTCTCTTTGTTGAAGTTGAGATACACAATCTGGTGATGTCGTCTTCATTTTGTTTTTTTTTTTGCATAATAGAACGTTCATCTTTTCGAACTCATCAACAATCACTTCAATGATGATAAGAACGTCATTCTTTTCGGACCTATCAACCATCAATTAAACAGGGACGTCATTCTTTTCGAACCTGCAAATATATCAAATTAGTTTTTCAGAGCAAACCAAACTCAAATTCAATTTTAGTTTTTCAGAGCAAAACCAAGCTCAAATTCATTGAGTGTTCGGAGCAAACTCATGCTCAAATCTTCGGTACAAGAACCATCGACCCTTGTCTCATAATATAACCCTTGTCTCACGGAACAAGGGGAACCAATATCATTCCCTGTCTCACGACACAAGGAGAGCCGAAACATCTTGTCTCACGACACAAGAAAGCCGATTTTTTTTAAACAAGCTAGTCTTTTCGGACCTATAGCACAAACAATTATAATTAGGACCAAACAATCGTATCTATAATTCCAACCATGACAAAAGCCATGTATAATCATCAAGGCTTCAACATAATTCCCATATTCCTTAAAAAAATACTCCTAAACTTCCTCAAAGATATAAAGTTTTTTAAAAAAAAAAAAATATAAAAAAAATATATAATCTATACTAATGGCTCATCCCACCGGTGGGTTTAATTTTTTTTTTTTTTAAACCACCGGCAGGGGAAGAAATTTTTGTGAATGATCCCAAGATCAAACCTGCTCTTGATACCATGACAAATTTGATATGGCTTAATGATGGCTTGATTATTATTCATGATCAATAGGTTGAGTATTTATACAAAACCTAGGTAACATAAGATAGGAAACAATTTTCCTAAAAGATATACTACTAAAACCTAAAAGATATATGCTACCATAAACTAATAAATATCTTAACATAAATAAACCTAAATTATATTATTCTCCTAATTATATCTAGGGAAAATATATCACACATATATTTTCCGATATTATCTCTAACAGATAGCAACATACTAGCATACACTGCTTGCTTAGAAGCAAAGCATGTAGACATAGTACAATAAGGATATAAAGCCAGCCATTCTAGGAGGAACACCAAGTCATTAATTAGCTAGCCATATATCCACTAGGAAATTAATAAAATGGTGCCTCACTTATGATAGTAATTTGGCATTATTTATGAGATATTACAATTTTTTAAATTAAATTATAGTTGCATTCATATTATCAGCATCTAATATCCAGCTTCTGAATCATTGATGTTTTGCTGATGTTGAGGTATATGCTTCTGCTAGTTTAGCACCTCTGAAAAGGCAACAAAAATAAAAAATTAAAAATAATTAATTAAGAATTGAATAAGCATATCATATCGTATATATATTATGCTATTAAAGTCTTGGTTAATTAATTAAGATTTGTGAAATGTCTTTGATACTAAAAGTGAATTAAAATACTTGCCTTCCTGTGGCGCCCTTCATTGTCGTTGTCACTATCGCTACTGTCATCACTGCACTTGTAATTTTTGGATGATTTTTTCTTGATCACGTTCTTTTGTTTCCCTGATTTGCAGACTTTGTATTCTTCCTTGGTCTCATTGACCACGCAACTTCCATGGTGTGAAGAGTGGTGGTGGTGGTTGGACCCATGATTGGCATGGCCTGAGCCGTGGGTGGCATGGGCAACATGGCCTGTGCTGTGTGTGGCATGGGAGACATGTCCATGATGTCCTGAGCCGTGGGTGGGATGTCCATGATGTCCACAGCCATGAGTGGCATGGCTTCCGTGGCCTGAGCCATGAGTGGCATGGCTGACATGGCCTGATCCATGGGTGCCGTGGACAGCATGGCCTGATCCGTAAGTGGCATGGTTGACGTGGCCTACTCCATGAGTGGCATGGCCATGGGAACTCTGAGTGCCATTGCCGCACTTCATTTTCTCAGCTTCACATCTGGACATCTGCATGCAAGCCATTATGGTAGTTAATATGGGTGATAGTTACTTGCGTCTTAGTGCAAAGAAGGTTATTTTTTTTCTGCGTTTGGAGCTTGATGATTGAATATAGATATGAAGCAACCTTTTATAGCAATTTGAAGAATGTTTTTTCTACTTTTTTCTTGATTTTTTTACAAAACAAATTCTTTTTTAGTGCCAGTAGTGCTTGGAAGTGATCAAGTGCTTGCACTGCTTCACCTTTGAATATGCTGCTGCTTTCCATATTGGCCTTTGTATTCCTTTTCTATGAAGTGGAGTAAAGTGGCATTGATTCAGTTGTTATCGGAACTTTCAATCTAAACAATGCTATTTTTGGACATTTTCCAATTTATTTTCGATGCATTTTTTCCTCTTTGAGAAATCAAAATACAAACTTGTTCTTTTCGATATGTGTATGGCAACAGCCAACTCATTAATCTCATAGCTTAGTTGAACAATTTCAATTTCTTTTGCTCTTTACTCAAGCTGTTGTAATTTTCTTTTACAATTTTCTTTCAATTTTTATTTTAAATATCATTATCCTGTTATCCGATGACTGAATTGCATATATTCAATTCTACCCCTTTTTTGTGCTGCATCAGTACTTAAAGACGACTGGCCTTTTGTTCCTTTGGAAAGGTAAGGCATCCCATGATGGCATGATCTTATCTTCTTATGGAGATGATAATGCATTATTAATACCAAGATTCGTACTAGTTAATCATCAAGTGTGCGAATTGTGGTGCAGGAATAAAGTGTGCAATCGACATTATTGTTGCACCAGTGAAACAAGCATCCAAGATGTGGAGGAAGTATTTTATTTTCACGTACAAGAGATGAAGGTATAAGTCGAGTGTAGAATGTTTAGTGCATTGGGTGTTCAGGAACGAAGTACCTCAGTGTCTGAGCTGCTGAAACTTAGTGTAGATTTCATACAGTCATACCTGTTTTACTAGGAGAGATTAGCAAGTTTTTAACTGTACAGCTATATTTTTATTTGGTGGTAATTGGACTGTCATAATTTGTTTTATATCAGTGGAAAACTGAGATTAACGGTTGGTCAACTTCAACTGTCCACAACAAATGGGAGAATCATTTCAATTTATCTAATGCTCTTTATATGGTGTACTATGATTTCCAGTGTTTTTCATAATTTGGTATATAACTCGTATGATACATTTGAATGCTGTTTTGGGCAGGGGCCAGGGGGAACCTGTTGGTAGTTGCCATGCTTCAATTCTTGATGTTATTGACTCGGGTCCTACTATGGGTAATCCGATGGAATTTCAGCCTAAGTACTCGGAGACTAGGGTTTTATGATACAAGAATCCTTAATTGCAAACAATTTGCAAGTGGCAAGACGCAAATTCTTGAACAATTTGGTCATGGTAGTTGAAACTATATACGGAGTTATGGACTATCAAAGTTAGGAAATTTATATCTCATGCAATGTAACTAGAAAATATATTGCTTTAACTAGATAATTACGTCGTCAATCATTATATTAAGGTAAATTGCGATTGAGTCTTGAAAAAAATCAAATTTAGAACACCATCTTAATTGTTGAAAAGCTTTTTAGAAAAACTTTGGTCATGTAGTCTTTCTCCTTGTGTTGTGGTTCTTTATCCAACCAAAAAATTAAATTAACAAATTTATAGCTACTTTGTGGACTCATTAATTTTTGGGATGAAGGCTTGTTTATGGTACTTGATTAGTTATTATTAGCAATTAATACAATGTATTAATTTTTTTTTGAAAGATAACAAATTGGGGGCATTACAAATAGGGGAGGGGGGAATCGAACCTATGACCTATTGTACACAGGCCCTCAATCTTAACCCCTAGGCCAAGATATCATTGGTGTATTATGAATTTATGATACAAAATTACTATACAAACATCTCACAAGTACATAAAGCTTATGTCAAAAAAAAAAAAAAAATTAATTGAGCAACTGAAAGCCATCCTGAATCACTCAAGATTCAAAAATAGTGTAATACATTACAATACAATACAATGTTAATCCAATTGGGATTACCTACACCCGGAGCACCTTCCTCTAGGTGCTCCGGGTGCTAAACGCTGCGTTTTGCAGTTGCCAAAAACTGCAGCAGCAAACTGCTATAAATACGCAGTTTGTTGCGTTTTTTTTTTTTTTTTAAATCATCCTTCATCCTCTCTGATTCTCTCTCTTCTTTCTCTCAAAATCAAAACAATTCTCTCTCTAATTTCAAACCCTAGAATTTCAATCATGACAAATTCAACAGAAAATCAAAGAAATACAAATCAAAACAACACAAAAACATACGAAGATCTACAAGAAGTAATCAATGAAGATTTTACAGAAATTTGTAAGTTATAATTTTCGTCAAATTTTTCATATTTTCATTTAATAAACGTTCAAAAAGTTTCAATTAGAGTTCAGAAATTATTGTTCAGAAATTCTGCATATATGCTGATGAAGATTCATAAATGTTCAGAAAAAATGAATTAATGTTCAGAAATTAAATTTCTATATTAATATGTTGTTCTGAACTTTTTCATAAAAATTCTGAACATTAGCAAAATTGAATTGTTGTTCAATTTCTCTTGTAATTGATGTAATCATATTTCTGAACTTCTTCATAAAAATTCTGAACATTCAGAAAAAATGAATTGTTGTTCAGTTATGTTCTTCTAATTGTTGTACAATGAGTTAGTGTTCAGCTTATTAATTTTAATGTTTTCAATTTTTGCAGATGATTCAATCCAAATGATTGTAAATGAAGCTGATGAAACTGAATTGTTGAATGTAAAAGTGAACAATGATGAAGAAGCATTTGATTTGTATAACAAACAGTTATTTCTCTTGTAATTGATGTAATCATATTTCTGAACTTTTTCGTAAAAATTTTGAGCATTCAGAAAAAATGAATTGTTGTAGATGGTATACGAGCTCTTTTGGATCTATATGTATAAATTCAAAATAATAACATAAATGTTCAATCTTAAAACAATAATGTTCAAATAACAACATTAAAGTTCACCAAAAAATTATATGATCCAAAAAACATCATTGTTCAAGGTAACTACACCAATGTTCAGTTCAAAAACATAAATGTTCAAAATAAAAATATAAATATTCATTTATCTAAGAACTGAATCAATGTTCAGTGATAAAAAAATTAATGTTCAAAACAAAAACATGAATGTTCATTTTACATAAGAACAACCTTAACGTTCAGTTAAAAAACATTAAAGTTCAGAACAAAAACACTAATATTCATTTTACCTAAGCACTGATAGTTCAGAACAAAAAAAAAAAATTTAAACTGTTGCGCCCGGGAGCACCTAGAGGAAGGTGCTCCGGGTGCACCTAAGAATTTGGAAAGAAACTACAGAAAGAAATAATCGTAGAACAAAATTACAAAATTAAATTACTCGTACTACACTACTACAGTACGTTACACCCAAAGATAAAATAAAGAAAAATTTAATTTATTTTTCTATCCATTTTATCAACAAACTGACTCATTTGCAACTTCCAATAAATAAAATAAACCAAGCCCAGCCCAATTAAGATAATGGGCCACCACATACTTTCCTCATCTTCTTTTTTCTCTCTTTTGGACCTTATTTTAATCTCTTCTATTCTAAACATTTCTCTCTCCTGTGAAATTCCGTTTAACACCTCCTGAACATACCCATATACCACATATACCCTTCCTCCACCTCCTATTGTTACAGAAGTAGGGTACCCTTCTTTATCAAGGGCAATTTTGTCAATTACTTCACCTTGGGCCCAGCTGTTGTCGCTCTTCAGAAACCACGCGCTGTTCATCGAAACTACCACCACGACGCCGTCATCTCTAACGGCGATTCCATCTGCCAAGGTTAAATCTTCGGGTAAGATAACGGTTCTTGCGGTGCCGTCAACGGCGTCAACTTTGAATAATTTTCCGGTGTTTGATTGGACTACAAGGAGGTACTCTTTCGTGCTGACGTAAGCAATTCCGTTGAGTCCACAGTAAGAGTACGGTGAGGTCTCATCCACTGGATACTTTGTAAATAGCGACGAATTCGAGAGGAGTGAAACGACGCCGTTTTCGGTGATTTTCCAAATGAAGTTTTTATCCGAGTTGGTGACGTAAGCGTTGCCGTGAGCGTCCAAAGCGACGCCGTTTGCAATGCCGGAGGAAGGAGAGAGAGGAGAGAGAAAGTTGAGGTCGAGAGAAAAACGCCGGATGTTGAAAGAAGCAAGGTAAGGAGAAGACGGAGAGTTGACGGCGGCGATGAGACGGCGGTTACGGTTGTCGACTGCGAGGCCGAGGATGGTGGAATCAGGAGGAAGATCGTTTGAATTTACCGTTAGGGTTTCGGTGACGCCGGCGTCGGAAACGGATTCGATGACGGGAGTGGGGTGGAGGTTGAACGGTGATGCGACGATGAAGTGTTGGTAAGTAGGATCGTAGGCTAAGCCTTCGGGGTAAAGGCGAGGCGAACGGAAGGTGATTTTGTGGAGATCTTGTGATTCGGAAGGCGAGGCGGCGAGGAGGAAGACGAGGATGAGGAAGGTGAGTTGAGACATTGTTGAATAATTTGATGTAAGTGATTGTAATGGTGTTTATATAAGTTGTGTTTCTTGTGTGTGAAGGAGCCTCTTGTTCAAGTATCTGATTTATGTTTATTTTTTTTTTTTTACTTTATTTTATTTTTAGATCAACATCTCAAGCAAGAAAGATCAAAGGCTCTCGTAAGGTATGTGGTCATTCTAATATTTTCCTTAAATGTTTTGGTAAGTTGAGTTTAATTGATGTTGAATAGGAGTTTTGTTTGTAAATTTGTTTACGGATCAAATTTATTACCAAGTACGTACTATATATCTACAAGGTTTAGGATTAGGATAGAAATATAGAATTATAGGTTATATGAACGGTTTTAGCGAATAGTTTGAGTGAATTATATTTTTAAATGGGGCGGTGATGATCTAATAATATTCAAATCCATCATGTCTATACTGATAATTGATTGATTGGCACATGCTTGTTTCGAAAATAAAAGACTCGAGCATCATAGTTTAACAGTTTTACATCTGTTTATGAGGCTGATGCAAAGTCTACACTATTTTTGACAATTATGCCTTGAAATCTTTTTTTTCTAGCAGCTAAGTTTGAACTTGGAAGAATCTTATACAGTTTGGTGAGAAGATTCCGAGCTAAGTATAGGAATATATAGTATTTCTAGTGACTAGGACTCGTGTAAATTGAATCAATTGCTTTATCAGTCATCAAGTCCTGAATTTCTGGCATTCACAAGATCAACTGCTCATTTTCATTTGCAATGGTTAATCTGTTATCACAAACATAATTATTAGGACACATAATTAGAGAATGATTTCATGGCACGGTAGAGTTTCAGCACCCCAAACTACACGCCTCCGAATACGAAGTACATCACAAACATAATTAGAATAAATCACTGGAGAAAGAGCTCATGTCTTCATGACAGAAGAGAGCTGTAGTACACCACTAGCAAACTACACACCTATGTTAAGTGTCCGCAGCTTGGAGGGTAATTATTCTAGAAATTATACATAATACATATAACATACTCATACTATTGCTAGAATGGTGGATAGTGGATCTGAGGGGGCTTTCTTCTTGATTTAGAAAAACTGCAAAACCACAATATAAAATGACAAACAAAAAACTAATATCAAGAAAAGAAAGCATTAGGATCAAGTGAAATTTGAGAATTTTTGATCATGGAAGATTACCCTCTTGCATGGATCACAGGAATTATTGGCAGAGTAAAAGCTACTCTCTTGGTTCATGGCGTAGTTGGAAGCCATCCCTCCACCACTGAGGTGGCTGTTGTGGTAGCCATGTCCTTGATGGTGGCCGAGCCCAAATCCTGAATTGGCGTGACCAAGCCCATACCCTGAACTGGTGTGGCCGAGCCCATATCCTGAATTGGCATGGCCGAGCCCGTATCCTGAATTGGCGGTATTGTAGCCAGAGTAGCCACTCATTTGGTTACTACCCCAACCATTTCCAAACCCATGGTGGCTGTTGTGGGCATTGTGGCCCATGTTCCCCATTGAGCTGTATGCTAATTCTTGGTTCTCAGCCTCACAATAAGCACTCTGATATTGGAAGGCCATGGTGATTGATTGCTAGTTCTGAATTTGTGATCTTATTAGCCTTTCAAATGGGTAATTGTTTGGATAGCTCAATGCAGCGAAGGTGTACATATTGATGCAACTTATATAGTGGTAAGAAAACCGAGGGGAATACTTATATATTTTATTTTATATTGTATTTGCCCCAATAATCTGTGAATCTTATGGGTTATGGCTCAAAGTCTCAAACAAAGTGATTTTAAATTGCCTTGCCTTCACTAGCGATTTCTTATATCAAATATACCACGTTTGGGGAATAGTTCAATATCTTATTGCCATTAAGTTTTTGTGGCCATGACTGTAGGTTAAAATAACAAATATACTGATTATTGATAACTATCTTTAGAACTTATTCTTATTTCTTTGAATCTTATGCTCAAATAGGCTGAATTTGAAAATGGTGATATGTAGGTTATGCCCTTATTTGAGATTATTCTTTCCAGTTTTTTTGTTGTTGTTGAAGGAGCTTTAGGGATGAAGTCTCAGGTTGAAGCTTAAATGTAGTGTGTGTTGTCACATTTAGAAATTGTTTTGGCACAAGGATAAAACTTCTGGTTTACTCTGCTGAAGCTCATTTTCGACTACCTAATTAGTTTAGAGAGTGGTTTGATACAGTAGTAGAAAAGGCGGGACTGTGGAAGGATCACTGGAATTAGGTTTATGTTTTGCCAGTTTTCAACTTCCATTTGATATGTTAACAGAGCTCATGAATGCATCTCTGTTCCTTATTATTATCTGCTGTGTCTTACTTCCTCTGTTTCGCTTTGTTGATTATGTTTAAGATCTTTTTGTGAGAGAAAATTGGTCAAAGCGTAAGCAACAAATTGAAATGGAGGAAGTACATTTTTACTGATCATGTTTACTATTGCTGCGAAACTAGTGCGAGAATATCTGCAAGTCATTGACTACCAGGATTATGATTTACGAATAAGAAATACATCATTTGAGTGGAGATCACACAATTATTTTGCAGAAAATTTACCTTATACTCGTGTAAGATGTTAATGTTACATACATTACATAAACTATTAGAAGCCATAGTTTGCCATGTACCTTAGAAAATAACCAATCTTAAGTTCTTGACACCTATCCAGCTCTGCTTAAATCTGATCTCTCAATGAAACTAATTAGCAAATGGTCACCGATGGCATCGTTTGAATTAGCAAAGCTAATGGACGGCAGAATCAATGCCGCTTTACTCCACTTCTCATGAAAAAAAGGAAAGAATAAGAATAATTAAAAAAAAAATAATGTCAATTAAAAGACATACTCAGAATTGCTATAAAAAGACTGCATGAAAGCTTACTCTGATCACCAAGCTCAAAACTCAGAAAAACAAACTACATTTGCACTAAAACCCATACAGCTATACCCCATTCACCTCAATCATGGCTTGCATGCAGATGTCCAAATGCGAAGCTGAGAAAATGAAGTGCGGGAATGGCTCCCAAGGTTCCCACTCTAGCCATGCCAGCCATGGCTCGGGCCACGTTAGCCATGTCAGTCATGTTAGCCATGGCTCAGGCCACAATGGTTGTGCCAGTTATGGCCATGCCGGCCATGGCTCAGGTAACAATGGATGTGGCAGCCATGGCTCTGGCCACCACAGTGGCCCTTCCAGCCATGGACCAGGCCACCATGGCAACCATGGATCAGGCCACCATGGCAACTATGGACTAGGCCACCATGGCAACCATGGAAACCATGGGACAGGTCACCACGGTCATCCCAGTCATGGCTCAGGCCACCACGGTGGATGTGCTAACTATGGCATGAGCAACCCATGCTCCACCAATCATGGAAAGGCAAGTGTTTGACCAACATTTTTTGGTCAAATTTTTAGTATCTTAATTAGCTTGATTCTGATAACATAATATACTTACTTTTTTTTTGGTTGTTTATGATGCTTACAGAAGTGCTAAACAAGATGAAGTCAGTAACAGCACAAGATCAGAGATTCAAAAACTAGAGAATAAATGCTGTATTAACGCTGATAATATATAACTTTATCTAAACTATCTTGTACTTCATAAATAATGCCCAATTACTATCATAATTGAGGCACCATTCCTAGTGGATATTGCTTAGTGTCTGCTCTACAAGAATGGCTGGCTTTCCTTATTGTATGCTACTATCTGCTTATAATATACAACAAGCAGTGTATGCTGCTATGCTATGCACTGCCATTGAAAACTACTCATGCGTATTATCGTAACATATATTTACCATTGAACTAAAAATGTACCTGGATCATCAAACCATCAATTGTGCACATTACTGTTTACCCTTTGTCCTATAAAATCCGTCATTTCATTTTAAGTACAAGATGTGTAAAAATACAAGGATCGTTCATTAAAGAGGTATCAGCTATTCGAATTTTTTCAGGTTGCAGCTAGCTTTGGTGAGTCTATTGCTTGCCTAATATTTGTATTACTTGGCCGCCCTCCAAACTCCAAAGAACAGCTAGGGAAACAGAAAATGTGTTGATCTCCACCCCTCCAGAATCAAAAACAAATTTAAATACTAATATTGCAGTATATATATTTAATAACCCCTTCAAAATCAAATTCAGTTTCAACACTGAATGTCTGAATTGATACAAGTAAAAATATAAAAGAAGTCATGTTGTTTTCCAACCCCTCCATAACAAAATCGAGTTTAACACCAAGTAGTCAGTAACGTTACAAATACTCTGTAAATTGTATTGGGAGCAAGAATTCCCAGGTCATTTTTACCAAACACTAAATTAAAATAAAATATAATTATAAAAGTTCTGTAAGATTTATAATATGACTGCTTTTACCAGAACCAAAGACATTTCTGGAGAAATGATGGTTGCCTTACCACAATTGAAAGGCTAATATTATCAAGATTTGGACTTTAAGTTGACTGATGCAGCCTACAACTGAAATCTGACTGATGCTCATATATGTGGTAAGAATGATATTTTATTTAGATATTAATATTAGTTGTTTTGAAATAACTAACTCAAAAGTCGAAGGCCTGCTTTATAACTACAATTTGGATAGTAGAAGGTACTTGTTTATGGATTGAATGTTTGACTTATTAGAATATGCTTGTTTCCGAAACTATTTTCGTAGTTAGTACTATCCTGGTAACCCTTTGTGGCCAATATGATGGATTCTATGCCAATATGGCCGGATTTGATTTAGCCAGTTAAAGTTTTGTTGAGCACATGCTGAAGTACGATGAATCACAAGATCTTCTCTTGTGTTTTGTACAAAGTTGTAACCTGTATGTGGATCCAGCTTGTAGCTACCTTTTGTTGGTTGAATTTCCTAGATTGGGAAAAGGTCCATGTCCTAGCTATATGTCTGATATTATTCCAATGATGGCTCATTTGATAAGATTTGAGAATTTTGGTATAAATTTTTGGAACATCTTTTTGTTGGTTTATGCAATGTAGACAGCTTTAAGCTGTAGAATCAGTCAGTTGTAGAACCTGACTCTATGGATGTTAGTGTTCTTTGTGGAGAATTCTTTTACAAATTATGGTATGAGTATTGTGCTGTTCTTCAATCTTATAATATCTTATTGTTTTGCCACATGTTTTGTAACCTATTCACATTAGGACATGAGCCATGCTAATTTGGCAGATCTGCAACATCAGAAAATACAATAGATGGCTGAACTATCAGAGAAAGAAGTCCAGTTTTCAGAAGCCGAAGCTGACAGAATACTGCACATCATGTTGGTGGTGGAAGGTTGGATTTTCACTGGATCCCGTTCTAGCCTCAACCCTGCTGAGCCAGAGCCTGATTTATGAGGGGCCATTAGGTAAGGCCCCCTCAGCCTAGCAGGAGTACTCGTTTCTGCTGTAAAGCTACTTTAGTGAGACTTGTTTAGTACTAGGCTTTATGATTTGTTTTGCTTGGCATGTGAGATGAAAGGGAGAAATTTTCTGCTCATATATTGGTGACATTGAAATATGCTCTACTCCATTTGCATGCTTACTGTCTTGATTGAAATATTACCTTTGCTTTTTTAGTGGAAAATATTTTGATTTACTCCTAGTAAGTAGTAACTAATTACCTTCTGGAGTAAAGTGTGGCATTTTTCAAGTCAAGTTTTTTAGCAGGAGGTGCTGTTGTGAAAGTGGTAATTATTGAGTCTATTTGCTTTGCTTTGTTGTCATCTATGTTACATGGACTTGGGTATCTATCTTAATAATTTTGTTCTAGAATGCACACATCATAATAATTCATAGAAATTGTGAAGTACGTCATAAATCATAATTCATAAATCAGTGCATTGTAGTAGCAGAACATCCTGCCATTTTCAGCAGCAAATAGACCCATCTCTAAAGTCATAAAGAAAATCTTATTTTAACAATACCCTACTCTATGACATGATGTATGATCTTGCTGGAAGGTGCTCATCACCTGCAGTAATTTAGTAAGTCTGCAAAGAAGAATGTGTATTACTACAGGCATATTGGGTGAAAAATTGATAATCATTGATCAGAGTTAAATTGAAGCCAGAATTGAATGAATTGATGTTTTAAACACTTACCCTTCGGTATGGGTCGTAGTCATTCTCATAAATGATCCGCTCTTCTTTCCTCTCAACAAAATCACCACCGCCATAGTGGTGGTTGTGGTAGTGGTGGTTATGGCTAGGGATGGTGCTGGACTCATACACAACATCAGTCACCACATTGGTGTGGGGGTGGTAGTGGTGGTAGTTGTAGCTAGGGATGGTGCTGGACTCATACACAACATCAGTCACCACATTGGTGTGGGGGTGGTGGCGGTTGTAGCTAGGGATAGTGCTGGACTCATACACAACATCAGCCACCACATTGGTATGGGGGTGGTGCTGGTGGTAGCCTATAGGGTAGCGAGGCCTTCCATAGTCAGCTTCAACCCTGTTGCATCCTGGGTATGAGTCAAATGGACTTTCACAGATGACCTCTCTCTCATAGTAGTTGTTTCCATATTGTGCCATTGCTATTGTATTTGCTTAATAGTATATAGAACTTGGTGATCCTTTGTTTTTCTTTGCTTGAGGAAATACAGGGGTGTAATATGATCTGTTTATATAGCAGTGAAAACGGGAATAATTTGGGTTCTTTTGCTGCTTTTATGGTAGGATAGAATATTGTAATTATGGTCTAATGGCAACGTCCTGAATGCTAGATGCTTATTACCTACATGCAGATGAATATGGCATCAATGAAACCGGTTGCCAAGAAGCCTTTTAGTTGTAAAACTTGCAATTATTTGTCCATCTGCTTGCTTTACGTCAGTGAATTCCACTTTTTTTTTTTTCCTGAATTAGGCAAGCTCTAAATAATTCCTTTCTCTTGGTGTAGGACAAGTTGAATTACTTCTTTGAAGCTTATCACCCTCCCACTGAGATGTATGCCATATCAGATATTAAATCGAAGAGTGCGAGGACTACCACTAGTGGCCTGTCAGCTATTAGCAAAGAAAATATTTTATCCAAAGCTTACTAGCGTACTTTAGTGGCCTAAATCTTCACTTTTTGAATGATTGGTTAAAAGATTAGAGCATCACATCGATGAGTGATCCAAGTGGAACTATTGCATGATTGTATTCCTGAAACTTCACTTGGATGGATTATCCGAAATTAGCACTTCACAAAGAGGCGTAATAGCTGCACTCCTTATCTCTGCTGCAAAGAATCAGAACATTCTAGCTTGCAGGATTCCTTTCAGCCCTTTTGGACCAACCAGGTAAGTCTGTGATATTCAATATCAATTTTGCTTATCCTCATTCTTATCTGAACATATACAACACCTTTTTTTCTCAGAAATGGATCATTTGAAAGAGGGTTTCAATGCAGGAAGTGTTATTCATTCATGGATCATCCTTTCATTTGAAAGAGGGCTTATCAATGGATCATCCATTCATATGAAAGTGGGGTAATTTTCAATCCATTCATATACACCGTTTATACTCTTTATAGTGTCAAATAGCTACCCTAGGGCACACTGGTGACTCTAACCATGTTGCACAACTTTTTGCAATATTTTTTGGGGGACCTCTGAATGCTAAAAAATTGTGAATTACAACCTTAAATTTTGGGTTTTGTGAGGGTGTTTTGTGAGCCTTGTTTTTAACCCTTTGTTTCAACACGAACCTGTGGGCTGTGAACCCCTAAAAGGCTTCACACTTGTGAATGACCTTAACAAATAAGTTTGGTGTACCCCACGCAATTTTTTCAAAAATGCATTCCCCTTGCATTTAGGGCCCTTTATGCACTTTCTTGTGCCTTTTATATAGCCGAATGCCTATCTTGGACCACTGTTGTGAACCAATGGTCATCATAAACATCTTTCGTTTTTTTTTTTCCAAGACCCCAATACGCCTATAAATTCCCGCAATGCCATTATTATAGCCTTTTTGCCTCTTTGTTTTCGGCTTTAGGGGGATAGGACCTCTCCCTCATTCTTATCTGAACAAATACAGTACAACACTTTTTGAAGATGATGCATGTCATTGCAAGTTGAGAAAATGAGAAATATATCATGATTTGAATTTAGTCAAAATGTCAATTAAGAAGGATAGATTCATTTGTACAAAGTGAATGCAAGGCGGTGTACTTAATTTATGTACAAGACCTTCATATAGCATCTATTATAGTGGTCATTTGGTTCTCTTGTGATGGTAACAATTCTTAAGGACTAGGTTGTTGTCTTGTGTCCTCTTCAGTTCACCAGTGTCTAGAGATATGCTAGTTAGCCTAGTTGTTCTTATATGTCAATAAACTGATTGACTTAGAGCTTTGCAAAGAAACAAACGAGTACATTAACATCATAAAAATAATATAGTGTTTAGATCAAGTACATAGGCCCTTTTGCAGAGGGCAAACTCGTATATAGAATTTGAATTCAATTAAGTACACCATCAACAAAGTAAAGTAACAGCATTATACCAAACCCTAGCTGAGGCTAAGGTGGCATTCTTATTTTAGTAATTCTAATGGATAGTTGCTGTCAGTTTCCCTGGATATGTAGGCCATCAGGTGTTCCTCAGTAGATCTGTAGAAAAGAGACAAGCCATATGAAAAGAGCAAATTAAGTGACAATTAATCATGCAGATGAAATCGTAAACTGGCATTCTATATAAATAGACTGTGTAAGTGAGTAGATGCTAAGTAACTCATACCCTCCTGTAGGGGTCATAGGAATTGTCAATAATGCGCTCCTCTGTCCTCTCATAGATTTCAGTTGGCCTACCATAGTGTTGGTGGAGGTGGTGGCCGCCAGAGATACCACCTACAACTCCACCCATTCCATTGTGGTGGTGGTGGTGGTGGTGGGGTACACGGTTCCCATATTCATCAATCCTGTACTCAGCTGAGTAGGATTCATATGGACCCTCACGGATGACCTCTCGGTCAACCTCGTAGTAGTTGCTTTCATAGGGGCGGTTAAGGTATGACATTATTGTTGATTGGCTTAAGAGTACTTGGGATTACTTATAAGATTGTTTTCTTTGCTTGAGTGATATGCATATAAGAAATGTCATGGGGTGCTTATATAGTGCTGAATATGGGAATATTTTCTGGTACATCTCCTTGTTTAGATGCATTTATCGAATAATTTCTATTCTTTTCATTTGGTGAAGGACTTCTTGAATTGATATTATATACGTGTTATGCTCATGGACATGAATATGACATCCATTAGGTCAATATATGGAGTTGAAGTTTTGTAGTAGTGAGAAACTAAAAACAGATAAGAATTAAGTGTGCTGTTGTCTAAATGATCGATGTCTTCTTCGAATCCTGCTTTTGGTTTTTCTTGAAGCAAGTTCAGGATTATTCTGATCTCTTGGTGGAGGTCATTTTGAATTGCTCCTTTGGTGCTTAATCTTTTCACACTGAGGATTATGGCATCATTGAGGTGAAGTTTAAGATGAGGAAGACTCCCACTTGTCAGCTGTCACTATTTAGAACCTATTCTTGACTTCTGAGTTAATGAAACAGCTTTGAGATGATGCCTTTCAATCAGCTAGATCATTGATCAATTAACTCCCTTGTTTTCTATGTTGTCCATCTTCCTTTAGTAATTGTAATTTAACTTTCTCGACGACTATTTTCTTGTTCTATAATGATAATGCTAATTGCATTAGATTGTGGCCATGTAAAAAGGCAGCACCAATTTTTTAAACATTAATTCAAATTATGGCCATGTAGATCATTACAAGTATATGATTGTGGGAATTAGATTCATTTGTGCATGAAGCAGTTAGTTACTAACATAATTCTGCATTCTTTGTAATCATTACCATCTTAATTAGTTGACTGGTAAGTAAACTTGCAGCATACTAGATTACTAAAAAGTTTATTGATCATATGCTGATTACTATTGCTGCCGACCCCATTCAGATTGTCGGAATTTGTACTTTATAAAAGAGGTGTGAAAGCAGCACCATTATCTCAGCTGGAATAAGAATGTTCTAGCATGCAGGGTCCTCACAAGTCACAACTTTCATGGATTCACACGGTAAGTCTCCAGTTTCGCATTCCAATTTTGTTACCTTTAGTAGTTCTTTTGCATATGTGTAATGCTGAGATATCTTCATAATCTAAACATACTTCTTGTGTTTTATACATGGATGGTGGCATAATACATATGTTTTTTGGTGCTCATGGTATTGCAGGATTAGTTGAATAGAACTAGTTTGCTGATTAGTGAGAAAACGTCCGATGCTGTCATTATCAGCATGATTTATGTTTGAAACAATTCTTACCACTTAAAAATGTCCTGTGAGGTCATTACTAATTTCCATTGATAAAAATCGACATTTTCTTTTCAGCACAACCTTTATCTAAAATTCTCGCTGGTATATCTTTAAGTTGAAGAGAATAAGGCCTAAGACAGGTAATGCTGAAGACTAGAATCAATTCTAGTAAGTGGTAGGCATCAAGCGTAAGGACCATAATTGTTATATTCCCACCCTTCTTTGTACCAAGTATTTTGGAAAAATCAATCCCTTATAATTGATCTGTCCAAGTGCGGATCAAGTTATGCTGTCCGAATTCTAGACTATCCGGAATGTCTTTGCAGCTTTGCTGTTTAGTGTTCACATCAAGTGACGCATAAGAGGATGAGTCTTTACTGTTAAGTGATTGAGCTTGGGAGCCAATTTTGTGAGCTAATCCTTTCTCTGCTCTTTTATTGCAGCACATGACTTAATCATTTCTTAGCAAACAAATTAAACCCCAAACCTTTGAATATGTTGGCATTTAAAGATCAAACATTAAATTCTACTTTGGCTTCTGTAAGTGGAAGCAAATAAATTCTATTTTCTTAATCATTTAGAAACTGTAGGTGGAAGCAGATAAATTCTACTTTGGCTTCTGTAAATTTCACCTAGAAGACATGTAAGATGTATTCTCTGAATTTAATCCTGATAGTTTGATCTCAGTTAAGGAAGATGCTTCTGTAATTTCTGTATCAGCAAGTACTAAGAAGCTAGTTTCATAGGCTTAAACGAATCGATATCTTCAGAGGTACCCAATGATGTTTTCTGTATTGTGTGCAAATTTTTTTTTTTAATCATATTTTCGATGATTTTGTCCTGTGCATTGCTTGCATAGATGTTGACAGACATCAGTGCTTACAAATACTATCAGCAGCGTAATGATCCTTAGAACAAATTCTGTGCACACTTTTTTTTTCACATTATGGAACCACAATTGGAACACGGCTGATTCTTTTGTGTTAATCATATTGTTCTTACCGAGTAGCTGGTTTTGCGCTAAGTACGTACTGCTGTTAAAGCAAAGAGTCTGCCTCAATCACTATTGTTAATTTGTTATAATGCTGGATCAAATTTTGCAGTTTATATAAGTAGTTGTAAATGAATGAGGCCAGTCTGAAATCCTTCATCAAAGTTCTGTACAATCTTTCACAAAGTGCAGTACTAATTTTATTACTACAGTCTGATTGCCTCGTATGTGTTTTATTAATCAATGCCTGTACAATCTTTCACAAAGTGCAGTACTAATTTTATTACTACAGTCTGATGTGCTTCGTATGTGTTTTATTAATCAAAGTTCTGTACAATCTTTCACAAAGTGCAGTACTAATTTTATTACTACAGTCTGATGTGCCTCGTATGTGTTTTATTAATCAATGCCTACAATTGTGATGCTTAGACCATCAACAATCCGAAAAAGACCGGTTTCATCCTGAAATCCATTGGTATCGAGAGTTGGAGAGTAGTCTCGCAATTTAAAAATTGTTTTCTTATATATATATTTCTTTTCTTATTCAATATAGAACAGTTCACAGGGATATTTAATCCAAAATATGTAATGTCACATATGTACCATATATATGATCTTCCACTGTCTAACTTTCATCTTTTCTGCATAACAAATTAACAATTAAGTAGGAAGTTTCGCTATAGAATAATTTCTAAATAAGGAAAACCATATACTATTATATTTTATATAATAATATATTATAAGAGAACTAGTTACAAAGTAAACTAGAATATAGTTTTGTGATACAAGATAGCAAAGCACACATCCTACCAATTTCCCTAACAAAGGCCCATGCCCTGACCTTTGAGCTTAATTAAGAGGGAGATTTTATTATATTACTAATAATAACATAATCATATGGCTGCTCTTACTTCTCTGGTTCATGTAGGCATCAAACCTTAGTAAATCTGTACAACCAAAAATAAATAAATGATTTTAGTTATATTCTAACTTGAACAAAATTTACAACTAACTAATAACAGAAAGTAAGTAACAAGCTGATTAGAGGACATACCCTCCTGTATGGGTCACAGGCATTGTCAACAACGCCGCACCCTTCCCTCCTTTCAACGTACTCAGCTGGCCTGCCGTAGTGGTGGTTCTGGTGGTGGTGGTGGTGACCACTAGGAACAACAGTGCTCACAACTTCGGTGACTTCGTTTCCTAAGGCATTGCGGTGGTGGTAGATACGGTTTCCAAATTCATCAACCCTGTAGTCAGCTCCATAGGTGACACCACTGCCATATGGTGTGTCACAGATGACCTCTCTCTCGGGCTCGCAGTAGTTGCTTCCGTAGGGGCGGTGCATGTAGGCCATTGCTTAGTTAAGGGATGAGGGTGGATAGTTGTTACTCTTTACGTACTTGTTTTAAGTTGCTTGAGTGCCGTGGGAATATGAGTTATGCCTAATGGTGAGCTTATATAGTGGTGAGCATGAGAATATTGTTTACTGTGGGTATATTTTTTTTGCTTGTGAAAAGTCTCCGTTTAGAGGAACGTTTTCGCATTTAGCAATAGTTACAAGTAACATGAGATTGGATGATGCAGCATTGCAATAGATGGGAGGACCTTGAAATAGTTGTGGCGAATGAAAATCGGAAAAGCACTTATAGTTTTGTATTTTAACTATGACCTTCGTTTTTTATTATTTATAATGATTTGATGAAAAAAGAAGACAGAAAAATTGTCTAATTGCTGCAAATAATAAAAAATTCCGAGGTGGTATATATTTTTGTATGCAATTGAATATAATTAACCTTCTGTACGTACTTAATAGATAACTTGTAGTTAAGCCTATAGAATATATAGCCAAGCTTCTTGTCTATTATCCCTAATGACGATCTTTCTTTGGCTGATGACCTTCATTATTCATTTGACTTAGAGCCATGAGTATTGCTGCTCGAATTTTCTTTCGTTACATGACTTTGTCTTTTAGTTTTTCATTTTTCTTAATAAGTTTAAAATCTCGAAAACTAGGTAAGTACAAAGTACAAACATTGTCGAATAATCTAACTTTTCTTATCCTAAAGTAGATCAAATTGGATCATATTCCTCCCATCATTCCTCATTTCACTAAATAAAAGCAAATTATTCCTCTCTATCATCTTAGAAAAGCTAAGACACAATAATTTATGCCATATTGAATTGAACGGTGTTTTAGTTGCCAAATTTGCATAACATATAGTGTCTTAAAAAGCTAGTTGTAAATTTGTAATATCTAATGGCATCTGCTAAACTATTGTTTGACGATCACTGATGAACTGATGACTGGTGATCCGTGATCTATCTTATTTATGTCATTTTAGAACTTGTTCCCAACATAATTGAAAACTACTTGTTTAAATTTAAGCATTTTTCTTGTTCCCAACATAATTGAAAACTACTTGTTTAGGTTTACACATTTTTCTTCTTGTCGTATTGTTAAGGTTACACAATAATTTAAAACATTGAAACATTATTTAAATAAAATTCACAAAAAGGGCGTCATAATCTTTACATGGACAGCTTTCAATTTTGATCTCAAAAAAAAAAAAAAAAAAGACTTACACAACTGTTTTTGTTGATTTTAACATATTAATATAAGTTTTCTTACGAAAACTTGATATCTTGGATATTTCTTTATTTATTTTTTTTAATAAGGAAAGAAAATCAATAGGATTTTAGAGAGGGTCAAGCATGTCCATCCTTGCATACTAAGCCGGCTATATTGGTCGGTATAAACAGACCAACATCACAAATCCCATTTTCAGCCAGGACCCAATATGAAATTTAACAAAATATACTTTTAGTTTTTATTTTAATTCGAAAAAATTATCAAATGAGGTCATTTTGTGAAATAACACCTTTAAATTACCTTTTATTTAAAAGTAACACCAAAGTCAATGAAAATAGATCTGACTCTTTCATTTTCCGGTGAATTTGACTCCTTTAAGCTAAATTGAAAAGAGTAAATATCAACGCAAGTGAAACACAAACACCAAATTTACCAGAATATGAAAAATCAAACTTATTTTTGTTGATTTTTTCCATCAAATTTGGGTGGGAAGGGGTTTCATTGAAATAAAAGGTAATTTAAAGGCGTTATTTACAAAAAAAATAAAAAAAATTAAGGTGTTATTTCACAAAATGACTTATTTAAAGGTATTTTTTTTGACAATTTTTTCTCTGAATTCATGAGAAATTGGTTGAGGGAGTGGTTTAGTGTTGATATTAAATTGTCATTGCTTAGTGAAAGAGCAAGATTCGAAACTCCTTAGGAACTTTGTATCATCATTATCTTTTATGGCTTGGATTTAGTGGCTTCACTTACATAATTATACTTTCTTTTTGGATATAAACACATTCTCTTTCCCTTGATACATTTAACGACATTTTTTCTCTTTTTTTTAACAAAAAACAAAAAATTTGATCAAAATTTACTAAATTATCAGACATTATCTTTTTAGTTTTGAAGGTATGCTAATTACAATATACTCCTCTATTTTTTTAATTGTTGTTGTATATTTCACTAATATATGTATGCTTAACAAGTTTTCGATAAGACTATCTTACCACTAAAGCCTCAATTATATGTGGATTTTCTTTAACTATTTTGTTCTATAATTTATTTACTCGGTCTTTTTTTAGTTGCTACACTACTACATAAAAGACTTTTTGCAACCCCCAAAAAACCATTGCAAAAGGTCAAAAAATAGTTGCAAAAACCTTTAGCAACGATTATATAACCGTTGCATTCTTTGGCTTAGCAAAAGCTCTTTTGACTTTCAGCACTGTTGATGTTGCAATTTTGACTTACTTTGATGCTTAACATGTAAGGAATAATATAATCATTAGAGACCTTGTTTGATTCGTCTAAATGTATACTTTCCATATATATAATTTTTATAATGTTTTATTATATCAAACTCGAGATAATATCATTATAAGTTGTATCTTGGGAGATGAGTGAATGTAGCGACCAAAAAAAGACAGAGGGTATAGTATATTTTTTTCTATGACTAATTACTGGTCTTCAAATAAGTCCTTATACAAGTTTTTGTAATGTAGAATATGTTTTTTTTGAGGGAGTGCTAATAGTATTAGTATATGTAATTTTATATTAATGGTGCAATATTATAATTAATGAACACAAGGCCCCCAATTTGTTTAAGATGGCCTTGCTTGCACAAAATCAGAGAGAGGGTAAAATTAAATGGTTCAAACTACAAATCCATCGTTAGATGATTATGACCTTTCAATTCAAGTGCTTAAAAATCAGCTGCTTGATTTCCCTCACAAAACAATGCATAATAGAAATAAAATTAAATCTTTTAAAATCAATAATTGAATCTAGAATTATATTGGATCTGTCAAATTCGAATTAATGACAATAAGATCACACCTTCAATAATTAAACACTTAACAGTACACCTAAACACAAAACAAGTTTGATTCCTTTAAGACATGCAAGGGCAAGGGCTTCACAAAAAGAATTGAGTGAGGCTTATGTGCCCACTCAATTCTTTAGAAATAAAAAAGCTAGAATTAGATATATTTTTAATTAGAATTAGACTTATTATAGGAAATTATATTGAGTAATAATCCTAGCATATTTTGTATAGCATCATATACTGGGATATGATAGCTTCCTATTATGTGAAGAATTCGTTTATAAGAAGTAATTAAGATCCTTGAGGCTCAAGCTAAAGTCTAGGCATGCATTATATATGGTTAATGTGAATGATGAAAGGTTGGATAACATTATTCCGCAAATTTGTCATGGTATCAGAGCCAATATAAGAAATTGGTAGGACTAACACTCAATATAATTTCCTAATATAAGTCTAATAACTATAATAATTTTTTATAACAATATAGGCAATATGTACAATAATTTGATTATTAATAGCTTTCTTTTTAATTTATTTAATTTATATGCATAAAAGTTGTAATAACCATTAAAATTTGCATCTTCCAAGCTTAACTACTAGTTCAATATAACTAGTAAATTGTCACCTTTAAATTTTAATACGACCAATGCCTTAAAGTATGCAGAGTGATCATTTAAATATTTTACGAACAAATTGTTTCCACGCTATATTTTTGAGTTAGTGATCATGAGAAATTTGTTTGTTTAATTTGGAGTGGAACGAGCTTGAAGTTTTTGTATGTCATCAAGATATGCCCATGGACTATAGAGAAAATTATATTGTACTACTATAGTACTATTGCCATTATTATTGTTCTATGGTACATAATGTTGAGCAATGAAATATTGTTAAATTCACAGGATGAAAACGGTGGATGCGAATGCTAAGGTATAGGTATGGGCATAAAAGAAATGAGATTGTTCGAAAGAAGATAGAGGTTACATCTATTTATTGAGACTAAGATGAGAGAAATTTGTCAAAGATGATTTGTTAATACATATGATGGTAATAATAATGCATCACTCTAGGTCGAAAGTGAGGTAGAGGTCGGAGGACTAAATTATATAGAATTGAATATGAGGATGGTTGTTGACATGAGAATTTTAAGTGTCAATATGTGCTTGAATTTGAAAATAAGGAGGATGATGATGACATAAACAATTTTAAATGACTTATGTAATTCATCTTATCGATTCAATTTTAGCGATTGTAAATTATTTTAGGATTAAAGCTTTAAATCGAGGATGGTTGTTGACATGAGAATTTTAAGTGTCGAGGAATATGTGCTTGAACTTGAAAATAAGGAGGATGATGACATAAACAATTTAAAATGACTTATGTAATTCATCTTATTGATTCGATTTCAGCGACTGTAAATTATTTTAGGATTAAAGCTTTATTGTTATTACTTAATATTTTGTGTCGAATCTAACTAACTTTTATAGGTCACAAGGAATTTTCATAGAACAAAAAGAAACCTTAGACACGAAAAGAATAATCATTGTGAAACTAATTCTATGTGCTAGTTTGCACCACTATATATACACACCACACCATGCACGTTGTCTTAGCATTAAACAAAGCACTACAAAACTACATTTATCAAGAAGTTACTTAGCTACAAATTTAGAAAAACCCACCAAAAAAAAAAAAAAAAAATCAAAATGGCATACGTGAACAGCCGCCCTTATGGAGACAACTACTACGAGGCTGAGAGGGAAGTGGTGCGTGATGCTCCATATGGTTCTTACTCATCCGAGTACAGAATCGATGAATATGGCAACCGTGTGCCCCACCACCACCACCACCACCACAATGGAGTGGCTGGAGTTGTAAGTGAAGTCATCCCTGGAGGTTTCCAGCACCACCACCACGGCAGGCCAACTGAGGTCATTGAGAGGAGGGAAGAGCGTATTGTTGAGGGTTCCTATGAACCATACCAAAGGGTACGTCTTCTAATCGCTTATTTTTTTTCTAACCTTATGTTTTATATATACTTGGTATTATTTAGTGCCCAAAAAACATAGTTATTTATTGTATGAACAAGGTTTATATATTACTCCGTACTCCCGTATACCTTGGGTTAAAAAACTTAGCTTTGATCAATTAAATTGCTTAGAAATCTAGAAGGAACACACTCTAAGCTTAAACTTGTGAAGCTTATTGATTTTACACGTTAAAACTGAGAGTAATTCATATAGTATGTTTAGTGTACACTAGCTAGTTCTATGTTTGAGGTGTTACAATTATAATATAACCTACTAAGATTTTAACTAGGAAAAAGAAAATTAAAGTTGAAATCTATTTTTATTGGCTTTATTTTTAAGAGGTTGTCAGTCAATTACAAAATTAACATGGTGTAATCAATATACTAGATATAACTAGTATAAATTTATATGTACTTTGTCATGACCCGGTCAAATAGTTATATATGCATGTAGTAATAAAGTAGATAGATGTTCGATAATTTAATTGTTAAATTTTTTTTCTAAAAATCCAATCAATAGTTTAATTTGTTGCATGCATACCAGAATTGATGTTATTGATCATATGAAAACCTAGATTTATTGGGTTTTTTCTTTTTTTTTTTTTTTTGAAATAGATATTAATTCATTAAGAAAGGAGTCATACGACATCTACAATAGAGATCAAAATAAACAAATACAAAACAATCTTAATCGAATAATATTGAACTTGAACAAAACTACCATAGATTTATTGGTTTTAATTAAGTTATTATGTTAATTTTCCTTGTACTAACAACCTCATCATATTTGCAGAACTACTACTAAGTAAACAAAGGACACAATCATGCATCAGTCGTGTGGATTGGAATATAGTAATAGTAAAATAATAAAAACGCCTGGTTCTTAGGCGTGCATGGGCTAGTTTGCTATGATGTGTAGTCATGTGTGCTTGTTCTACGATATTCCAATAATATTTTAACTTATGTAGCTTGTTTAGTTATGTACTCTTTCATTTTCTCTGTTTCTCATGAATTAATATACATATAACACCTAGTTTCTAGCATCGAAAAAATATATATAATAGCTAGTATTATTAGTATTTAATTATTTATCATACGTTCAATCTCCATGATAAATTTCATATATAATTTTTTCTATGCAAAAGAAGGGCATGATAAATTTCTTAACTTAAACAATCCACTCAAAGGTTCACTCTTGAAGTGAAGTGATCTCTTTAAATTAGCTTTCTTCCATGAGTCTGCTATTGCACTCTTCCAACTATGGATGTGTTTTTTGATTCATAAATATCAATTATAAACTTTTAAAACCATATATAATTTGAAACTTCTCTCAACAATATAATGATGAGCAAGAAGGATAATATTAGCTAAAACTAGGCATGGGGCATCTCAAGTCATTAAAAAAAAGTGGTAGAAAACTTGAAATGTCCCTTGGGACAAATTAGGGTCATCGGAAAGTTACTCGGGGGGTTGAAAAGGTTGTCGTGCCAAAAGATGTCGGGAGAGTAATAATTAGCAATAAATTGTTGTTTCGGAAATCCTCTGTACATGAAAGGATGGTAAGAAGTTTTTAGAGATCAAAACTGATTGCGAAGAGTTCTATGGTCACCTTTAATATGTGATAAAAAAAAATTAGGGTGGAAACAAGACGGAGTCTTGGATAGCCTTTCAGAAGTCGAAAACGAATGATATAATTTATAGTTTTCGAAGATTCTAGGGTTAAAAAAAAATCAATTTTTTACACGGTGCCCTTATAGTCAAAAGAGGAACTTTGAGCAGTCAACTGAGGTTCAAAAGGCCATAAGAAGGTACCATAAGAGCAAAAAATACCATTGTTTCCTTCTTCCATAATATCTATCGCTAAAAGTGGGATCGAATCATAAGAAATTTTTAGAGGCCGAAAGAGGTCGAGAGAGTCTTATGGTCACGCAGAGCACGTGGTAAAAAAAAAAAAAAAAAAAAAAAAAAAAAAAAAAAAAAAAAA
>PYUH01000107.1:0-31782 GCA_016808085.1 Suaeda aralocaspica | reverse complement strand
ATTTTTTTTTTTTTTTTTTTTTTTTTTTTTTGTAATTTCAATTCTTCAGTTGAATCCAACAGCACTCAATCAACTGCTATTCACTAAGACAATTGATGATTAGCCTTATAAAGTACATCCTAGTTCCTACAATATGCTACTTCTTCAAATGAAATAGTGTAACTCATAAATTTTTTTTTTTGGGTGTTAGGAAGCCACAAGGGGGAATGGTGAGAATCAATTCCAGGTTCCCAGGATAGCCTATTATCCTTCATTCTCACAATTTCAAAATTATGATGGTTGAGACAATGACAGTTATGGCTGGATGGGAGGCTCTAAGAAAAGGTTACGACAAGCAGAGTGGGGATTTGTTGATTATTACATATTACATCAGAAATATTGTATAGATTCTGGAGTATATTGACAGTTTTTTGCATTGAAAAATCAAAAGTAAGCATTTCCGGTATGAAAAGGAGTATGACTACGGTTTGAAAGCCAGAGAGAGAGAGAGAGAGAGAGTGGGGGGGCTAACCAGTTAGCAACTTTTATTATGGTCCTCATACCCAATGCAAGCACACATCAAAATTTAAAGAGCAAGAATGTTTAAAGACAATGAAATCTTACATGGGAAACATTAAAGGACACAGCAAAAATTTGGTTGAATTAAGAAATTTGCATTTTATTTGGTGGATGATACAAGCTATACAAAAATGAATAACATTAACATGGGATATTGGTGTCAAACTATCAACCATCCATGAACCATGATTACAAATAACATACATATAATGCTTGTGTAAATCCTACCAAATTCAGAGGCTGCTAGACCCTAGATGATAGAAGGTTGCAATATAAGTAACAAAGTGGACTGAATATGCGTGTGGAGAGCAGATCAAGAGATAATTGGTTGTCTAATATAAGACACAAAATGTCAAAAGAGCTACAAGAAGATGAACTTAAATCTCCTTAATCCAACATGACCTTTACAAGATGCTCCGTGTAGTTACATTTGGCAGATTTGGCAACAATAACCTCGAAACTCATTAATTGCTGCAACTGCTGGCATAAGAAGTACATCTGCAGATGTAATGTGCTATATACTCAATATACAGTTTAGCAGATAAATATAACACAGCTATCAATTAAACTCAATTAAACAGAGTACGACAGCAATACCTATGATGAACTCTCCTCTTTGAATCCTGAAACATCGTCAGATTGGTTATCTTCCAGTATGGGTTCTCTCAGACCCTTTCTCAACCCCAGCACAACAAATAAGTTTGACAGGGTGAGCAAAGACTCGGCCCCACCATGCAACCAGTCCACGTTAGAGAGGGAAGTTCCATAGTGTACCTTCGCTAAGAAATTGCTCAAAATTAAGTTCCATTCAAGTAAACAAAAACCTTATCCTCATAAACCAAAAAGGAATCTCTGTTCATCTTGATAAAGTAACTCACCATAGATTCCAGCAGGTACTGTCAACGAAGAAGAGGGAAGACGGTGCAGCAAAATCCAACAATGGAAAATTAGTGAACTTTTACGAAATTAAAGGAGTGTCTAACATCAGATTTGTATTGATAAGTAGCTGATGAATGAAATCAGAAGAATTTTATATTGATAGGATACAGTGAAATTTGTTTGCCATATAATGATGGCAACACCAATATGACACGGTGTTTGGGGGGGATTGGGGGCATAAAAGACTTCTTTATAAGCATCAATAATTCATATAATGGAGGCTGCCAAGAAAGCAGCTACAGACTCATTGAAGTTAAGATTACATATATATGTTTGCTTGTTATTCCTCAGCAAAACTTAGATACATAGGATACAAATTACTAGAGCAAATACAAATATCAATCAAGCGTATAACCATATTCCAGCGCATAAGTCACTAATTCATCAACCTCCTCCTCACTAATGACTCCATCTATATCAATATCAGTGTAATAGATGGCACGGTCTGCTCTCCAACTAGGGACGAATGCACCTAATCTACGAAAAGCTTCCTTCAACTCTTCCTTATTCAAGTGGCCATCTCTATTGACATCATGTTGCCTAAATATTGCCTTCAGTTGTGCTTCATCTAGAGATGCCTTGTGGAACTTATAGCGTGAGGCATCCATGTTCTTTGCGGACCTATGTGGAAGTCAATACAAGAAACAAAGAATGTAAAGAGTTTATTGCACCAAATCAAGAGCCCCGCCTAATGATGTTATATATGCTCTCAATATATTCTTCTTGCTAGGATTCCTAAGAGGTAAGATAGTTAATCAACTCAATGTCCTAAAAAAAAGGTTGTCGCAATGTGGTAGCATTGTCTTTAGTTTAGTGCTTAAAGAATCACATTTCCTTCAAAGGACCTCAGAGGGAATCAGATTCCAGCCACATCAAAAACTTTCCTAAACCCCTAGTTTCCTTATCATCGTTCCGTGGGCGGGCGGCGGGCCTGGGGAACGATGCATAGAGATAATGCTTTGATGCTCCCAACATCATGATTCATGAAGTTTCTAGATTCAAGCAATTTGCTGGAAATTCAAAACAGTATAATCAAGCCATGAAGTTTGTGGAAGAAACCTCTTATACCTCACTTTCCATAGCATGACATCCATACTCATCCAAAAGCAACCACTTTGTCAAAATTCCCATAAAAGATTCCTCCCTGACTTTCCTAAATTCTTCTTCATAACTTCAAACAAGATTACATAAAAATAAACAAACACATAATTTAATCAAAACTTTCCACCTAAAATGAATTTCATGAAGGAGCAAAATAATCAGCAAAAGTACAAAACCCTAACAAATAACAAATGTCAAAGATAACACGAACCCCATTAAAATAGAGCTTAAAAAACCACATAAATCAAAACCCTTTTCACAAAAACATAAGATTAAATCAAACATTCAACAAAAAAAAAAAAAAAAAAAAAAAAAAAGAACTTACTAGTGGCCCCCACAAAAGCAAGCAAGAAATAGAACCCAAAAAGAGTGAGCTTTGGAGCAGATTTTGACTTAGTGATGAAATACAGAAACCCCAAATAAGGAAATAGAGAAAATGCAAAAAGTTGAGAAGCAATGTTTTGAGAATCAATGGTGGGTGCCCATGGGTCTATTGGTAATAATCCATTGACAATAATACCCTTTCTTCTTCCATTTGTTCTGTTATTAAAGGTGACATTTTTAATGGAGTTTTTGAGTTTGGTGGTTTCTCTAATTTTCAGAAATGAAGAAGATGGAATTTGAAGGAAAGTTGAATGATTTGTTGAAGAAATTAATGAAGAAGTTGAAGTGATTTGAACAGAGCAAATACAGTTGGTTGACATTTTTTTTTTTTTTTTTGTGTGTTTTTTTGATGTTCGATAACTTCTCAGTTCCTCGTGTTATAGTGCTAGAAGACCATTGTCTCTCATATTCCCACGCACCAACTTTACCAATGGCCTGTTTTGTTCACAAAACCAAATCAAACGGATCCATGAAAAAGTGTGAGTTATAACATTTGTTTTGAATTTTCAAGTTTAGTTAGGATCCATCTTGTTTTCGTTCCAACTTTCTCCTAAGAATATATTTGTATGGAGTATTCCCTTAACATGACATTATAGTAGTATTTGTATTGCCTTAGCATGGACGGTGGATGGGTCATGGGTGTAGAGACTAAAAGTCCCTCTGCACTGTCGTCCAGGATGTCCAATAGATAACTCTTGTGACCAACGGCCAAGACACATCTTGCACTTGGAGCAACCAATGAAGAGGTTTATTAGTGAACGGTTCAATGCACAAGCACAAAGGCCTCCAACTACACAAGGCCGAGCAACGTAATGTCGCCCAAATCATTCTCGATCAATCTCTCAACTTAGCAATAACAAGATCGAGCAACGAACAACCCCAACCATTAGCCTAAGCAAAGAAAATGATATTTCCAAAATTATGGTTATTTTCCTGCTCAAATTTGTCACAAATGAGCCATATTCTTGCAGTTTAATATCCTAATCTCGCACATTACATAGCCATAACTGCTCTCGTATTTTGATACCATAGGCATACCAACCATACAATATTCATAGCTAGAACCGTATAAAATAAATACAGATTGAATCTCAGTTATACAAAATGCAGATCTTAGATATGCTTTATGATGTAGGTTCCAAGATCGCCTGCTCATGCCAAACACCATTCAGATTAGACTGCCAAAGCCTGACCACCCCATCACTCCCGGTGCTTGCCAATGTCATACCACTCATGTCCCATTCCATTTGCCATACCTACAGATTCACAAAAGAACCGCAACAACAAACAGCTTGATTTATTTTTATAAAAAGAATGCAGCATGTTTTTTAGGATGCACTTTTCAAGAATTAAGTTTATCCCCTAATTAATCTCATTGCATTACTTTGTATGTGATTCAAAGCTTGGCTAAGAAGACAGCTTAATTATCCTTGACCATGTTGAGCCTTTCTTTTAAAGGCCAACTTGAACTTTTTAAGGAAACGGAAAAGGTACAGAAATTTGGTCATACCTCGCCTTTGTGACCTGATAGCAAAGCAACGTTCTCAACCGATAGATGCCCATTAACATCAGGGTTCAAGCCAACATGCCATATTGCTATGCCCTTCTGAGTAGCAACAGATATTATTTCATATGGCCTGCAAGCGAAGATTCAGACAAATATCAGTCATTCTTGGGAGAAAAAAAAATGCCCATTCACCACATTATTTTCACTTTTGCTTAATTTAAGATCTTCAGGCAAGGTATACTGAGAACATAGTGGAGGTCAATTTTGTATGGTTTTAGATTAAGATACCACATACAACAAAGGATTAGCCAACAGTCTGAATATATTATCTTTCAAATATACAAATGGAGCAGGGAGGGTACCTGCATATATTGGGAGCCCATGCAACAGAAAACACTGGATCGCCACTGTTTTCGGGTTGAGCCAGTTCAGCAACAGAAAGCCACCTTTGATGCAGTTGATCAAACTCCCAAACCTGATAGCATCTAACATGAGATTGAATCGGTTAAATTATTCAATTAGTCAAGTCAATTTATCCCGCATATATCCACTCAAGATATAAAACAAATTCACAACATCAAATTATTGAAACAGATAAACCAGTACAATGTCCTCAGAACACAGAAAAAACAATTGGAAAATTACGAATCTCCAAGATTAAATAAAAGGCACTCTAACAGGTTACAACTTCTCTTACAATTTTATCATAATTGCGCAAGAACTCTAAGCCTATGTAGCACAGAAACAGATAGAGTTTCTGAAACAGAAACATTTCAAACGCGAGGAAGCTCAAATTCCCAAAAACAAGGAAATGTACAGGATAGTATATAATTTCAAAAACAATGTAAACAAGGAAAATTATATCTAACACATAAACATATAATTTTAAATGTTATTACAATTTACAAACAAGAAAATAAATCTTTAATAAAACATTAACAACACTTCAACAATAAAATTGTCGTATTGACCTTAGTGTTGAGAATAGTGAAAGCGGCTTACACAATTGTGTTCATAAACAAGGATCTAAGAATAGAGTAAGACTTAAAAAAGAGACACCAAATTTTTGACAAACAATAGTTGTCGGTGAAGGTAGAGTGTTTATGTTAAATGTTTTGGATATGGGCCCTTACTTCAAAAATTATCTAAAATGGGAAAATAATAGTTTTTTTTAACTAAAGTCGAGTGTGGAGCAACCTAATCTCACCTACTACACATGGTAAAAAAAGCAGAGAAAAAACAAGATGGGCGTGAGAAAGCTCTCCGGAAATCGAAAATGAAGGCTATAATTCACACTTTTAGGGATTCCGGGGTCTTGGAAAAAAATTTTGTTGAAAATTTTACTATGTGCCCCCATAGTCAAAATAGGGCCCCTAACACCTTGGAAAGTCATAAGACGAGTCCCACAAGAAGGAAAAGACTAGTGTGTCCATTTTTAAAAGTTGTCTGTAGTCTAAAGAGAGATGACAACAAATTTTAATGATTAAAACCTTGTGTAAGGCATCTTGAAATCACCAACAATATGTGGGAGAAATACAGGAAGAAAACAAGACGAAGCCAAGACAACCCTTCAAAAACTAAAAACAAAAACTATAATTCACAATCTTCGAAGGTTGGAAAAAAAAATTGCCAAATATTATAGATGTTGTCCCCAAGGTCAAAAGAGGACCCTCAGACAAGGGGCAAAAGGTCATAATAAGGTCTCGAGATAACGAGATAAAGAAGTGTGCTCTTTTTCTGGAAATATTTAAAGAGAAAACATAACAACTTTCTAAAAGTTAATTATTATCATGGGTCATTCCAAGATTACCAAAAAAAGTGAATGAAATTTGGGGAGAAAGCGAGATGGAGCCCCAGAAGGCCCTCCAAAAGCATAAAACATAGGTTATAAGTCAGACGTTGTCGAGGTTTAAAAAAAAATTGGCCTAAATTTTTACATGTTGATTCTCAAATCAAGGGAAGACCCCTAAATAGTTGAAATCGTCTAGAAAGCTAATAACTCTGTATCACAAGGGCAAGAAATACCCTTTCACGATGTTTTCGGAGAAATATGGAAAAAATGTAATTTAGGCACGTGTGCTGGGTCATGGGAGGATCATAAATCGGGTAATCAACTTGGAAACATTAGGAAACGCTTGTACGTAATAACGACAACAACAACAACAATTAGGACTGAGCAAAAATATTTGAAGATCTGAAAATCCGAAAATTTGATCTGTTTTTATTCGATTTTTAGGATATCCGATCCAAAAAAACAGATATCAAATACCTATTCAAATATCACTTTTGGCCTTTTTGAATATTTGAATATCCGAATTTCAGATATCGAATCGGATGTCCAAAATTTTTTGATACCGAATATCTAGATATCAAGTTTTATGTACTGAATCTACCAAAACAATAGGTCATTTTTATAAATTTCTGACTTTTGTATATAATAAACTAGTAAACTCAAGAATCTTACGGAGTACTTCTACAAAAATTAAGTTATTTTGTGTGATTGCTAATGGATAAGATTTAACATATTCATTTCTCTTATTTGGCACTTATATTATCTTGTCGTATTCTTTGTTGCAAATATCTATGTTTTATTTTGTGAAAGCAAAATTAGAAATTGGATATCCAGAGTATCCGATTCGAAAATTATTGGATATCAAATACGGATATTCGAAATTTTTTGGATACGGATACAAATATTGATTTTTCGAAATTTCGGATCGGATATCCGATCCATGCTCAACCCTAACAACAACAAAGCCTTAATCCTACATTAATTTGGAGTCGGCTAGACATGAATCAATATGAGGAGTCGCAAAAGTCATCAGCAGAAGTTAGCATCGAAAAAAAATTTAACATTAACTTTTATCTTATGGGTAATGTTTCCGATTTTTAAATTAAATTTTAGAAATGTTTACGAAGAGTTTTCTAAGTGCTTCTGAATGAGTTTCCAAAATGCCGGAACTTCTAGGTTCTAGAAGTTTATGTGATTTATAGCTCTAAACTCTTCAAATACATGTGTATTTGGATATGAGGGCTAAGGCTAAGGCTAAAGAAAGATGCTTTTGTTTCAAGAAGCCATTTTAGTGTTTATCTTTGTCAATGCAAGACAACAGCATCATCTGCTTAGACATTTGACTATGGCATGAAATTAGGTTATTTGTGATTCACATTTAATATGGCAACGGTTTATCTGAGATTGCTATGTTCATGCATTTATTTAATAATGTAAATGTTGGAAACAATTGTGGTTCACATAAACGGCAACGGTTCACCTGAGGTTGCTGTGCACCTCCGTTTATTTCTGTATGAGCAAGTTAAAACAACATAACAAATAAATCATCTCGTGAGCCAGCTACTTGAGCCCATTGCAACAATAAGCTAAGGCCAGGTCATCATCACTCATCAGGATAGTCCACATGCACCATGTCATAATATCAAGAAAGAGGGCACGCCCATGTTAGACTAAAAACAGTACCTTAGAGGAATTGAGTTGTGGGATATCAGAATTGAACCCCAGAACAAAGCTCAATTGCTGGTTTTCACCTCTTTGTGGAATCCATGAAATGGAAGCTGATGAGCATAAAACCTTTGCGAATTTAGAGACTGAATCAATGACATTCTGGAACTCAGCCTATACAATTTGATAAAAGAATTTGTTATTTAAGATTCCGAAACTGTAGCAATAGAACTTGGCAAGGAGACTCACTGGAGACACTCTTAATAAACAAAAACATCAAAGCTAAGGGGTAATTAGTCTATATTTATTCCTTTATAGTTGTTTTAGCTTTTATACAATAGTTTAGGAATGATGAGTGTTATATATTGATTATATTCTCTTTATGTTAGCTAATAAACTTGACACCGAGAGAGAAAATGTGCATTTGTATGGTAAAAGTGACAACTAAAACATTCCAAGCAGAAAGTTAATTAAAGTGACAAACAATAAGGAATGGAAGAAGTACATGTTCAAGGAGTTAAAGACCTGAAGTTGCCAAGTGTTCAGTTCCAAGGGATTCTGTAGCTCGTGGACCTTGACATACCCATCTGAATACGCAGCAACCTACAAGTGGAGGAACAGGAACAATCCGAGCTGTAAATTCAGAAGAGTACACCAAGCACTGACGAAGCCCCCAATATGTTAGGTTAGTATAAATGGAAAAGGCTTACCAACTTCAAACAAGTTGAGGTGCCTCCAAATTGAACATCTAGCACACGAGCACCACCATTTTGAAACTTGGTGCAGAATTTCCACTGTAGAGATTTCTCATCTGTAAAGGAGATGGAAGCGCAGGTTAAGGTTTAGTAAAGTTGTCTAATTCAAACCTAGCATGATACTCAATTCTAAGAAACAATAGTATTGTATAATGGGAAGCATAAAATGAGTAACAAATTACACACTTACTTTAGCCATGACATAAACATCTGAATAAAGTAGAAACTCAATTCTCCAATGTATAGGCTACCATAACACACACTTAAACATAATTCAGCATCAAATTCTTACACCAGGGGTATCAGAATTGGGAAACAGTCTATAGTTTATAAACCTATAACTAAGAAAAAGTTTAAACCCACAATTTAACAACGAAGCCTAGTTTCCAAAATAATTTGGGGTCGGCTAAACATGAACCATAACGACAAATAGCAAAATAATAGTTAAAGTTACCTTCAACAAGTTCTTCCCACAAAGAAAAAGTACCATCATCCAAAATACAAGCAACAGCATCTCCATACTCTGGAGGAACCCAACAAACCTTCAAAATACTACCATCATGTACCTAATATAAAATCAAACAATTCAATACCATATCAATTTTACATCATACAACCTTTAGCAGCTTCAATTAGAGATAGATTATACCCTTCAACAATTCAACTAAAACCAATTATTTAACATTGATGCATAATTTGAAATTTCACTAAAACCCCATATACCAAAAACATCAAAAGTTTCAATCTTTCATAAAGTGAAATCAAATCAAATCAAATAGTAATTATAAATTGGGTGCTAATAAAATTGTAAATTAAAAAGGAGAAAAAAAATACCTGAAAAGAGGAAGAAGGAGAGAAGGGAGAGGAGGAAGCAGAATCAGGAGAATCAAAGATAGTGAGGAAGCCATTATTGGAAGCACAAGCTAATCTTTGAGCACTGTAATTCCAAGCTGAGCAAATTGTTCCTTTCTCCAATGTCGCAACTTTTTTCTCCATTTTTTTTGGGTTCTTTCTTTCTCACTTCTTGAGTTCTCGGCAGTCAGACCACAGTGTAGGGTTTAATCTCTTGACTTTCAAATTGAAGATGTGGACCGATTAATTGATTGTTGCATACTTGGTTTCTTTTGCACAATTTGTTTTATTTTTGTCGAATTAATAATGATTTGTATGTGGCTTTATATATCGGCTTTTAAGATGATTATTAGATAATCTAATTGAATAAAACTCAATTTAAAATTTGTAATACTAGTTATCAAATGAAAAGGTTAAAAATCAGAAAAACAAAATAAAAAAAAATAACCTCATTGTTTGACAAGGCAAATAACATATAATAGTTGCTACTACAACACGTAGTCATGTGTAAGTCATGAACTTGCTTAAGGTGTACTCTGAATTTAGAAAGCATGGCCCAACATAACACACCAATAAATTGATTGAAATTTGACTTAAGTATAATACGACCCAACAACATATATAGATTGGTTGGCAATAAGGTTGATAGTTGTGACATAACATGGGCACATCAGTAGCTAATCGAGCCATCGACCAAAGTCGATCATCAAACTGATGCACAAACTTAACTTAAAGCATGACAAATCATCGATCATGATCGAGAACCGTACATCCAAAACCCTACATATAGTTGTAGGTAATATTGCTTGGTTGCATGTTTGTAAGAAAATGTATGTTCGCTTAATTTATTTAACAAAGTTCTTATAGGTTATAAAAATACCAAAACATATTAAAATGAACGGGGCTTGCTAAAGAACTAATTAAAAAAGAATTTTACATATTTCCCCAAAATTAATTAAAAATTGGAATTCATCACAAATTTACGTATAGTTTGGCCTGGAGTAATTAATGTTTGACTATGAATGTTATTTTAAGATATCTTAACAACGCCTTGAGAGTGCTATTTAGCTTTTGTCGTATACTCGTATATATATGAAAATAATATTGAGTGCATCATTGATCATTAATTGTTAGAGTTACCAATTTGATCGCCATATGTGCAAGTGTGCAACTATCCATCCATGTATGTACGCTCCTGGTACCACATCTAACACGGACACTAATTGTAAAAATTTCATTATCACAAAGCTAGGAAATTAAATAGATCGAAGTAAGAAAGTTGATCAGTTGAGCAAAATTGTAATCAAAGCACCACGTACTTATATACCAAGCTAATCAAACTAACCTAGCTATTTCAATTCCTATTAATCTTTTGTAAAAAATTAAATAAAAAACTAAATAAATAAATTCTATGAATCTATATATGATCTTGTGATTCATAAAGCCAAAATGGAATATTAACGGAAGAAATTTATATTGGACTCGTATGATCTAAGTATCTAACAATTGTCCTAGAGTTGACTTAATCATCAATCATCACGAAGATGCAATTAGGGGTGTGCAAAATCAGATATCGAAATCTTTTCGATCTACAAAATTGGACATCGATCTGGAATAAAAAAATAATACTCCGTATCCGATCCGGATCTAGTTTTTTTTAATCAAATTTCTTCTTATAAGACACTTCATTATCCTTTTAAAAAAGGAATAGAAAAACCGGAAATCCAAATATCCGGTTTTTGTTTCCCTTTTAAAACCAGAATCCAAAATTTATAGATTTCATTCCGTTATCCAGTTTTAAAAAATGGAATATCTGGTCCGGTTTTTCCGACTTTCAAAAAGCCAAACCGAATTTTCAAAATGGAAATTTGAATTCGGATTTTTTTAACACCCCTAGATGCAATATATATAAAATAAAGCTCCAAACTTTCAAGCTTAACTAAGAAAATTAGACCAATGGAAACTTACTTTAATTTCAAGATTTCAATTTTATGTAGATATAAGATCATCGTGATTAAACCAACCACAATCCAACTTCAATAGTTCCTTTCAAACTATATTATGTTTTATATATTGAAATTAATTCAAAAATTCCCCAATATTATGATTAATAACAAGATTCAAAACTTATCAAATATTAAGGTATGAATGAATTAGTTTATAGGTACTTCACTATTTTCTATAGCTAAGAGGTCAATAGTTGGAGGCTTGTTCTAAACAATTCTATTGTCTTTATTGTCAAATTGTTAGACTGCTATATAACCTACTCATGTTGGAAACAAATAACGACCCCCTAAAATGAAAAAAGTAAACTGTGATTGTTCAGAAAATTCGAGTACGGTGCCTATACAAAATTAGAGTGCGGAAATCAACTCCCATCTCGATCGGGCCATGCACCTAGCTACCATGAGTCAATGTCTCAATGACATAATAACAAAGATCAAGACATAGATTTATTAAAGTATAGATTAACATATTAATATATTTTAATTCTTTACATAGACTTACAAATCAAAATACATTAATCACTATCATTTTAAGTATTATCTGTAAATTCGGTCATTTAATTTTATAACGTAAAGCAGCGTCTAATCGTTTCATATAACAAAAACTTACAACATCATACAAAATACTTTGAATCTACGACTAATTACTATACTTCAAACTATACCTTTTAAATTATTTTGTTTAAAAAAAAAAAAAAAAAAAAAAACTAAACGCAGTAAATACCGGGGTTAAAACGTTCGGACATAGTTTTCTTAACCAACGAACGGATATCCGGCGACAACCCGACTTCAGGAGCTTCGGGTATTGTGGAAAGCCCATTGGACTTTTCATACACAACATAGTACCTTCCATCAACCACCTTCTCATCATCTTCATGGGCCTCAAGTGGGTCAGGATCCATAAACCATGGATCAGGGCTGCAGCTAAAACTACTGTCGTAGTTGGGCTTAGAGTTGCTATTTTTGGGCTTAGAAGCCCTAAATACAGACCGTAGAAGCTTATGCAATGATCTTGAAACCTTTGACTTTATAGCATGTTTCTTGGATTGTGGTTGTTGTTGTTGTTGTTGTTGTTGTTGTTGGGATGGAAGACGAGGCAAGGAGAGAGTTCGAGAGGAGTTGATGATGGCGGAGTCGAGTTGTTTTTGAAAGGTATGGAGCTCGAAAGAGTCGTATAGAGTGCTTTCACAATCCCATATTTGTTTATTGTTGTTATTTGGTTTAGTAGTGTTAATAATATGGTTGTTGTTATTATCATTTGTTGTAATAATAGGTGGTTGTTTTTGTTGATCTTGTGTTTGAAATTTGTGTTCCATAATATGTTTATTATTTTTTGCAAAGAAGGAAAAATAGGTGACACGAGAAAGGAGGGAAATAAGGAGGAAGGGAGGAAGCTAAGAGAGGAGCTGAGGAATGAAGTGTAAAATATAATGTGATAGTTAAGACTACCACTTTCCGCGGGTTATACATATGGGAATGGGACGACGACTAATTAATCAAATTCATCGACTTATAACTTATTATTTAATGTAGGTTGGGTACTTTGCAAGGGATTCTCATGTCGCCTACTATACATTCATCATCTTCCAAACCACCATATATACCGAGTTTTTGTGGGTGTTAACCAGCCACATGCGAGAATTAATTAATTTTATGATCTTATATATGTATCTGTATGGCTGCCTATTTATAATTGGGAGAGAAGTTTTAATCAAAATGAACATATCATTCACTCGGTCACTGTCACCAAAAAACGTTAAATTTATTTTACAAAGTTTAATTGTGTACGGAAACCAAGTTTATCATCAGATCCTCTCAATAAATACATTTGTCATTTTAAAAAGTGAGTGTATATTTGTATATATGTAATCCAATGTTCCTAATTCACCTCAATTGAGATTTTGCCTTACATTGTCATTCTATACCATGTGTCATGATCTTGCCTTTCACACGGGTAATTATTTTTATTTATTTTTTTTATTTACTCTCAATTTTTAGAGAAAAATTATTAACAACTAACTCGTTAGTTAAAGTGTGTATATCAAATAAAACATATTGGGAAACTTAGGACGACAAATTAACACTTTTATTTTTTTTAATATTGGTCAATTCTTAACAACACATTTTCCCGACCTCTCTCTTAATACATATGCGTCTGGTAAATTCATAACAAAATAATATTGAATGATTCTTGAAGGAATAAAAATCCTTCTACGATGTAGTGATCTGATGTACACATGTTTACAAAAACTTATATAATACATACAATCTCATTCTGTAAGACTATTAGATAGACAAAATTACATATGATTATATATAAAAAAAATGTGATAGCCAAAGAAATTTACAAGTGGTTTAAGGCTTAATTACCCAGTAAAGTGATCTTACCGAATAGAGACTTGTCCCTATGTACATGCATGTTTTAATTTATTTTTTATTAGAGAAGAATGTATATCGAAAGATAACTCATCTTTGTCTTTCATATATGGAGTGTTATTTGGGAATAAAAACAAATATATCAAGTTGNCCTTTTAAATTATTTTTTTAAAAAAAAAAAAAAAAAAAAAAAACTAAACGCAGTAAATACCGGGGTTAAAACGTTCGGACATAGTTTTCTTAACCAACGAACGGATATCCGGCGACAACCCGACTTCAGGAGCTTCGGGTATTGTGGAAAGCCCATTGGACTTTTCATACACAACATAGTACCTTCCATCAACCACCTTCTCATCATCTTCATGGGCCTCAAGTGGGTCAGGATCCATAAACCATGGATCAGGGCTGCAGCTAAAACTACTGTCGTAGTTGGGCTTAGAGTTGCTATTTTTGGGCTTAGAAGCCCTAAATACAGACCGTAGAAGCTTATGCAATGATCTTGAAACCTTTGACTTTATAGCATGTTTCTTGGATTGTGGTTGTTGTTGTTGTTGTTGTTGTTGTTGTTGGGATGGAAGACGAGGCAAGGAGAGAGTTCGAGAGGAGTTGATGATGGCGGAGTCGAGTTGTTTTTGAAAGGTATGGAGCTCGAAAGAGTCGTATAGAGTGCTTTCACAATCCCATATTTGTTTATTGTTGTTATTTGGTTTAGTAGTGTTAATAATATGGTTGTTGTTATTATCATTTGTTGTAATAATAGGTGGTTGTTTTTGTTGATCTTGTGTTTGAAATTTGTGTTCCATAATATGTTTATTATTTTTTGCAAAGAAGGAAAAATAGGTGACACGAGAAAGGAGGGAAATAAGGAGGAAGGGAGGAAGCTAAGAGAGGAGCTGAGGAATGAAGTGTAAAATATAATGTGATAGTTAAGACTACCACTTTCCGCGGGTTATACATATGGGAATGGGACGACGACTAATTAATCAAATTCATCGACTTATAACTTATTATTTAATGTAGGTTGGGTACTTTGCAAGGGATTCTCATGTCGCCTACTATACATTCATCATCTTCCAAACCACCATATATACCGAGTTTTTGTGGGTGTTAACCAGCCACATGCGAGAATTAATTAATTTTATGATCTTATATATGTATCTGTATGGCTGCCTATTTATAATTGGGAGAGAAGTTTTAATCAAAATGAACATATCATTCACTCGGTCACTGTCACCAAAAAACGTTAAATTTATTTTACAAAGTTTAATTGTGTACGGAAACCAAGTTTATCATCAGATCCTCTCAATAAATACATTTGTCATTTTAAAAAGTGAGTGTATATTTGTATATATGTAATCCAATGTTCCTAATTCACCTCAATTGAGATTTTGCCTTACATTGTCATTCTATACCATGTGTCATGATCTTGCCTTTCACACGGGTAATTATTTTTATTTATTTTTTTTATTTACTCTCAATTTTTAGAGAAAAATTATTAACAACTAACTCGTTAGTTAAAGTGTGTATATCAAATAAAACATATTGGGAAACTTAGGACGACAAATTAACACTTTTATTTTTTTTAATATTGGTCAATTCTTAACAACACATTTTCCCGACCTCTCTCTTAATACATATGCGTCTGGTAAATTCATAACAAAATAATATTGAATGATTCTTGAAGGAATAAAAATCCTTCTACGATGTAGTGATCTGATGTACACATGTTTACAAAAACTTATATAATACATACAATCTCATTCTGTAAGACTATTAGATAGACAAAATTACATATGATTATATATAAAAAAAATGTGATAGCCAAAGAAATTTACAAGTGGTTTAAGGCTTAATTACCCAGTAAAGTGATCTTACCGAATAGAGACTTGTCCCTATGTACATGCATGTTTTAATTTATTTTTTATTAGAGAAGAATGTATATCGAAAGATAACTCATCTTTGTCTTTCATATATGGAGTGTTATTTGGGAATAAAAACAAATATATCAAGTTGAAAAGGAGAGTCGTTTTTTTTTTATACCTATGTTTGAATTAGTTATTGCTTATTCAAACTAGTTACAATTGATTATTTGATTATGTTTACTAGCTACAACGTCACAAAAATACTTTTAATTCTAGTACAAGCGAAGAATTTGACGCAACAAATAAAAAAATTGATGCTATTGATTTATTGCAATAAAGTTTTTTTTTTTTATTTTTTTTTTACAAATAAATATATTAGGTCCACTACCTTCGAAGTGTTCTAAAGGAGTTTATACTATGTATATTGACTATGGAGAAGGCATTAAATGTTCAGAATAGTTATCCTCAGTTGAACACGTTACACATAATTTTACCATGCATCCGAAAACGGGATTTGTATTCGCATCTTTGCTTTTTATTTGCTTTACCAAAATAATGCATTTTGCTTTTAAGGTTTTCCTTCAACAAAAATAAAAAATGACAAATAAATACGCATGGTTGTTCTGTATGAATTGAACTTGTTAGATGGTGAAAACTCCCTTAATTAATTTAATAAGGAGAGAATATTTTAACTCTATTATATAGAACAATTAATTCTTATGTAACATACTAACATATGAGGCTACATGCAAAGCTTCCTTGCAATTACAATGATCGTTGATAATAAAGTGTTAGACACTTAGAAAATACAAATGAAACTTAAAAAAATATCAATAGAGGAAGTACATATATTGGTATTTGGTAATGCATCATAGTCAACTTATTAGCGTTTATGGCCTAAGTGCTTTATTGTTATACTTTCAATCTGAACTTAATTAATCCAATGCGAAATATAATATGGAGTAAATAACGTATGACACCTAAATTATGCTCTTCAAATGTGTTCAATCATATTCCACTACATACATATGCACTCGTATTTTAGAAGCCTGATTAATTAATCACTTAATTTGCAAATCAAATAATTAAGTAAGAATTTCCCTTCGTATTATGCATACGTACATGCTGAAATCTCAATAGTATATGCAAATTAGTTGAATGCAATATTTATTTTTCAATTATTGAGACACATACATCCACCTGTAAGGCAATTAGCAATATACTACTACGTTGACATTAGGATGCACATCATCAATATCATATTGATCAATATACGTTGTATAATATTCATACAATTATGTCACCATAAGCTAGCAGCCTAGCAGGTTTGAATTCCACAATTACACTATTGAGTAACATTTAATTTAGATTATTTGAAGGCAATAGATCGAATGGAGTATGTCAATATCATCTCATTTATTGATTCACCAACTATATATTAAATGAAAACCCTTATATCTGACAAATCGAAAAAGTTGATCCTTTGCATAAATTACTAGTACATGGAATTGAAAATTTGTTAGTAGTTCACTTGATAATTCAACCACTAAAGTTAAAGTTGGTCAAATTAATCGAACTAACAAAAGAGGCCACCACATGGAATGGTTGACAATTCAGTAAAAAATTAGTCCGGCCTAAATCTTAGGAAGTGTACATGTGATACCATGTCAAATACAGGTCTAGGCCGTACCCGTCAGTGAAAGAGAGTCCAATTTACAAAGCCTATAAGGTTCCACTTAAAAACCATACGGTAATAAGGGGAGTAATTCCTCAATTGTATAAAGTGTTTAACTCTTTCATGATTTATCAATAAGGAAATGTGGGACACTGACAAATGGGCTTCAACATAATCTAGTTTTTATTTTATTTTTTTCAAAATTATTGTTGAACTAAATACCTAATATGAATCAAAAATGAGAAGAAAATTAATGCATGATAACACTTAGATTAAATGAAGGTTGATTACTTTAAAGTTGAACAAATTAAATGTTTAAAAAATGATCAACTGAGATAATATTATTTAAGTCGATTTTCCATGGACGTTTAGTATGTGTTTAAACACATTGCAATTGATGGTGTCATCAAATCCATATATAGAATTATATACTCAAGAAGGCCGTGAATAATCTTAGCATAATGCAATAATATTTTAACTTAATTAGGGCTGCCAATATAATGGACATGGCATTAATTAATAGATGTGATCAGGATTATGGACCATTCAAAAGAAACTTTAAAGCCACCAATATTTTTATATGTAGGCGATGTGTTCGATTGATTCATCAATTCATGTCAATTAACTATGTCCACTTATTATTATTAATGGGATTTTTACGTCAACGTATGCACTAGAGAAGAAAAGACTATGGTAGATATATTTGATTAATGCCATCTCTTTATTTTTATTTTTTATTTTTTTGATTAAGATGGACGATGTGTTCATTTCATAGCTTTGTAGAGGAAAAAATAAACAGATGGCATAAAGTAGTTGAAAACTTATTAGACATTGAGTCACTAACCCTTTAAATTTGGGTATATGAGGCCATGAGGGTGTGTATTGTCTACAATGAATAGAAGTTTATATGTTGGTGTGTTTTAAAGGTGAAGAAATTCTAAATGATGGGTCGGGCCGGGCTAGAATCCGGCCGACAAATTCGACCCAAAATTCACCAATTTATGAGCTAGGTAAGTGTGCTGCTCTTTCATCATGTCTAGCTTAATTGATTGCATGTGATCGAGAGTTTTAATTATATCCCTTGCTCATTATCCAATACTTTAAGTAGTAGTGAAGTTTGGTCTATCTACTTCAATCTAATGGAATAATGTGTCAAAACCAACAAACATACAACAATTTATCACAAATTTTGTATACGATACAGAGAGTAACACATTAATTATGTGTTTACGTGGATATATAGTTTATGTGATACATATTCGATCTTTAGTCAAAGTTTTGATGCGTGCATGGGTTGTTTAATATATGGGGATGTTGAATTATTAAGTGTTCTATACATTTGCATTTCACATATGAAATAATTCATATATTTCTACAAATTTTCTCCAACATTTTCTAAAAGGAGTAAGAAAAGTAGAAAACCATGATATATGGATGATATGCGAGGTACTCAGAGTACGAAAAGGAGTACCGTACTCTATATGACTATACTCCTTTTCTAACGTAAAAATATAATTAATAATGCTGCGGTAGCTAGAGAACATGTCGCATAAAAACAACCTGATGTAATAAGTATGAGTGCAAATGTACAATAGTTTATTAGCTTATTATGAAGCAATTATATAGAGGTTGAAGTCAAATGTAAGTGCACTAATTAAGGGAGACATGTCGAATAAAAACAACTCGATTTGGCTGTTAGATTATAATAGAAGATCTTAATGATCTAAGATTAATCTACAAAATCGATTAATATGCGTATGTTTTTATTGTTTTATTATCTTCTATACTAAGTGTCGTGTCCAACAAGTTTCCCATCTGGCAAGCTATGAATGGTAATCTAATAATCTATGTGCAACAAACAATTAATTAGGTTTAACATGACAAAACCTTTCAAAAAAAAAATATATATATATATATATATAAAGGTTAAACATGACAAATACTTTGTTCTCTTTAGAGTCGAATATTGAGGTTGTAAATCTAAAATTAGAGTATTGACTCTGAAGCTATTTAGGGCATGTTCATTAATTTCAGCTCAATTTTAATTCAGTTTAGCTCATCTCCAATCAGTTTATTTTCTAATTTCCTTCTCTCATAAATAATTCATTTTTAACTATTTTCAGTTTATTTCAGCTTCAATCAGCTCAATTTAAATAAGTTCAGTTCAGTTATTTCAGTAATTATGAACAAACCCTTAGTTTGTGAAGTATATCTTTAGGAGAATACAACTACCTATTTTAATAATGAAGAAAGGTAATGAACAGTATATAATTGTTAAGGTGCTGATGTTATAGGGTATAGCAGGTATGTTCGGCATTTGTTTTGTTTTTTTCTTGGATCTTGCTAACAATTAAGCATTGCGCCCTTAATTTAGAGCGTTAGATAAGTGTTAAATAATTTCTCAAGGTGATATTAATTTGGAAATTCAATGCTTGTTCTCGATGTAATTACTGTTTGATTAAATTAAATATTTTTATTTTTAGAATGATCTAATTGTCCTCAAAGTGCTTGTTAGCTATTTATTTTTATTTAGGATATGTGCTAGTATGGCACAAATGGTACAACCATGTGATACACGGAAATCATGTAGATAGCAAGCACAAATAAAATTCGTAAAGATGTATAGATTAAAATTTGATAGTTGTGCGGATTTGTAATATACTAATATGGAGTACTACTAAAAGAATTACTCCTTAAAAGATACAACGGAAAAAAAAACGAAGGGTTGACATTCAACTACATACGTAGTACTTTTGTATTCAAATTGATCACAAATTACCCGTTGCATGATTAATTTTCCTGGACAAACTTTTGCTTTATCCCATTCCTCTATTGACTCGTTAGCTCCAAAATAAAATGAATTAATAAAAAAATGTTATAGAAAGGGGTTTTGTAGAGGGTTTTGGGAGAGAATAGATATGCCTCTCATTCAATATATATATATATATATTTATTTATTGTGAAGTGAACCTAAGTTTCCGGAATATTCTAGATAATACATAAGAGTATAATAGACATTCATTAAATACATATATTTTATAACATTTCCCCTTGGATAACCATTATCGAATAGTGTGCCTCGTGAAAACCTTACTAGGAAAAACCCTGTGGGACTAAAAGTAGTAGAGGAAAAGGAGTACAACGACACTTTCGTGGTATGCCTTAGGATGTTGTCTTTTTAAAAACCTCACCAAAAAAACTCAATATGAGACAAAACCATAGTTAAAGGAATAACAATGCAAAGCGTATTTTCTCCCCTTGATGAACATGTAACTTGTGATCTTCCAGAATAATGAATCATGGGTAGCTTCATAAATTGTAGTAGAATAACATTCCTTGATAGTTGGTCATTCCTAATTGAACTCGAACCTTCAAATCTTTAATACGAGACATCTACATTTCTCTATACTTTTGAAAATAATACATATGTTGTGTGTATCCTTACCTTATAAGGTGTATTTGTTTCAAGTTACCATAACCATTAAAATTTATGCCCTTTTCCCGGATGCTAAGTCATATATAAAGTACCTATTGATAATCAAATATTGATCATGAATTATATCAACTCGTAATGTTATCGACTTCCTAATTCCAATCTTAGTAATATAATGTATTTTAGTAAATACATTCTTTACTCATGATTCTTTTAGACCATTTATTCTCATTATTGTTATATGTTGGACATTTCATATAATATACGAGAGTTCTCCAATGAATACAAAATTTGATCAATTCTCACATGCTCAAGCTTCAGGTTAAAATGTCAAGAATTTAGTCGCTGCTTGGCAGTTTGATAACATTACAGTCAAGTTTGTTATATTCAAAACATAGAAATCGAAGGACTTTGTTGTATATAACTTATGCTGGAACTTTTGAGGCATGATTCACAACATGCTATTAGATTACATTCATATATATAGTTTTATATAATTATATGCTAATTGGAGTATAAACTTCTTCCAGCAAGTATCCATTACCGCTATAGATTGAACTTACTATACTTCAAACAATATATCACATACAATTATTGCAAATAACTAGTGCATGCAATAAGATGAGATGTGTAAAATTTATACTAGTAAGATTTTGAACATAAAACATATTAGTAATAATGATTGATGTATTTAACTACTATTTACACATGCAATAAATAATGCGTTTACCTACTACTAACTTATGCACATAAATGTAAGATTAAAAAAATACAAGACACTGTACAGTGTGGATTTTAAAATTCCGTTCTTAAAAATTAAAATCTTAATTAAAGTTTTGAAAATTAAAATCTTAATTAAACTTTTAAAAAAAATCTTAACGACACAATAATCTCCATGAAGTTGTTTTCATGTTAACCCTTTTATCCACTCTCTGAGCCGGTGTTCTGTACAAGCTTGCAGCGAGTTGTGTTTGTGTTGACTTGAAATTGTATTCGACAAACATTAGAAATATTGCTACCAACGATTTCGACACAGTTTTGAACAAATGATACTGGATTGCGTGAGCATAATAAGCTACATCTAACAAGAGGAAATCAGAGATATTGCATTAACCGTAATTAATGACAATATGCTCTTTAATTATATCTAGGACAATTCAACCCAAACATATGCTTCATAAGAGCTAACTGCGCAGATTTTGCTAATGATTAACTCTACAGTTAGCTAAATAAAACACATTGTGGCAAACTACAATTGCAGCCTATAATGCTTTAACTGTGAATTCTAGTTTGTATATCAATCTCCATTTCTCTACGACTTCAGAAAATTCAATGTGATTAGTGTGCTGTCTATTGTTCAGTTAGTCAAGAAGAAGGTCTTGCTTTTGCGGCAATTACCACAATTATCAGTCTACAATGTTGTTGCTAAAGAGCTTGAACTGTTTGGCATCGAGAACCAACTTCCTGAAAGAAGAGACGGCCCCTAAAAGTCCAACACCGGTGAAGATAATGATGATGGATATGTTCACCAAGTAGATAGTCGATTTTTTTGATGGTTTATGAGTCATGTTGTATAGAAGCATCGGTAGTATGAAGTCTAAAGGAATGAAACCAATGGCTCCTACTACACTGCTGATGTCTCCGAAAAATGGGAGCATTGCTGCGAAGAATCCACAAACTGCCATGTATGTTGTACGAAGCATTATTCTAGGAAAAAGGTTTCTCGTTGAAAACACCCCTCGTTTTGTGTCTGCTGATTTCTTCTCCATCAGCTCGAAAGCTACTTGAGAGTAAACCTGTTAAAATGTTCAATATATTTCAATATATATGTTCATATCATCATATGTTATACACTTGGTTACGTTATGCTGAAATGGTGTTGTAATGATATCATTAACCCCATTAAGCCCTAAACCCTACTAATGTTTATCATTAACCTAATTTACGCATTGTCATATGAGTAAGCCACGCTTCAACACGTTACAAACTGAATTAGTAGTGTGATGTGTCATATATAAGAATTCATGACATATCAATAATGACTGTATGTATGCAACATTGTTTTACATGACCTAGGAAAGATTTTCTCAAATCTGAAGTTATTTCACAACTACTCCATTCATTTTATTGAAGGAACCAAAAGAAAAAAAGACATAATGGTAGTTGAGCGCATTACCAAGCCAATGGCAAAAAGCTGGAGAAGAACGAAGACAACGGCAAGGCCTAAAACCCAATCAGGAGCCAAAGCAGGTCCGCTATCAGGCAGGAAGCTCTTAAGTATGTTAGAAGTAGATTTGTTACCAAACACATAATACCCAGAAATCGCAACTGCATAAAATGTGATGAATATGATAGTGTAGCACAAGAGAAGCCCTTTAAACATCTTCCCAGTTGCTGGTGGAGCCAAAGTTGCCTAACAAAGATGTAAAATAAGCATGTTTTATATAATCTTTTACCAAAAAAAAAACCAAAAATCTAATAATTCAAAGAAAATAAAACAGAGGTGCTCTGCTGATATGCAAGTGATTCGTTCTTTCATGAAACAAACTTACTTGTATTTCTGGCAGTATACCATTCCCGAAAATTGCAGCTATGATAGAGATGGAATTGAATGCAGTGAAAACACTTGAAGTTTTCGAAGAATCCAATGAATAGTCCCTTGGGGGTGCGTTTTCTGAACTAGCTGCAGAATAAGCATTACACTCAATTTTCATAAAATTCGATGTAGTTTATGCCAAACAAAGAATTGGAAATTTGGAACGAGATCAATGTAGCTTTATTATGAAAAATATCATGTAAAAATAGCAGGAGATTGATAGCTAATAAACATTGAAAAACAAATTTAAGTCTTGCAACTTTATATGATCAAGAAGCTAGGAAAACACGAACAGACAGATATCTAGAGTGAGTAGTTTGTTCATATTCAATGCTTTGGTATGATATATGCTAACACTAATGGTGTGATCAACAACATTACACTATATGGTGTGCAGAGTTTTTCGATTTTCATAGGACTCAAAACAAATATTGAAGGTTGGTTGCTTGTCAAACCTGCATAGATACATGCGCCAACCACTAGAAAAGTGTAGCCCAAACTCAGTAGTAGTGATCCCAGATTGATGTATCTGAGAGAGTGGAAGGATGGGAACTGGGAGAGTAAAATCATCACTACCGTCACTATCGCTATGAACTGATACAACTGCATTGAGCCATGTGGTGAAAGACTCGAGTACATAATCTTTCAATCCCACCAAAAAAAGAAAAAATTAGTACAATAACTTATCAATAGTTATATAAATAGAGTAATGATCCTGCAGAAGCAAGCATGCAGTGAAATACAGTAGTTTATAGAAAAAAAAAAAAAAAAAAAAAAAAAAAAAAAAAGAAGCAAGAAAACTAATTTGTAAATTGCTTTAGTATACTAAACATGAAAAGAGCATTTTTGAGAGAGTTAGTTCTACTAAGTGATTTGCTGTAGTTTGTAGACTTTGCAGTTTGCAATGTAATAAAACCTCCTACTAGGTGATACTGATACAACATTATCTGAGGTTATACCACTGCATTTCAGACGTTAAACTAAATTATTGATTTATACTTCAATCACATAATTGATTGTTCTTGATAACAATTATTTTATCTCACAGCAAACAAGCCAACCCCATCTTTGTGAGTACCTACAGAACTAAGAGGGATCACACTGAAAACTGTGCTGTGCGATGTGAGTCACAATTTTATAAGGAAGGGAGTATCACTGAATCAGTATATCATCAGTGAAATGCAGAGAAATATCCTGCATTGGTGAGTTTTATATCCATGAACTCAGAAAATTGAAAATGTTGTATGGCCATATAGCGAAAAGTTGGAATCAGTATCTCAAAAATCGCAGAAATAGACAAGTTTATTTGTGATTTCGTTAGCATCAGCAGTGAACTAACTAGAATACTAGATAGAATGGTTTTCAAAAATTCATACAACAGTATTGAGACTATTCAGGGATAAGGTTACGTAAATTCTAGATTGCTCAATACTCTGCCTAGCTTGAAGGGATTACTAAAACACAATGTTTAGAGATGATCAAGTCTGACCTGGCCAAACTCAATAGGGGATAACCTGAATTACAAATCTTTCTCCAATGTTACTCGAACTTGGTCAGGAGTATCAGTCCAAGATCTCGAATGTTGCATAATCTGGTCCGAATCTCATACAGTCATGCCCATGTCCAAGTGTCAGTATCCAACATAGATACTTAAGGTGAAACGAAAAGTGAAAGTAACATAATTATTCTCATCTCTCTTACAAAAGTGATACCAGTCAATGTTTCTCTTCGTATATTGGTTCTTATCAGAAAAATAATAGTCAAATGAAATGGCCACTTTTAACCCACCAAAATAACATTAAGCCTCTATATTATCCAGCTAATGCAATCTAGAATTCTAGAAAGCAGAAAAGGCTATGACCAGTTCAAAAAAGGCATACAGATAATGCTGTTATAAAACTACATCGGTCGAAAAGCTCAATTCGATCTAGAAGAAACCTACTACTACTAAACCTTGATCTGAATATAATTAGAGTGTAACATACTATTAGTTAGCAAACCAGTTCAACCATTTGTTGAGATGTTGATCTTTTACCGCAAAATCAAGCAGAAATACTTGAAAATTAAAGCTATAATTAAACATTTGACCTTTAACTAATACTAATTGAGTTGGAATTGCAACTTCATGGTACTGTAGACAGCTACTAATGACAGTGATAATGACATAAGTAACTTTCAGAAGTCAGAACCATAAAAAGAAGCTATATATATACCTGAAGACATTGTCCGGCAAAGAGGATAGCTCCAATACTTATTCCGGTGTTAATGGCTGCTTGTATACATACTACGAAATAAAACATCCAGCCAGACCCTATTCAAATTCGTTTTTCCATGAAACAAAAAAGACTAATTAGATACACATAAGAAAAGTCTGCAAGGTTGAGGGATTGCTTTCAACCATGAGTTCATTGCAATTTGCACATGAAAGTCCTAGTAAAATTATTGTGTTATGAATAATAAAAGGCAGCGTAGAAAAAGCAGTTCCCGTCACAAATTTTCTATCATTTATCAAGTTTCAAGTAAAAATCAAGAACTTAAGTTGCGGAAGTATGGACATTTATGTATGTATATAATCAAGATTCAAGAATCAAGTTTCAATAATATTAAATCATAACTTACATTAACGTATATATACAATCAAGTATTTGGCTTCAAATAGACAAATTAAAGTATATCCTTTGCTTATTACACATTATATGCATGATGAGAATACAAGGAGAAAAAGGATATACTTGCCATCAACAGACAAGATGACCTTAAGAATATGCATTGCTTCTAAAATTATGTGTAACTCTAGCTCAAAAATGATTCCATTATTGACTTGATTAAGTCAACAAAACTATATTGTTCTGATTTGTTTATGAAGTCAATTGTGACAGTTTAGATTGAACAATTTTATAATCAAAAACACTATGTTTTTGGTATGAATGACATTATTGAAACATTTTTAAATTGCAATTCAAGATAGTATAATGCATGGGTACAATACTATACTATTTTATGCGCAATATTAAGAATGGCACCTAGTGGTACTAGCTCCATATTTTAGTACTCCACCCACCAAAAATTGTAAACCAATTTGAGCGTCATTTTTTGAAAAGGTCTTTGATTTGGACTTTGGAGTAATATGGCTCTTTCCACACATTGTGTGTGGTCCGTGGCCACTTTCTAGTGCTAAACCGTTGCAACTATGATCTAGTCCGTCATGACTCAATTTTCAAAACGAAAACTCAGGCAAAAGTTACACAAAATCTCCTATTGGCACGGTGTGTTATCCCACATTCCCACCCACACAACCCCGACACAAAAATTATTCTAGCAATTGTTTTGTGGCGTTATGCAGATTGATTTTCGCATTTTCCTTTGTTCAGTTTGCATACGTGAAATTTCTATTTCTATTTCTATTTGCTCCCTACTATTTACTTTGGCCTATATCATTTATGTACTGTTGTTTTCTGTTATCCCAACGATCAAGTGAAACCCCCAAACAAATTTAAATACAAAGTAGTTGGAATTCAATTTGTGCAGCTAATTGCATTGAAGATGAAAAGCGACAAAAATAGACTAGTTTAATCATACACCCTTCATTTTCTCTTTACTTCAACCACCATATATGTTTACACTAACTTTGATCCTTAATTATTGGCAATCAACTATAATCACTGTTAATTAACACATGATCATAGATTAATCTAATAATTTAAAAAAAAAAAAAAAAAAAAAGGAGTAATCAAAAGAAGTAAAAGAGGAGGTACCTAAGACATCAGCGGCGAGTTCACGGAACCGAATATGACGGCGACCTTGTTTCTCACAGATATCAAGAACAAGTGACATCAGATAATAAGCGTAAAACGTTACTAATCCCATTACCGTTAAACAAAAGAACCCTAATCCCCATCCTAATCCTCTGAACACGTACGGTAACGCCAGTATTGTGGGCCCTACTATTGCCGTCGTTAAATGATACCCAGCATGCCACCATTCCCCTGCAATTATTATGTTCTGTTTTTTTTTTAAAATAAAGTCGACTAGTAACGTGACAACTAAATCTAATTTACGACGAATAAAGTTTACGAACCTTTTGATTCGAGGACGAATTGTGCTCCGGCGTCGTTGAAAGACGACGGTGGGACATACTCCTGTGTAACCATGGGATCTTTTGGTGGCATTTTTTTTTTTTTTCAGTTTAAGAATGTTCGGAGATAAAGAAAGAATATGAAGATTAGAGAATAAAGCGAAGATGTTAATTAATGACAGTTTCTCATTGAAAATTATAGAAAAAGAGGAAAGAAAGAAAGAAAGAAAGAAAGAAGGAAGAAGGAGGGGTTACTGTAAAAATGCTTTGTTTGCTTTGTAGAAGAAAAGGTTTGGGTTTTGATTAATGGATGATTAAATTGTTAATTGAGAAGGAAAAATCGCGGGAAATTTATATAGAGAGTTTTTTGTTATAAGAGGAAATTTGCCAAACTTTGGTCTGCTAATGATTATCGCTTTAATTCATCTAAAATGGTTTGTATATATGTTTTTAATTGGATTTTGTTTGAGAGAGGAGGGTCAATGGTATGTGTCATTGACTTCATAGTTTATAGAGAAAAATGGAGTATGGCGGGCAACAAGGAATTTATACACGTGGACAAACAAACGCAAGGTCCCACACTTCGTCAAAACTTTGTTTAAAGATCTAAAGTTCTAGATTCAATGTGTACTTCTAAGTCAAATATATGTTCTAGAAGTACATGTATAAGTACCTATCATTACATTTTGTTAATATAGGTTGTCGATGAGAATGCACGAGTATAAATAATTGGATTTGTCTTCAATGCGGCCCGCCACACGGTTTGTTTGTGTGCGGCAGCCCAATTTTAATAGAAGCCTAATTTTAAGAAAAGGGCCTCTTAACTGACGGCGTTAAGTGTCAGTTTTTTTTTCTGTTTTCTCATTTACTGTTTAAATTTTCATTTGTCTTTTGATTTCCTTATTTTGTAACCGCCATTTCTTTCTCTTTCATTTTTCTTTTCTCTCTCTTCCAAATTCTCTGTAAAATACATAATTGTTCTTCTTTACTGCGTGATTTTGGCCTTTCATCTTCAAGATTTTGGTGTTGAAGTTCAGAATTCTGAATTTTTACTTAGAAATGACTAGACGTAAGGTTGTTGTTAAAGGCAGTGGTAGGCGTCATAGTTCTGTTCGTATCATAGATGAGAATGCAAGTAAGTAACTACATTTGTGAATTTTAAGTTTTAGTTTTTGATTTTGTGTTGTTCGTCTTTGATTTCTTGTTTTTTAGTTTGAAATTCATGTTTTAGGTCTTTTGGTTTGATGTTATTTTGTATTTGTAGTTGTTAATATGTGTCGTATATGTTAGTTTTGGTTGATCTTTGTTTTGTATTTGTGTAATTGTTGTTTTGTTTAATTTTTGTTTGAATTTTTAATGTGTAACCCTAATTTCAGTTTCAGTTGTTAATTTGTGGAATTCATGCCAATTTTTGTTGCATGGATGCTATATAGTTAGTTGAGCATTGCTATTTGTGCTATTTCAAGTATTTTGATGCAATTTTGTTATTTTTTGCTTTAGTAAGCGTAATTTCGGTTTTGAGGAACTTTTGTTTGAAGATTTTAGTAACTGTAACTTGATATATAGTTTGTAGTTTTAGATGTTGTTATTTTTTTTGATTTTTTGTGTTAGTAATGTTAATCTTAGGTGTGATGAAGTGTGATTTGTAGATTTTTTTTTTGATTTTCATATTTTAACAAATTTTTTTCAAATATGCAGTTCTTGATTGTTTGAGTTTGTTTAGTGATTTAGTGTATAAAATGTTGATTACGATGCATGTGTTTCAGAGGATAAGGATGAAGGTTGTGGTGATGAGCAAGTAGAGATGAAGCAGTAGTGGTTATGATTCTGAGGAGACACTGATGATCTTAATTTTGAGAAAAAAGTTTCTCAAGATGAATCTTCTACTTTTAATGATGAATTTGATGATGATGTGCTGCTGTCTGATATGATTCCTAAGTCTAGAAGGTCTGTGAAGAAAAGTGTTCGTAGTTCTGCAGAGGACTCTGCAACATTTGAAAAGAATTAAGAAAAGAAGCAGAGTTACCTAAGGATGATGTGGTAGTTTCTCGCAATAAACGACGTGGTGATTCAAAGATTGAAGACATTGAAGGTCGTTAAAAAAAAAAGGGAAAGGTTGCTGATGACAGTGCTGCTGTTGTTGGTAGTTCTCATGAAGATAGTATTGATGTTACAAAAGAAGACATAACTCAGTATGTACTTCTTCTTTAGACTTTTGTTTAAGTTATTTTGGTTGTGGTTTTTATTGTAATAGTTACTATGTTTAACTATGTTGTTTTTTAGGGTTACCAGATCTACTATGTTTAACTATGTTGTTTTTTGTATGGGTTACTAGATTCTTTTGTAGGGGTTAATATGTTTTTTGTATGGGTTACTAGATTCTTTTATAGGGGTTATTGTGTTTTTGTTTGGGTTACTAGATTTTTTATAGGGGTTACTAGTTTTGTTGTTTGGGTTATCAGATTGTTTTATAGGGGTTACTATGTTTTTTGTTTGGGTTACTGGATTCTGTTATAGGGGTTACTATGTTTTTTGTTTGGGTTACTAGATTCTTTTATAGGGTTACTAGTTTTTTGTTTGGGTTACTAGATTCTTTTATAGGGGTTACTATGTTTTGTTGTTTGGGTTATCAGATTTTTTTATAGGGGTTACCATATTTCTTGTACTGGGGTTACAATGTTTTTTGTTTGGGTTACTGGATTCTGTTATAGGGGTTACTAGCTTCTGTTATAGAGGTTACTAGCATTCTGTTATATGGGTTACTATCTTTATTGTACTGGGGTTACTATGTTTTTGTTTGGTTATTAGATTCTTTTAAGGGGTTGCTAGCTTTCTTATAATGAGGTTACTATGTTTTTGTTTGTGTTTTGTTTTTGCAGTGACAAAGGTCCGAATTTGATATCACGATGCAGAACATTTGGGTACTGAGTTATGCAACGAGCTTTCTGAAAAACAGAAAAAGGCTGTTAAGGAGATTGGTTTTGGCAGTGTCTTTGACATTAAGTTGTCTGAGTTTCCTCGGGAGATGAGCGTTGGTTGTGTTCAAAATTTGTGTGTGAGTCGAGGTACTCTCTGTTTCTGATGGAAAGGGGTTCAATGTAAAACCAGAAGATTTTCATGATGTTTTTGGTATACCTATTAAGGGGATGATGTTCCGGTCATTAGTGGTCATACTGAAAAACACATCAAAGTGCGTTGAGGAATCTTTATAAGTGCAAAGAACCATCGGTGTTTCATTGTTATCAACAAGATGGTGAATGATAAGCAAATGAAGAGAGGAAATGATGAGTTTAAAAGATCATTTGTGATGTATGCAATGAGTACTCTTTATGCACCCACTCCTAATAGAATTGCTGATTTCAAGATTGTTAAGGCATTGGAGGATGTTGATCAGATTGCAAATTATAATTGGTGTAAGTATTGTTTGGATAAACCTAGCTGCAAACTGAATTCCTATTCTTCTAGTTCAAAGTATGTGGGTGGTTGTTTGTTGTTGTTACAGTTATGTTATTTTCATAGGCTTGATAGAGGAGATGCTTTACCTAGGAGTTTACCTCTGATTCAACATTGGACTGATGAAAAGTTTAGGGACAGTTGCAAGTGAAAGTGGAAAATGGGGTGTTGGTGAGTTGGACAATGACATTTTCCTATTACTTTGTTGACAATGAGCTCTTGGTGGAGAGTGAGGAAGATGATGAAAATTTGAATGTGATGCAGTGAAAGAGGATGTAACTGTGCATGATGAGAAAGAAGTGAAATTGTGCATGATGAGCAGTGGTAGAAGTTGTTCAGAGTAAGGAAGAGTTGAAGCTTGTTGATAGTGAGAAAGATGAAGAGAATGTTGTAGGTGTGGAACAGAATGTTGGAGTTGAGTATGAATGTGATGATGAGATGAAAGGAGAAGATGATGATGGAGATCAAGAACAAGAGTTGGTTGATGAAGATAAGTTTGGTGTTGAAGATCAGCAACAAAAAGAAACATGTGAGGAGCAAGTTTTTGTTGATACAGAATCTCAGTCAATACATATTGAAGATATTCATTTATCTAGTGAATCGGGTACATTTGTTGATTCTTTTCAACAAGTTGAGAATCTCTCTCAAGTACATCCTCCTGTTGATCCAGTTGAGAATGTGAGTAAGGAGGATGCGAAAATGTACATGGCATTGAGTGCTCTAATGTTGCCTGTTAACAATGATCGTGTTGTT
>PYUH01001124.1:20519-30174 GCA_016808085.1 Suaeda aralocaspica | reverse complement strand
GCCTATATAAGCTCTTCATTGAAATTATTGAGGTTGTGCGCAATACAGTGAACCTACATGCAGGCAGGTGGGCAGTGTTGTGGGTAGTCAGGATAGAGGTGAGGTTCACATTAATTTATAACTGAGTAGTGGAGCAAGGGGGTCAGCCGAGGGGTAGCACCATTCAATTGCTCACTGATTTCCAATGTAAGTCATAGTAATTGGAGCCTCATCTGAAGGAGGCGAACGAACAGGTGGATCCCGGGGGCGCATAGAAGGACTAGAACCCACCAATTCCCAACCCCCATTGCATCCGTCTCACCGTCAAAGGGTTTACAAAAATCGGCAAGGCTAGAATTGTGATTCTCCCGCCACAAACGCATAACGTCCTTCGGTTTGCTATACTTTGTCTAACTGCCTTAGCGAATTAATGTTGTTCTATTGTTCCTCCTCAACTTGTTACAGTTTTTTTTACCCACGTTCTAGATTTCTGCTCCCTTCGCTGCTTCTTGATCAGTCAAAAAAGCTTCGTGTGGCCCCCTAGTCCCACTCAACTAGGTTTATCCGTCTTAAGACCTTCGGTCATAGTAGCACAACAAGATGAAAACTTCTTCACAAACCTCTATAAAAACGGGGCTAACACCATGGAATCACCTTACCCTCTGTCACACTTTTGTGTTGGGGCCAGATTTTATTAGCTTCTACTTTATAAGGATCAACAGAAACCCTTGCTATCCTTAGACACAAGATACCCTAAAAATCAACTTGGGTACCATGAAATTAACACTTTTCGAGCTTAGCTAGAAGCTTTTGGTTTCCTGTAAGGCTCAACACACTCCTCAACATGACTGAATAGCTTAACACTCTTACTATCCACCAAGATATCATCTACATACACTACCACAACGTCCCAATGATGGCCTTTAAAAACCTCGTTCACAACCTCATAAACGTACAGGTGCATTAGTTTAACCAAAAGGCATGACTAACCATTCATAACCCTAAAGCTTTGTTTTAAAACCTGTTATTTCCACTCATCACCTTCCTTCATTCAATCTGATGATAGCCACTTCCTTAAATCATATTTTTGAAAACAATTGAGAACCATGTAATCATCGAATAATCATCCAGCTAGTATAGGGAAACCTATACTTTACGTTTCTATATTGTTAACTGCCCCTGAATCAATGCCATTCTCCAATCCGCATCTTTCTTATGTCCTATTCTACTTTAGGCACATCACATGGACTCATTCTCTTCCTCTCAGACTTACCCCCTCTCCCTTAACTCCCAATCGTGCCTTTATTTTAATCATCCTTAGTTTTCCTCTGATTACATATGTAAGCAGGTTTGTTTGGAATTTGAGACCCAGGAATAAGATCAATTTGATGTTCATCCCCCTATTGGTGGTAATCCTGGTGGCACTCATTAGGAAAATACATCCGAAAATTCTTTAACATGGGAATGTAAACCCTAGACTCGGTGGTTTCATCTTGTACCTCCTATGCTAACAACATATATGACATATGACTTGTTTTTCATCTCCCTTTCTAACTCCCTTCCACCAACTAACCAAACACCTTTAGAATTACTCATACTTACTTAGGTTTAGAAATCATCAAGGGTGTCAACGCAACGATTTCTCAATTATGATTCCCTTGCCTACATATTAACATTTGTTCGCCCATTAAACTTCACAAACGGTCATATTGCCAAGGTCTACCCATAGTTATGACGAAGCATCCCATAGGACAACATCCCAAAGTACTTGATCCTCACAATTTAACCAATTTTAAACTGCATAAATTTTCGTTTGTTTACCTTACATCGTCTTGTGTATTATTTCTAAGCCAGATTAGCTTGTATGGTTTGGGCATGTACCTTTGTAGGATTGCGAGCTTACACCTCCAACAATTAGAGCACCTACAAGTTTGTGTCAACGCCAGTATCGTAATCCCATCACAAGCTTGCCTTGAACATTACACCTTGAAAAAATTTGGGGTCTCTTTGACTCTGCCAAAGGTTCGCACTTGGGATGGCCACACACCCTACGTAAAACCACGGATTGGCCTTGTGTTGCCTGGTTAACTTCCTCCGTTTCTTCTCCATATTTTCATATTTGGGCATAATCTTGCCCGCCCTCAATCCCCCATACAACCTTCTCCTCTTCTTCAGGGTTTCTCATGCTACCCATGGTTCGAGTTGTTGGTACCCTATCAGGAGGACAATCTCTTTGAATGTGACCTAAGCCCTTTACACTGAAACAAAAGTATGCGTGAAGTCACTACTTTGGGGGTGACAGTGGAAACTCTTATGCCGTGATGCAGGGGGTGGTAACCTTATCAGGTTGACATTGTTTGAGAAAGGTCATCTCGTTTTGTCCTTATGGGTCGTAAGTCTTGAAGTATGTTTTGCTTACGGCAACTGTGCTTCCTCAAAAACCCTTGGCTGCCACTCTGAACAAACTTCATCAAAGGTCCATAAGTTGTAATGTCGAACCTTCTCCCCGTCTGTCATCTAGACCACCACAACACAGCCACTTGTGTCCTCCTTCTCGTTCTCGAAAGACAAACCAGGATTAGATGGTCGGAACTCCACTGTATTCATCACAAGATGCTTCTAGCTTGGCTTTCAAGGAGCTCTGGAGAAGCGGTGTGTTTGTTCGCAAATCTTGAGGGACAAAACGTTGCCTGCCTCATCCCCTCGTAACTGAGACCATGAGATCGTTTCGACCAGCCTCTGCCTGCCTTCTTTTCCTGTGAACCCCCAATGGCCACAGACTAGCGATAGGAAGGAAGTTGTAACTCCGCGACATTTATTATAGACTTATGATCAGCATATTCGTCTTGTACCAAAAATGCCTCTCAACTCTACATACCAACTAAAAATTTGTCAGGGATCCATAGACCCCATGGTAAACCTAGGAATTCCCATTGAAGCTTCTCCAGCACACCCCCACTTGACCCTAGACGTGGGGCCTTGACTAGGTTTCCTCATCTCACTAGAACTGTTGATGTACCCTTGTCTGGTTTTAACTCACACTCGCACCCTTTTTGCCTCACTGAACTTGAGATGCAGAACCCCCCCTTGTTTTAGTTTAGTAGGAGTTTGCTCTGGGTAGAGCCACTGAGTTAAGCCTGTCAATCTCAGCGCTTCAAGCTAGTCAATCCCCCTCCTGCATACGGTATTTCTTTGGCTGGGATCGGAACGCAAACCCTTCGTGAAAGCCGTTGGAGGTTGCATCTCCACCACTCTTGAGCCAGGATCAATGGATGAATGAATACTTAGATTGGAGACCAACCTCTCAACGAAGCACCAAAGTATAGATGTGAATTGGGTTATATGCCAGCAAACCCCAGCACACCCAACGGAAATAAGTCTTAGAGCCAAACAATTTGGATAAAGCAACACGCACCCACATTCGAACTTCTAAGGCGACTATAAGTGAATAATTTGATTAAAGCAAAGCAACACCTCAAATCCAATAAACTATTCTCTGGAGAACCACGGTGAGATAATAGCTCACAGCACCCTCCTCAATTCGATTCCTCACAATGAATTCCTCAAAATTATTTTGTTTACTTACGGCAACATAAGCCCACCGTCCCGAAACAATTGTTTTTTTCAATCAATCTACATCGGAATTTTATTGATGTACTTTAAATCCTATTTATAGCTAAAAATATCACACATATGTGAATATCCTAAACAAATCCTAACTACCTCGATTCATGGTATAAACAAACTAAGATTAGGATAACAAGATAATCTCCACAAAACGGATACATCTTGGCGCCATATAATATAACTGATTTTCTAGCCTAAATCTTAGATATTTTGAGAAACAATTAGTATATATTTCCAACTAACTAACTGAAGTGACCAATCAAACAACAACGAAAAAACCGTTGATACGTTGCCCAGAATCGTCAAAATCCTTCAAAAATCCCGCCTATAACCCGCTATGTTTCCTCTGATTTTTGATGACTTCCATTTCAAGACACAAGAAACCCTGATACAAATATCAATGAACAAAACTTCGAGGGTTTGGGTTTGATTGAAGGTGAAAACAGATGCAACCTGGGGCTTTAGTGTGCTTTTGAGACACAAGGCTTCTAGGTGTGGCTAGGGTGGATTTTTATACGTGTGCATGGTGACATGCACATGCTTATAGGCACGTAAATGTAAAGCAAGTATATTATAGTTTTAGAAGTGTTGAGCTATATGGGTTTTTCTTCCCACTCATTTTATAGGTTTTACCATATGGTGGTTTTCTGTATGTTCTTGATTAGTTTATGAGTCAAGGGTATGGAATCAAGCACTGGAAAATACAAAATGGAGGTTTCTTGAAATAAAGATTGAATCTTGAAGATTTCCTTGAAGTTCTTGAAATCGCAAGTCCAACAAAAATCACGGAAAATCAAGCAATTATATGGCGGGATTTTTTGAAAGATTTTTGGAACAGTGGCAACCGTTGTCAACACGGTTTTTCAAGTTGTTTGACTTTGGTCAACTTAGTTTGTTATTCGGAAATATGGTGTTTAGATTTTGATTTGGCAAAATATCTAAGATTTAGACTGAAATCAGATTACACATATATGGTGCACATATGTATCCGTTTTGATAAGATTTTCGTTATCCTAATCTTAGTTTGTATACCATATCTAAGGTAGTTAGATTGTTTAGGATTCTGAAATATGTGTGGACATGTTTAGCTTAAATAGGATGGTAAAATATCATAAAATTCATTACTTGATTGAAAAACATAAGTTTTTCGGTTTTTAATTGTTTCCACGAAGAAAACAAAAACTTGAGAGTTTCTTGTGAGAATTCGATGAGTTGAGTGGTGCTTTGGCTTTATCTCCGTGAGGATAGTTCTTAGGATTTGAGGGGCGTTGTTTTAATCAAATCTACGACTAATTATTCGCCTTAGAAGTTCAGATTTGTGGGCGTGGCTTTATCAAATTTGAAGTCTAAGTTCCTTTGTGTGAGTGGCGTTTGTCTATAACAAAATTCACATCAACTTTTTGGTGCTGTTCGTTGAGAGAATTCGTTCAATCTCAAGTGTTTCAATATCAATTACATGGCTCAGAAGGTGGAGACGAAAATCCCAAGGATTCACGAGGTTTGAGCTTGGCTCAAGCAAAAGCTACGTATGCCAAGGGGAGAATTGACGAGTTAAAGGCTCCGTTTAGTATGAGTTCCTAACCAATGCCTATTCAAGAAAACTCACACTCAAAACCTCTACAACACTAAAGAGAGAATGGTCTCATCCATCGGGATAAAGTCGAATTACCAACCTTATTGGACTTTGATGAAGTTTTTTAGAGTGGAGCAATGGTTTGATAAACAAGTTGCACGTAAGCCAAGGCATACTTCAAAAAACTTATATCCTAAGAAAAGCTTGATTACTTTTCCTAAAACCAAACTTTCATAAGGTACTAACCACCCTTCCATCAAGGATAAGAGTTCAACTTCAAAACTCCACAGTAGTTTCACGCATTGTTTGTTTCAAGTGTAAAGGACAAGTCACATTCAAAGAGATTGTCCTCATGCTAGGGTCACAACGCCGTAAATTGGGTAGATGGGAAAGCCTTGAGAAGAGGAGGAGATGTATGGGGATGAGGAGAGGAAGAGTATGTCCAATTATGAAAATATGAGGAAGAAATGGAGAAGTCCAACCAGAACACAAGGGCCAACTTGGTGTTTACTTAGGGTAGTACAATCTCAAAGTGCACAACCTTTGGGAGTCAAAGAGACAAAATTTTTTCTCACAAGGTGTAATGTTCAAGGCGAACTTTGTGATTGATCATAATACTGGAAGTTGCAGCAAAGTGTAATCTTCGTTTGTTGGTGGAAAAGCTCGCAATTCACCAAGATACTCCTCAATCATACAAGCTACATTGGCTTCGCAACACAAGCGATGTTTAAGGTAAACAAACAAGCTTTGATTCGTTTAAAATTGGTAATTGGGATCAGCTACTTTTGATGTTTGTCCTATGGATGCTTGTCATATATTATTGGGTAGACCTGGCATATGACCGTTTTGTGAAGTTTAATGGAAGAACAAATGTCTATATTGTGCGCAGAACCCAATGACAAATCATATGCATTAAAACCCTGAGTGATTTCTAACCTAAACCAGCATGGTATTATCTAAGGTGTTTTTGTTGTGGGTGAAAGAGTTAGAAAGAGAGTTGAAAACAAGTTTCTATGTCTTATGTGTTTTTAGCCAAGAGGTACAAGATGAAGCCCCAGAATTCCTAGGGTTTTGCATCCTAATGTTGATGAGTTTTCAGATGTGTTTCCTAATGAGTTTGGCACCAGGATTACACCCATACGTGGAAGTGGAACATCAAATCGATATTATTCCTGGGTCCTTCAAATAGCCTATCAACCCTGCTATAGATGTAATCCAGAGGAGACAGAGATACAAGGCAAATTGATGAATTAATGTGAGAGGGGTACGTGAGAGAGAGCATGGAGTCCATGTGCTGTGCCTACATTACTAGTACCTAAGAAAGTGGACTTGGAGAAATGTGTATTGATTCAAAGGCATTTAACAATATAACCGTCAAGTATAGTTTTCCTATACCTAGATTGGATGATTTGCTATGAATTACACTGGTTTCTCATTATTTCTCAAAAATGTGATTTAAGGAGTGGATATCATCAGATTGAATAAGTAAGGTATGAATGGAAAACAGTTTTAAAACAAAGCTAGGGCTTTATGAATGGTTAGTCATGCCTTTTTGGGTTAACTAATGCACCTAGTACGTTTATGAGGTTGATGAATGAGGTTTTTAAAGCCATACATTGGTAAGTTTTGTGGTATATTTAGATGATATTTTTGGTATATAGTAAAGTGTTAATGATCATCTAGCATTTAAGGAGTGTGTTTTGGGGGGACATTACTAGAACAAAGCTCTATGCTAGCTTGAAAAGTGTTATTCATGGTACCAAGTGTGACGTTTTTTCAGTTATAATGTGTCCAAAGATGGGGGTTTCTGTTGATCCATCTAAATGGAAGTATAAAATCATGCCACCCCAACAACGTGACGAAGTCTGGTGCTTTTCATGGGTGATCCTCGTTCTATAGGAGTTTGTGTAGAATTTTTTCATCGTGTTGTGCTCCTATAACCGAATGCATTAAAAGGATAACCTAAGTTTAGTGGACTAGGGGCACAAGAAGCTTTTGAATTGAGTAAGAAGTTGCTTTGTAACACACCCCTATAGCCTTACCCAGATTTCTCTAAGCCATTTGACGTTGAGACGGATGCAAGGGGGTTGGAATTGGTGCTGTTTATTCCAAGGGAAAGCCAATTGCTTACTTTAGTGAGAAATTGAATGGTGCTAAATTGAATCTATTCTACTATGACAAGGAGTTCTATGCCATTTTAGAGCTTGGATCATTGGAGTCATTATTTAAGGCCTATCCTTCATATTACATTACTTATCATGAAGCTTTAAAGCACATTAATGGTCAACAAAAATGTGAATCCAGACATGCAAGTGGGTTGAATTTTTGCAATCTTTTCACTTCTCTTCAAAGTACAAAACGGGGAAGTCTAATGTTGTTGCTGATGCTTTGGTCAAGAAGGTATACTTTGCTGGTGTTTTGAATTTTCGTTGCTTGGGTTGGAGTTGATAACTCAATTTGTTACGAGCAAAGTGGAGACTTTGGACCAAATAATGGCGCACTTTCAAAAAGGTTCTATGAGTTCCTATGTGCTACATGATGGTTTTTTTGTTTAAAGGTAATCTATTGGCTACCTAATGTCTATACGTGATATTATTAGTAGGGAGGCTCAGGAGAGGGGTTATTGCTGGACATTTTGTCATTACAAAGACACTAACCACGTGGCAACGAACATTTTTATTGCCAAGATGATTGTTGATGTTGAGGCCTAATTTGCTCAATGTGCTACTCGTCAAAAGGCAAGGCACCTTTCATCAAGGTTTTTATACTCATTGCCAGTGCTAGAGGGACCTTGGGAGGAGTGTCTATGGATTCATTGTAGGGTTCCAAGACAGCAAGGGAAAGATCAAAATTATGGTATTGGTTGATAGATTTTCCAAAGATGCTCATTTTTACACCATGTCACATAGCTGATGGATGCTATGAACGTCGGCGGTTTATATTTTAGTAGACTCATAGGTTACATGGGGTTCCACAGACTATTGTAAGTGATAGAGAAAACAAATTTATGACTCTTTTGGAATCACTTGGAGACTAATAGGTACGAACTTTGTTTAGCCATCTTATCAACCTCAAACAATGCCAAAAAGGTCACTAATCGCAACACTAGGGGTTTGTTGCGTGGTTTAGTTAGCAAGACACAAAAAGATTGGTCTTTGAACTTGCTCAGGCTGAATTTGCTTATAAGGAGGGTCACCTACTTATTACTACTAAGCACTCACCTTGCGATATTTTTCTTGGAGTTAATTCCTAAGTTGACCAAGTGGATTTTGTAAGTATTCCTAAAGGGGAGTTGGTACTACTAAAGAATGGCCAAGACTAAGGTTGAGTAACATGCAAAAACTTCATGCAGAATTAAGGGCTCGAATTGAGAAGGTAAGTATCTCAAGGCACGAGCAAACAAACATAAATCACAACAATTCTACAAAGAAGGGGATTTGGTTTGTTTACACTTGAGGAGGAAATATTTCCAAATCAAAGGAAGAAAAAATAACTATGCCTCGTTGTGATGGACCGTTCAGATCATAAGTAAATGGGGGATAATGCTTATAAATATAATTACCAGTAGAATATGGAGTCCATGCTTACTTTCAACATTGGTGATTTAGCCCTTATGTTCCTCGATGATCAACTTCGGTTTGAGGACAAACTCTTTTGAAGAAGAGGAGGATGATCCGCATATCAATAAGCAAAACTTCGAGGGTTTGGGTTTGATTGAAGGTGGAAACCAAAAGCCAACCATGGGAGAGTTTGTGCTTCTGGAGACACAGGCTTCTGGGTTGGCTAGGTGGATTTTTACGTGTGCATGGTGACATGTATCAAGCTTCTCACGTATGTGTTCAAGCAAATATAAGTTAGTAGTTTAGAAGTGTTGAGCTATATTGGGTTTTTCTTCCCACGTCTTTGATAGGGTTTTACCATATGGTGTTTTGTTATTTTCTTGATTAGTTTATGAGTCAAGGTTGATGGAATCAAGCATGGGAAACACAAAATGAAGGTTTCTTGAAATAAAGATTGAATCTTGAAGAGTTTCTTGAAGTTCTTGAAATCGGAAGTCCAACAAAAAATCAACAAAACAAAGCAAGTAATAAGGCGGATTTTTGAAGGATTTTTGAAGGATTTTGGGCAACGTTGTCAAACGGCGTTTTTTCAAGTTGTTTGACTTGGTCACTTTAGTTTGTTTATTCGGAAATATGGTGTCTAGATTTGATTCTCAAAATATCTAAGATTTAGACTAGAAATCAAGATTACAAAATATATGGTGCCATATTGTATCCGGTTTGTGGTGATATTCTTGTTATCCTCAGTCTTAGTTTGTTATACCATATACTAAGGTAGTTAGGATATGTTGTAGGATTCTCAAATATTTGTGATATTTAGCTAGAACTAGGATGTAAAATACATCATAAAATTCAGATTAAATGATTGAAAAACATCAGTTTTCCGGTTGTTTTGTTTCCCGAAGAAAAACAAACT
>PYUH01001122.1:19812-74330 GCA_016808085.1 Suaeda aralocaspica | reverse complement strand
TTAGTTATTAATTGAATTTTAGCTATGGGGTAATTCTATAATGGTACTTGACACTGTAGTGTAGTAGTTTTGTGGTGGGATTACAGCAGTGTGTGGTTGTGCTGTGTATGGTTGTTTGGTTGGTTTGTTGAACTTGTGGTAGGTTGGTTGCTGGCAAGGTTGTACTACTATTTTTGCAGTGGTTGCTGTTTGGTTGCTGTGTTGGTGTTTTTTTGACTTTATGCTGTTTTGTTTGCTGTGTTGGTGGTGGGGTGCTGTGGTTTTGTTGCAGTTTTTGTTGAGTTATGCAGACTGCTGTGTTTTTTGAGGGTGGCTGTGCAGTTGTTGTTGTTGTGGTGGTGTTGCAGTGTTGATTTCGTGTTTGTGTAGGCTATTGTTGCTGCGCTTTGTGAGTTGTTTGGGGGTTTTTCTGGGCTGCAGATGCAGGTTTAGGCTGCTGTATATTGTGGCTGACATTTGGTTTTGCTGAATCTCTCTGGTTGTGTTTGTGGTTGCTGTGTTGGCTGTTATTCTCAGCAGTTTTTTGGTGTTGGTGTTGTGGTTTTTTTGTGGTTGTTTGTTGCATTTGGGGGCTCTGCAGGTTGCAGCTATTTGATTTGCTTTACAAGTTTGGTATATTAGTGGGGTAGAAGTTTTGTGTTTTTGTTTTGTTTTGTTCTTGGTTTAGTTGTTGGATTTTTAGTTTGAATTTGTTTGATGTATAGGTTGGTTTGTTTTGAGCTGCCTTAGCTGGATTGATTGAGTTTGGCTAAGGCTGGCTTTTTAGGTTTATTATCAAAAAAAAATTCATTTTTATATTAATTGAACTGAATTCGGTTTCAATAAATTGGGTACTAGCTGCGGAATATTATTTGGCGGGAGCGTGGATGATATTAGGAATTAGGAGCGTAATTTCATTTTAGAAAATTATTCAAAATAAAAAAAAAAACTATTTGCTGCGGTTCTCCAACAACCGCAGCAAATAACACCTCAAAATTGGTGGGAAACAGGGTATTTGCTGCGGTTGTTTGAGAACCGCAGCAAATAATACCTCAGAAATGGAGGGAAAAAGGGTTATTTGCTGCGGTTGTGGTGAGAACCGAGCAAATAATCCTGTTTCCCACCATTTTTTTAGTGTTTATTTGCTGCGGTTCTCCAAACAACCGCAGCAAATACCTATTTTTTGCTGCGGTTAAACCGCAGCAAATAGTTTTTCTTATTTGCTGCTGCTATAAGTGCTGGGTTCAAAACCGCAGCAAATAACCGGCAAAACCGCAGCAAATCTTGTTTTTTGTACTAGTGTCTAACCTCCCACATTTCTGCAATTTGGCCGTAGTACATTACCGTAGCATATCGGAGTTTGATCCTTTGCACTAGCATAAAAGGTTGATGATCCAACAAGGATACACCACTATTCTGCACACATGGGGACTTTTGATCCTGATAAGTGGTCCAAAATGAGTACCCATTTATCATAATAACCCTCGTAATTTGTAATGGTTTCCCGGGACCATAAGCTAACCACTTCACTTTCACTATTCAGTCACCCCTGCAGATTGTCCACACAACTCGGTTGTGAAACCACTCAATAATGTCTTATATCAAATTAGACAATGCCCTTTCAGATATCCCTGGATTTTGAGTCTTTAAGATCGCCAATGTTCAGTAAGAAAAGGACGAACTCTTGCCATATGATGTAACACATACAAATGAGCTTGGTTGAGGACTGTCAATTCCGCCAAACTCGTTCTTGACCCAATATTACCCTTCCCATCAAGCCTCCATTCATGACGGTTTTTAGGCAAACCAATAGGATGTGCACCTGCAACTATTCTGCTATGAAATTTCCTACCTCATCACTGATGACCCCTTGAACAATACTAGATTCTGGTCTTGCAGGATTCGTCACCTTGTTACCTAAGACCCCCATATGTCTTTCATAAGGATAGCACCATCTCAAGAACACGGACCTAGAAGCTTAATCTCACGAACAGATGTACAATTAGGTGGACATTATATCGAGAATGCAGGCGGGAAATACATCTCGAACTTACAAAGAGTTTCAACACACACGTGCTTGGAGGGTACCAACGTAGTTGGATCTAGTGCTTTGCTCATATTGTATTGAGAAGAAACATAGTTCGGTGATGGTGTACCTAACATGTTAGGTAAAATCCCACCGATTGCAATTGGTAAAAACACTTGCATCAATATGATAGTCGTGTGATTTCATACGAGATACATCAATCACCATCTAAAGGTCACAAATCTTCTCATTTAGAAGAATACCCTGACGGCACCTTTAAGTTGTATAAAGATGTGCAGAAGTGTATCTCCTCCTGTTTCAACATTGTGTAGCAAGCTGGAGGAGGTAGTAGGTTTTTTTCTCTCATTTGAACTTTGTTGCACCTTTTCCTTCCCCTTTCCTTTTTGTGATGGTACATCTTCCCTGATTCTTCTTCTTTTTTACTCTCTTTCAGCTGAGGCCAGAGCTCGGGTCGAACTCCAAGTTGTTTCAAGAACTCCCGATTGACTTTAGTGTCTTTAGTCTTGTTCGGGATGTTGAAAAGGGTGGCAGTATGGCATCGCAAACATTTTTCTCGATGTGCATCACATCGAGACAATGTCTGACTTGTAAATCTCTCCAATATGGAAGCTGCCAAAATATAGACTCCTTTTTCCACAACCCGGAAAGTTTGACATTCGGTTTCCCAAAATGGTTTGAACCCGTTAACCTGTGAATACACCTCATAACCATTTAATGGACGACGAGCAACACGATCCTCCCAACCATCCCATTGAATGGCTTCTTTTTCTTCCGAAAAGGGTGGTTAGGTGGAAGAATCTTCGATGACACCAGTCAACAGACTTACCCATCCATGTAGATCACCATCGTCCATGCAAATAGGGCAACCTTCATCCCTTTGTTCTTGTACCCAGATAAGTTACCATAAGCGGAAAGTCGCTGACAGTGCACAAAAGCATTACACGCAACGTGAAAGTCTCCTTTGCGGGAATCATACACCAAAACACCCTCATCCCATAATTTCTTAAGTCACTCAACTAAGGGCTCCAAATACACATCAATGTCATTACCGGTTGCTTTGGACCAGAAATAAGAATGATAGCATAAGGTATTTTCTTTCATGCACAACCAAGGTGTGGAAGATTATAGATCATTAAAATTACCGGCCATGAACTATGCTTCGAACTAAGAGTACCGAAAAGGTTCATTCCATCAGTGCACAACCCAAGCCTGAGATTTGCGATTGTCATCTCCAATGTCTTATACTTCCTGTTGATAGTCTTCCATTCCGGACCATCAGCTGGATGTTGTAGCAAACCCTTCACCCTTCTACCCTCCACCGCATGCCACCTTAGATTCTTAGCATCCTTACTAATTGAAAACAACCGCTTGAATCTTGGTATTATTGGAGATACCACAAAACCTTGGACGGCGGACCAGCTTTACCATTGCCCCTTGTTGTGTCATAACAAGGCAAATTACACTTTGGACACTTATCCAACAACTCAAATCTTTTCGGTACAATATGCAATCATTTGGACAAGCAGTATTCTCTCATACTCTAAGCCTAATGGACACATCAGCTTCTTATCATAGTAGTTGACTTAGGAAGCTCATTTCCATCCGGAAACATGCCACTCACTTCTTTTCTAGTAACATTGTGAAACTTCTATCAGTCCAATTGTTTTTCTGACTTACACTAAACAATTCCATCACAGCAACAAGAATGTCAATTTAGTACAACCGGGGTCAAAGGCTTTCGAGAGGCCTCTGAAATGGATTCAAAAAGCCTCGTCCATTGTCAAGGCCTTCCACCATCTCTCCGACTCTATGATCCGCTTCATCGCGTTCGTAATCATCATTCCTATAGACATCATCATTGGTTGCATGAGTTAGTCCTTGTTATTTGATGACTACTATCATCATGTTGATGATTACCACGCGACGAAGGACCGTCATGGACTCCGTCTCACCTTGATAACCCCACACATAATATCAGGTCGAAAACCATGAAGAAGTAGCTGCAGCAGCCTGACCTCAGCAATACTTTCAAACTTACGATCATTGGCACACTTGAAACATGGACAGTAAAACCCCCCGTTTTTGAGTTTGTGAATAGCTTCTGCACGCTCACAAACTCAAACACCCCTTCTACAAATTTGCCTTATCACGGCAATTGTACATCCATGACCGATCCTTTGATCTTGTGCACCTAACAACACACATTGAAGGTATTCAGTACTAACAATAGTAAATTTAATACATGGTTGTGTATAATTCTTTCAAAAGTGTGCTCTTGATTTAATAAACATTTAATTAGTTTATCAGTTTCAGCAATTGCTTATCTGTAATAGAACTATCTTTCAAGATAGCGGACCATCATTTATGATACTCTATTGATTTGAGCTTTGTTGTTACCATCCTTTCACCCTTTCAGGTACAATTTGATGGCCAACAGAGTTTTAATTAGTTGGTAATGGCATCTAGAAATGATCCACATCCATCAAAACGATTTTAAATGAAACTGCTGGTGAGTGAGCTGTAACTAAAGTATTTGCTGCCTCGTGCTTAAGGCTGGGTAACTGGCTGGGTGTATACCAAAAACTACCATTAATATATTGCTTGGTTATTGAAATAATCTGAGCTTTATTGGTTATTGAAATAAAGTATGTTCAGTAATCTTATCTTATCAAAACTTGCACCCTTTACTTGGTTTTTGTTCAATTGTTCTTTTTTTCTTCATTCGTTTTTCTTCATATGCTTGTGTGCTATGCCCCCGAGTTTCCATGTCTGCTAGGATATTTTGTTGAATGGCAGTTTGTTTTTGAAGTCCATACACATTTGAATTCACTGACACTAATTAAGATGCTATTCGTAGCATGTTTTCTGTTGTAATTACACTCAATATATGTTTTCTAGTTGATTGATCGATTGTTGAGGCTTTGTTTAAATGATATGTTTTCAATGCTTATGTGAGGATGAACATTGTCTTTGTCCATGACGGTCTATTTGCTCTGGTTTTGTTTATACTGGAAAAGTTTTAACCTTTCCAGGTTTTTGTTATTTGTTTGTGGCTTTATGCTCATGGATCTCTTTGATCTTATTTCTCATTTGTTATTAATTCCTCTCTTAGGGAACGGGACACAGATAAAATGGCAAGGTCAACTTCAAGGAATTTTTCCATGGGTCTTTTGATTTGGTGAGGAATTATGAAGAACAGGATAGGTCACAACTCTACACATCATTCAGATGACTCTACTGAAACTCCTGCTGCTAGAAAACTGTTTGATGAGCTTGACAAGATGGTGATGGGTACATGTTAAATTATTTTAGCTTTCTATCCCTTGTCTACTTATTTGGGTTTGTCATGATTCTATTTGGTATAACACATGGTATGTCTTCCATACAGATTATGACAGATGTAGAGTTGTTACCTATTATTGAATAGTTCATCCTTCAGAACGTCACTATGCGAAGCAACAAACTGACTACATCATATCCTAGGTATTCATTTGTTTTAATTTTAGTAATGGGTTATGTTTTGTTTGTGGCTAGAACTAATGTTGCTTGGTGTAAGCATCATTATATCATATGAGCTACTTGCGCTTGCTGGATCATGCAGTTGGTAAACAATTATAAAGCTTCTGCTTGATGAGTTTATGATTATAAAGAAACAACTGTATTTGGTATGTGTAGAATTGTGCCAGCTAATATAAATCTGAAGGAGGGGTGCTGCTGTCACTCTAGTAATCAGCATTAGGGGCTATGAGTTGGTAGAGAAAGGGGGCCCTAATGTGAAGTCTAAGCCGTATTCTCATCAATTCATATTCACCTCTTATTTCCAATGTTGCATCTAGGCCTTGTTATCTAGTTGAACCTTTTTCAAAACCTTTTTTTAAATCAATTTCTCAATTTTCTGTTTTTACTTTTGAAAGCTCACCATGCTTCTATCCTAACTATAAACTGGGGAATGTTGGTGACTTTTGACTCTTCTTAGAACTTTTGATTTAAGAAAATTCCTTCTGAGGTAGAGTTGAGGAACCTTACTTAGCTATTGAATATCCGCATAAGTAGGATGGGAGTTTCGTCTGGAGTTCCCATATTTTATTTGTTTCTAGTTTACATAGATCTGTCTCGTTTCTAGATTGGAGAAAGTAATCCTTGTGATTTCTGTAGGCCGGGTTGTTGGAAGGCCAAATTTGGCTCGTACCTTTTATTATCCTTGTGATTTCTAGCTTTTGGCTCGTACCTTTTATTATCTTAGGGGGTGTTTATTAAAGTAAATCTGAATGGAAAAAATTTAGTTAAAGGGTGATGATATCTATTACCTTTAGCAGCCTTCTAGTTTCACAAAGGAATATAAACATTTATTTTAAGTGGTTTCTTGTGAAGAGAGTTAAGGGTGATTTGTTTTGATAGATATTAGGAATAGAAACATTTATTGATTTCTGTTTTTGCTGTTGGTTATGCTTTAACCTAGCATAACCAACAGCAAAAACAACAATAAAAATAGCAACAATTACAGCAATAACCAACAGCAATAAAAACAGCAATAACCAACAGCAAAAATAGCAATAAAAACAGCAAAAAAAAAAAAATTAATCAAAACAGCATAGCTTCACGAGCATAGCTCTCATCCTCTCTGTAAAACCCTTCATTCATCTCTCACCTCAACACCACCACCACAATAACAACCGCAAAAACAACAAACTAAAGAAACAGCAAAACCTAAAATGTCATGCATTTTACAATTTTACATCCAAAACCTAAAATGTCGAATAACACAAACTCAATTTAATTTAAACACAAACTCAATTTTCCTTAAATTAAGACGAATAAACATCAAATGTTGAAGTGAAAATAGCGAAAATGAAGAAAGAGATTGCCGAAAAAGTACCGCAAATGAAAAACAACTTCGACACGGCGAACGAGGAAACTTGGAGACGGCGACGAGGAAGCTTGGAGACGAGGAAGCTTAGAGACGGCGACAGATAAGGGCGACGAAGAAGGAAGAAAGTAATTAGGTTTGAGTGTGAGTGCTTGAGTGTGAGTTGAGAGGAAGTAATTAGGTTTGAGAGCAAAAAGGAAGAAAGACTGAGAAAGAAAAGAAAAAGCTCGTGAGATAGACTGAAAAATATAAGAAAATAAAAAGAGTCCCAACGGGAAAAAAAAAAAGAAAAAAAAAATCTGCAACTTATTTTACATCGGTTATAAACCGCAGCAAATACTCGTACACAACAGCAAAAAAGTATTATTTGCTGCGGTTACACAATAACCGCAGCAAATAATACTCTTTATCAATCACAGCTAATTATTTGCTGCGGTTTTTTGGGATTAGGGGCAGCAAAATGTAATTTTTGTACTAGTGTCATCAGTAGGCATTTTCGAACCCTGATAAGCAGTTCCACTCCTCAAAGTAATGGCATTGACATGGTCCCTCAAGGGATTCTGTGGTGCCTGTGATAATGGAGGTGTAGGTTGTGATGGGAGGTGGCCTTGTTGCCTTTGAGAAGTTGATTGTGCAATCTGAGCTATCTGTGTCTCCAGGTGCCTGTTGTGAGCCTGCATTGCCTCCATATTTTTCTGCATCTGCAACATCATATTTTTCAGCTCTGAAATTTCACCACTGTGTTGAGCTGGCAATGGTGGTGCTGATAGTGGTGGCCTGCTAAAACCTGGTGGGTGTGGTGGTACATATCTCTGCATCTGCTGGGGTGCCTGCTGAGGTGGTATAGCTTGCTAAGGATTCTGCACATTGCTACTGTTCTTGTAGGAAAAGTATGGATGATCCTTCCAGCCCGGATTATATATATTAGAAAATGGATTGTTCTTGTAGGCTTGGAAAGCACACACTTGCTCTACTGAACTGGTACATGACTGGGAACTATGACCGAATGAACCACATGAATCACAAAAAGGGTCAATGCATCCCGAAAGTGCAGCTACAGGTGACTTATGGCATTGATCTGTGCAGCTAAACTCTCATACTTATCATCAACTACATGTTTTCCACCCTTCTTGGAATGCCCTCTAAGGTTACCAAACTGTGAATTATGAGTGGCAATTTCATCAATCAGTTCATATGCAGCATTGACCTCCTGGTTCATGAATCGACCATTAGCAGCAGAATGTAACAAGGCTCTACTCTCATTACCCAATCCATTGTAGAATAATTGAACTAGAAACCATTTCTCAAGCCCATGATGAGGACACATTCGCAATAACTCCTTAAATCGTTCCCAAGCATCATAAAGTGACTCATTTGTCTCCTAATTAAAGTTAGTAATTTGACTCCTCAATAAAGCAGTTCTCTGTGGTGGATATTACTTCCTCTGAAAAGCAAGAGCCAAGTCCTGCCAACAAGTAATTGTAGCCATATTAAGATCATTCAACCAGGTTCTAGCCTTGTCTTTCAACGAAAACGGGAACATTCTCCTTCTAATGTAATCCTTGGAAACATTCATTTGCTTGATAGTATCACAGTATTGAAGGAAATTCTGCAAATGTAAATTCGGATCCTCCTTCAATGTCCCTGAAAATTGGTTTCGTTCAACCATATTCACAAGAGCCGGATTTCAGTTCAAAATTAGCAGCATCGGTATCAGGTACTGAATAACCTCCAGCCATAGACTCCGTACTAGGAAAGGAATAGTCTCTCAATGAACGGGCCGCAGGTGGCGATGGTGGAGGTTGTGGTCCTCTACCTTGTCCTTCTCCTTCGGCAGCCATTTCGACCTCTAAATACCCTTCAAATAAAGGGTTGAAAGTGAACTCAAAAAACTGAGACAAATCAGAAACAGTCTCATCCACAGATCGGGGGAGAAATATTCGGCATCTACTACGTCTCAACCACTTCAGAAATACTTGCTCGGGCTCAGGAAAAATGAAAGTATTTGGCTCGTGGTCGGTTTGCATAAACCTATAAACCTGCACAATATGCAACTCCGAGCAAATATAAGCAACTGCCTCAAAGAACCAAAAAGTTCTTTGAGACTAAGGAAAATAAAAAAGAAAACAGTATAAACCCAACTAAAAGAATTAAAATTGCCTCCCTGGCAACGACGCCAAAATTTGATGAGGCTATCGCACACCTACCAAAAATAAACCAAACAACTCTAACTAATGTAGCTAAGGAAGTAAGGATCGAATCCTCAGGGAAGCAATTAAACTCTATTAGTTCTAAAAAGCTTAAACTGTGGAAAGGGCCTTGGTTGAGAAAAGTTGATTAACTAATTAACTACTAATCAATTACGGGAAATGATGAAGATTAAAACCAATAAATTAAAGTCTAGGGTTATTCGGGTCACCAAGAACAAGTAATGGTTTCACTAACAAAGATCGTTCAATCTCACAATTATCATCAAATTAGGGTTCACTAATTCTCTCGAACCTAGACTCCCTCAAAACTCATCTAGCAGCTCTCGCTCATGCCTAGACTAATTCCGCCTATTATTCAGTGGTCTAATTGTGGTATTTTTACCTCTCGGCATCAAATTCGACAATTACCAAAGTTCCAACTAAATCTGCGCACAATTCAATTGTAAACAAATAAGCCAATAATAGGAAATTGACTGCTAATTGTGGAATTGAAACAATCTAAGTTAATTAGTCCATTAATTATTCAAGGTTTCCCAAACCCTAGAAAACTAACTACTCACTCATGAACATGAAAATCAAAGCAATCATAATTATAGAATTCAGAATTAAATTCATGAAAGAATTAACAATTAAACTAATTAACATCAACAAATAAACTAAATTAATTAAACTAATGAAACTGAAAAGCATAAATGAAACTAAGCAAAAAGAATAAAAGTAAAAAGAATTACCAAATTGAAGAACTTGAATTGAATTGAAATTAATTGTTGAGAACAAACCCTAATTCCTAATCTAATTTTTGTGAGAGAAATGCGCTTAATTAAACCCTAAGAGAGTAATTCTAAGTTATGAAAAGCATAAAAATGTTTTGCCTAGAGAGTCGTGCCCTTAATACCCCGAAATTGGGCTTACAAAGTCAAAGTACGAAGAAATAAAAAAGAAACAAAGATTACGGAAAAAAACCGTTGATGCGGGCGCATACGAGTTTTGTGCGCCCGTATCACCCCTTCAGAAGCTCTTTTAAGGCTGACTTTGATTAAAATGCGGCCTCATAGGCTATTTATGCGGGCGCATTGAGGCTCCAGAATTGCTTTTTTTTCTTTCTTTTCTTCTTATTCCATCATAGTTTCTTCGTGACTTGTTTCCATAACTTTTTGGCACACATTCCCATGCACATGTCATTCTCGTTCCATCCAAGCTTCCTAGCTTCCTCCCAAACTTGGTTTTTGCTCCTGAAAATACGAAGCATACCAAAACCGAGCATAACAACCGTAAATGATAAAATCAAACCACAAAGCTCTAAAATTGCCGGAAATCAATCAAACTTGATGAAACACTTCAAAATAGCTAAAGAACACCAAATGAGCTAAAATCAAGCCAGAATCACAACTATTAGGCATAAAATTGGCCGAAAACAAGGGGGAAAATCACAATAAAAACCGCACATATCATTTATGCCTAATAAAAACATTAGCACATGAAATAATAAGTTATAATAGTTTTTAACACATCAAAATATTATATGATGATGTTAGGACATGAACATAATGTTTTAGAATTAAATTATGATATTTAGAAGGGTTTTAAAGTGTTTTTAAGAAATTTTATAAAACTGTCATTTTTGGAAAATTATCGAAATTAAGTGTTTTGCGAAGGAAAAATTAAAGTAAAGTATGAAATTGAATAGAGACCATATAGGGAAGGTTTTGGACAAGTTTCCAATGTAAAAAGTTAGTTTAGAGCTATTGTAGAAGTTAGTCAACATGGTTTTAATTTAGTTTCAATTTTCTCTATCTAGAAGAATTCGAGTTAGGAGAATTTTAGAAGTTGTGGCGGATCACCACAATTATACAAGGTACATAAGTACTGAAGGCGAATATATAAGTAGAATTCGTGGTTGAATTTTTTACTTTGTGTGCTATGTTTGTGAATATATGTGTTTGTATGGTTGACATTGAGTTGAATTGCATGAGAAGTTATGTTAGCATGAAAGTTTGAAAAGTATGATTCATATATTAATTTGACATTCCATAATTATAGCATTGTTAATTGCATCATGAGAAATTGGAATGTTAAAGTAATTTCTAAAGTTTGACTAATAGTCAAAAAAAGAAGAAAGGAAAGTCAGTTAAATTGATTAGTTACTTAATCAACAACAAAGGTAGCTAGTGAATTTTTATTCACATTTTTGAAAGGAGAAAATGAGCAAATAGTTAGCACTCGCAGTTAAAATGTGGTGAAGGAAGTTTAGTTTAATTAAAGGACACAAAAGATTATTTTTAGAGTCACTTTAAATCCAAGATAATTATGGTTATGCTTGATTCTGTGCATGCATCTATGTGTTGTGTAAGAGTCATAATATTTGTTAATTCGGTAAGTCACGTAAAGTGAAAGAGGATTCGCACCAAAACTCTTGGAACGTATATACCTTGAGTATCGACAATGGGGGGAGTTATGGGTGTTTACTGTAACTTCTAATTGAGGTACAAGACGTTGTACTCTTTTATATTTTAAATGCGTTGGAATACCGTCACTATATGTTACATAGGTAATACCTTCTTGGAGTTTCTCCCAAGTTGGTCCTAATAGGGCAATTGTTAAGGAAAGGAAACCCGTTTGATGCAAAATCCAAAGTTTAAATATAATAAATAAAATATATGAGTTAAGTCTATGCACAGGTGTGTAGAGGTGTCAACATTAAGAAGTCTGTGTGTTGACTTAACCACCTAATGATCTACATAGCATTCCACAATTTCGTCCATCATACCCTCAAATATCTTTTGCATGGCGCGTTGGTATGTGGCTCAAGCATTTTTTAGTCCAAAAGGCATGACTTTGTAGTAAAATATCCCTTTGGGAGTACGAAAGACAGTTGCCTCTTGGTCTTCAATTGTCATTGGAATATGATTTTATTCAGCTGTACAATCCATAAATGTCAAAGCCTCATGACCTGTAGTTACATCGATCATGATATCGGTGACTTGAAGAGGGAAGTCATCTTTTAGACATGCGTCATTCAAATCACGAAAGTCAACACAAATCCTAAACTGTCCATTTTCCTTACAGGAACTATATTCGCTATCCAAGTTGGGTACTTGACCTCGCGAATAAAGCCAGCATCTATTAGCTTGTTAACTTCACTCTCATTTTCAGGGATTAACTCTGGCCTGAACCTTCACTGAGATTGTTTCTTTAGGTTGACGCCTTTCTTTATTGCCAAGCGATGTACTGTAACTTTTGGGTTGAGTCCCTGGCATTTCCCTATAACTCCAAGCGAAGACATCTTTATAATTAGACAACAGATTATGGTATTCTTGCTCCTCTTCTTGAGAAAGATGAGCACTAACAAACACTGGTCGAGGCCAGATCTTCAGAACTCCCTAAATTTAGCTCTTTCAAATCATCCACTGTGGCTTGCCCACCATCTTCTAATGTTTTGGGAGCTTCATCAGTTTCAACTTCTTCCTCCAAGTTGGAGAATTCTTCCTGCTACATGATGCGACGTAGTAATTTGTTCTAACTCCTCACATGGTTCATCTTACGTAAAGATGACAACAATTCGACCTTTGGCCTTTAGAGGCTGTCGTTTGGTGATATCGACCTCTTGTTTTGGTACCATCCTAGATGGAATGACACTCCTGGCATCATACTTTCCCTTAACACGACTTTTCTTGGAATCATCTTTCTTAGCTTCATCAGCTTTACTCTTCAAACGACTAAAGACTGATTGTCGCGACAGCTTTTGAATCTTAGGTGTTGCACCAATCCTATTAAAGACAGATGGCTTATCCCTTATGCATAAAGCTTTTTGAGATAAGATCTGATCATTTTCCTTTGCAAAATCTTCGTGTTTGCCTGGCCTATCAAATACATAATGGCGTGCTTTAGATCTTGATGGCTCTATCCTATTACATATATAACCATTTGGTGGTGCGTCATTGTTTTCATCCCCACCTTCATCTAATTCTGATGCTGTATTGTATTGCATGGAAGAGGTATTTACCTTACACCCGAGATTGATCTTGATAGGCTCGGATGATTCAAAACCAGGACTTAACCTAGGCGCATTCACTTTAACGCTATACTGCTGAAGCATCTTTTGCTTACCATTGAGTCCGTTTGCCTTAACTTCAATGATCTTCCCATCGACGTGAGATTTTCAAAGTCATACCCAGCTTTTGCCAATAGATTATATGCTTTTGGGTCGACCTTGTCTTTATTAAGACCTTGATTTTTGGAACTTTTGACCCACTTGAAAGTCATTGGCTGTTGACTTTGATTACCTTTAAGCAATGGTAATACAACATCTTTATCCTTCAATTCCTTAACCAAAGTTGTAGCTCTTTTATTTTGGCTATGCTTAACTTGAACATCCTGACACAACACAAATGGTGATTCGCCTTCCTTATGGCGCGACTTGGGTAGTCTTTGGAAGAAAGCTTTCAACTTTTTCTTTGGCCTTCTCTTCCGGAAGAATTTGACTCTCAACAAGAGTTGACATAGTGATGTTTACTGGTGTTGGAGCCTCAACCTTTTTTTTGTTTTCCTTTTTTCCTGTTGAAACAATTTGAGTTGGAAATATTTCAGACGAAGTTCCTTCGTCACTTTCAAAGAACTTGGCATCCGCAAAGTAAGACTCTGCTCTAGTGAAGGGCTTGACATCTCCATCAATTTTCCCTACTCATCCACGATAGTATTTTAATCACTGATGGAGGGTAGATGCAACCACACCATTTTCGTGCAACCATGGACGTCCAAGCAACATTTTGTAAGAAGTTTTAGCATCAATCACATGAAAAAGAGTAGGTGTTGTCAAATCACCTATGGTGAGATCGACACGAATTATGCCAATTGCACGCTGACTCTCCAAATTAAATCCTTGAACCAAAATTCGACTTTGGGATAGTTTTGCTACTGTGATCCCTAATTTATTCATTATGGACTTAGGCATGATGTTTACAGCCGACCTACCATCTACTAGAATGTGTTCGACCTTTTGACCCCAAACGAATCCTGTCATAAATAATGGACGGTTGTGGGCTGTAGATCCCATGAGCAAGTCATCATCAGTAAAGAGTAAAGACTATGGCGCTATTGCATGATGCGCATTTTTCAGAATTTTCTTTAACTTCACCAACATCATCGACCTTGTCAGCATACAGCTCTGGCTGCTGAAGTTCCAAAACCAATTGTTTACACATTTCTCTTGCCAAATGAAATATTTCCCTCCATCCCATACGCGTGGGGATAGCATCAAGGATAGCCGATATCTTTGGATCCATCGACGACCCCGAATGTTGAAGGGTTAATTTTAGTGACACCTCATGCTCATTAACTTTTTCATCCTTCTTTTCTTCCTCCTCTTCATTTTCATATTCCTCAACTTCAACTGAGACTGTGTTGATAGTCACGGCATTCAAGTACTCTTTGGGGAAGAATTCTTCTAATGTTATAGGAGCAAAAATTTCTTGGTTAAGCACTTCATCTTGCATCATCTTATGCTTTGTAACTCTTTTTGGTCCCCTCTTTGGACGTTTAACAGTTCTATTTCTTTGTTGTCCTCTATTTTGGTAAGGGGTTGCAACTTTAATGTCCTTCCTAGTACGCCTCCTTGTCACTGGAGTCCATCCTTCGTTATTGTCATTGTCCTTTGACAAACACCTTTCAACATGTGTCTCTGCTTTACATCGAACATTGGATGGTCGGACTTGCACCAAAACAGGCTCCAAAGAATTAAACTGTATTAATTCCAACTGAAGAGAAGGCTCATCAGTTACTACTGTAGCATGATTAGTCCTAACAGCTTCATCAAGATGAAGCACAATCTTCCCCTCTTGAGCAAGATACATGATCCTCTCCTTCAATGTAACACACTTTTCAATAGGGTGACTCACCAGCCTGTGACATCGATAGTAGTTTTGATCCGATGTTTTATTTATTTCCTCAAGCCGCTTAGGTTCAGGCAACTCAATTATCTTCTTTTCCAACAATTCATCCAGCATTACAGACAAATCTGAGTCAAGGAACGAATACTTCTTTGCTTGCAACTCTTTCAAGGTTGGCTTATCACCTCTATAAGCTCTTGGGTAAGAAGTCTTCTTCTCCTCCTTAGCCTTTCAAGAGATTTTGATAGGCAAATAAGTGGTAGTGATCGCCATTGACTCTTTCGCAGAGCTTTTGGAAGGTTTTTGACCCTTTCTGAGCTCTTTCTTTTCCTTAGACTCAGATTTTTCTTTACTTTTATTTTTGCTAGCAATGGTAGGCTCCATGTCATGGGCCCATGTTGCTAGCTCCCTGAATTTATTTGGCATTATTCCACGAAGAATGTACTGCAAATCCCAATTCATTCCATTGATACACATTTCACCATTTATTTGGCTTTATATGCTTCAAAAACTTCCAATTACACATCCTCAAAAGCTTCCACCTACACATCCTCAATATATTGGTCACCCAGCAAATAGGCATAACTAATATTAGCTTTCAATTACAACTACATAAACAAGAAAACCAGAAGCAAAACCGCAAATACAACTAAACAAGCAATATATATAGCAAAGATAGCAATTAAAGAAACTCTAAAAACCTTTAAAAACAAACAAATTAATTATAAATAATAATTTACTACAACTGCAGCCATTTCAACAACAAATGTTCTTCAAAAGCAACATAAACTAGACATACAAAGGCATACATCCCTACCCATTACAAAAAAAGACCTACCACATACTTATCCTACACATATTTACTTCTTCCTAGGACGACCAACAGCTTGCGCTTTGTCTTTCACCAGAACATTCCCTCCTGCATACCTCCTTAAGCGCTCGACCAAATCGTCTATGTTTCCTCGGATGTGCAATCCTGTAGCACGCAATCTTTCTCTCAACTCAAAAACAGTTAAATCTAATCAACACTGCCAATCATGATACAATCTACAGAACAACTACCATCCTCAGAAACAATAGTTCCATCATTAGAAGAACCTCCACGCACAAAATATGAGAAAGGACATTCACAACCTGACTTATCGTAGATGAGAACATCAAACCTTGAATTCCCTAAATAATCAAAAAACACCCTATAGCCTTCAGCCAAATTAAAGTCATCATCAAACTTTCTCCACCCTTCACATAACATGACATCACCATTCTTCACTTTCACCTTCACAAACCAAGTAAACTGGCTTGGACTAACTAGCTTGCAATAACCAGCCAACTGTTTTCCAAACCATCGACTAAATTTCCTTGGTAATTTCTGGACATAATATAAAACATCCAAAAATAATTATAGTCGTGGAAGAATACCAGACGTTTAAGACACCCAAAAGCATAATTTCATACTACAACCAAAAACATTTAGAGTACTATAAATAGGAATAATACCAGACATTCTTTCCACTGCCCCTCCAATGGTAGTATAAAGCGAGAACTAGCTTTAACGGCAATTTTCTGCTTTTGAGAAGTCGACACCATCCTTATATTCCTGCAAAAACAAGCAACAACAAATATGCAGCATAAAGAAACCACACACCTTTCACTTTGTAGATTATCTTTTAAAAGAAAACCAACTTTTAATAATATGTTAATCATAATCAACATCAAGCTATTGAAACATGCCCAAATCAGAACTGGCAGACACAAACACAAAACAGCAAACAAGGCAACACGATTGATCACCCTAAACCCCAAAATTAAACTTTTTAACACTAAAATATACACTCAATCAATAATGCCACCAATAATCACGAAAAATAGACCAGGCATAACAAAGAATAGCTGCAAAATTAACAACAGTTCAAATAGATGGCAACAAAACCCTAGGAAAATTGAAATGTAAATCAAACTAGATGCGAAATTAGACCCTCACAAATTGTAGCACAACTTCAATCAGTAATTTACCACTCATTCAAGCAAATGAAAGCAACTAATTGCCAAACAATGAAGCAAAAAGTACGAACAACCAACCAACCCAAAACCGGAAATTGATATTAATATTTACCATAGTTAGCGAAATATACCCTAGATAGAAAATACCGCGAGATAACATAGACAGGTAAGATGCAAACCTTCTTTTAAACCTTGAGAAAGCTTTAATCGAGAAGAAAGAACAGGAAATGTCGAAGAAGAAAAAGAAATGGGAGTCAAAAAAGAGAAACAAAAATGTGAAATAAAAAACCTTATTATATTGCTTTAAATTCATTTGGGTTTTAGTGCTTCGGTTTTCTTATGTTGAATCTAATTGAATTGGTTTTACTTGATGAGTTTTATACCTTGTTTTGGTTAATTTTAATTGCCCAAACCGAAGCAAGCCAAATATATACTTAAAACTAACAAAAACAACCGTACACATAAAAAACCTAGCAAAAACTTTAGCATATAACCCAAATATACTTTAAACAATAATAACAAAATAATCTATTACTTTCGCACAAAAAAAAATACTATCGAACCAAAAAAACACGTTACAAAAAATTATTTATATATTAAATTACTAAATCATATATGATAATCTTCTTTTAGTCATTTATACATAAATACCAACACAATGCGCAGATGTTTGATGAAGTGTCTCTTAGAGAAAAGTTGTAGTATAATGGTTATTGAGGATTGTTTTGAGTTGCAAGGTGTCTTATAGAGATGGTGTAACATGGAATGAGCCTAAGCCTTCACATTTACGTTCGGTGTTATATTCGGGTTTAAAGGGTAATGGTGTAATTATACATCACAATTTCAACTTGCATGCTGGAATTTGAAGCTGAAACATGTTACTTTTTATTTGTTTCCAACATTGCTGAAGATCATAAGGTTTGCTTATGGTAGTTTATTGTTGTTTATAATATTACGGAAGTTTGATTAACATGCATTATTCACCAGCAATTTTAATCACGGATAAATTAGGAAAATGACAGGTTCCAATTTTTAAATTCATTCAATTCCTTGTAAATAATTATCATATATCATTGGTTGTGCAATTAAGCCATTGTACACACTTAGCGATAACAACTCAAAGCACCGCACGCAACGCGTGCGCCTTCCCTTAGTATAAATAAATAACTTAACATGCAAATAACTAGAAGCATATCAATGTGATAACTAAAAGCAACAGGTTTTATGAAATATTCAACCTTTTTTTTTTAAGTATTATACCATTTTAAAAAAATTTTAATGATGAATAAATCAATTCGATATACTATACTAAAACGCAAGCCACTTAATGTGGAGTTGACATTTATCACTTTCTCATTAGCTTGTGTTTTAGTATTTTCATCAAATTTTAAAAAATATTTAAAATTAATTATACGATAATATATATTAAAATACTTTGATTTACTTTCCTATTTCACTCCTTTTTTGTTATTTGAAATTTTAAATATCTAAAATATAATTAATTTCTTTGTCTACAATTACATTTGAATTAATGTACGAATGTAAAACAATTATTTTGTATATTCATATTTCATAATGTAACAAAGAATGATTTAATGTCATTGAGCTCAAATTATGTATAATACATAATAATATTACTCAATATACTCTGCACTAAATGAAAAACCTTTTTAAAAATAAGTGAACTAATTTAGTTATGATAAGGTCATCAGACATTCCACAAGACGACATTGGAGAGAAGATCTTGATCTATTAAATAAATATAGGTTCTATAAGTGCTGGACATGTAAATAAGATTCCAATATACGGAGTAATAAATAAAATCAATATACTTAAAGAAAAAAATTATTAATATTTCATAATGAACTAAATAAATAATTATTAATTTGATCACTTATTAAGTTTTAAATAAGGTTCCATTATAATAAGAAACACATTATTAATTTTTTATAATTTTGTTAATTTAATTATTTTTGGTATCCCATGCAAAATTTAAAAACAAGTAATTCATGATTGTATTATTTTATTGGTATTAATTTTTAGATTATTTTAGTAAAATAGTTTCATGTTAAATTTTCTAAATTTATTAAATTATTATTGTACAAGATGTCAATAATTCAATTTTATTACCATTATATGTGATCTCAATATTTAAGTGTACTATTATTGCACGGGATATCAATATTTAAAAAGCTGGCTACTATTGCATGGGATTTTGATGATTTTGTTAATTCAGAATTTTTTTTTTATTGATATTGATATTTTTGATTATTTTAGTCATGTAGTTTCATGTTAGGGCTTCTTTACTTCAACTGAAAACAGCTGAACTGAACTGAACTGAAATTTTTTATTAAGGATTAATGACTCACAAAATAAAAGAAGAGCTGAATTGAATTGAAATGAACGAAGCTGATTTTATGCTCAAGTAAACATGCCCTTCATTTTGTCAAAATTTATTACTATTGCATGAGACCTCAATAGTTCAATTTTATTACAATTATATGGGATCTCAATATATAAAGTGCACTCTTGCACGGGGTACCTAAATTAAAAGTTGACTACTATTGTACGAGATTTTGATTGTTCAAATATAAATCTATTGCACGCGATTTCAATATTTTAAAGTTAGCTACTATTGCACGTGATTTTGATGATTTTAATAGATATTCATTTTTTTTACTACAACAAAACATTTTGCTTTAATTATTAAGCTATACAATTTCATTATAATTTTATTAATAATTTAACATTAGACTTTTAAGTCGTGCATTGCACGGACATTATACTAGTTAACATCTAATAACACGTTAAATTGACCATAGATTTACGGCAACAATTAGTCTAATTGTTCAATGGTACTACATGGAAGACCGATAAAAAATGGGTGCGGTTTGGAAAAGCAAAAAGTTTAGTGGTAATAAATGAAAATTTTCATTTATTTTAAATAATTAAAATGATTTTGTTAGTAAACGCACTATAAAATAGAAGGTATAATATAATGGTAACCTTGAAAAAATACAAGCAAGCAAAATCCTCCCTCATTAATTCCTTGTAGTTTTTTTTCTATTATTATTTTTTTTTTTTGAAGATTACCGTAAAAAATTATTTTTGTAAGTTACATGGAAATTAATGAAGAATGAACATGTAAAATGAGCTTGTTAGGCAGTTACATTCATGGACCATGATTTTTATTGAAATAAAACACACATAATTTGCTGCAAAAGGCTACAGTTACAACAGTTGTAACTGGCCTTTAGATACAACAGCTTCTTATTGGCTGAAAAAGTAGGGCCCAACTTCCACTTAAAATGAAATTTAGTTTGAATTTCAAATGAAATTTTAAATACTGTTTTTTGAATTGGAATTAGTTTATGTTTCCAAAGTCAAAATAATTTAATCTTTTTTATTTTTAATTTTTTTGTAGGAAAATTTTATTTAAATATATATTTTCAGAAGAAGCAATTATGAGCGGTAACCGCCTAAATACAACAGTAATTCATACCGACGAGTGAGTGACCGGCGAGAAAGATTCATCCGGCCTTCCAAAGCAGGCGACACGGTAGCCGGAAAACTAATATATCCCGTTCTTATTACCTTGAAAATGACAAGATCAGAAAACCCAAACGGCGATAATCCAAACCCCAGAAAACCAAAATGCCCGTAAATTTGTATAACAAAAACGTAAAAACCCAGAAATTCGTACCTAGGTGAGACAATTGAATCCATAAGATTTTGCGGAAGAAAACCTAAACTGGTAATGTTGATAGTCCCGACGGCGAAGGTGAGCCGTAAAGTCATAGGTCCGGAAAACATAAACTACAAACTTAAAATTTGATACCTTTTTTTTTTATTTTTTGTGGTGTAAATTGCAAATAATTAATAATAGTTTTTAAATAATTTTTTTTGAGGGGATTTATTTTAATTATTTTATTAAAATTTTAAAATAATATTTTAATTAGTTTATTAGTAAATTTTATTTAAAATTTTAAGAAAAGAGTTATTTTTCATAAAACTTAATAATTAGATGACATAAATGATTTCGTTATCGTTGTTGTTGTTTAAGTAGTAACAGAGATTGATTGTTTGGTAAAAATAATCAGTTACTTGTTTTGTAGAGCGACTAAGTGTAGTATATGTATTAAAAAAACCAAGATAATAACATAGTGATGATGAGATGATCCCACCCTTATGGTTTACAAACGCTTACAATAAACTTTCGACGTTCCCATTGGCCCATGTTCAAAATCAATGCTCGAATGCAGTTTGTTATGTTGATTTTTTTATTTGTTTGAACATAATTGTTGTTTTATGGTAAGTGGTACTTTTTTGGATTGTGAAATGTAAAAATTATATAGTTTTAATAGTAACAGGAAATAAATTGATTCTTTGTATTTTTAATATTCTAGTAAGTGGGAGTATTTTTATGTAAGTAAATTATTTTATTTTTTAACCTAAAATCAATTAATTGATTTATATGAAAATGTATAGGAGAAACTTTACCTCTAATTAAAGAAATTGAAGTATAATCTTGCTTTCGATACAAAGATTATAAAAATTGTGTGTGTATCGGATATGTAGGAGATAATTTGCGCGTGTATCATGTCGGAATAAATATATAGTGGAGGGATTACCTCACATTGATACTAAATTGCATTTACATCATATATGCTAAGGGATTAACAATGTTGTTGTACGTTGTTGGCTCATTATAATTTGGATGTTTGAAGCATTTACATGACTACATTTAACTATTTAAGGCCCAAGGTAACATATTCCAATTGTATTGTTGTAGTTTATTGTATATTTTGTAACTTAAATTATTTGAATGGTAATAGTGGGAAATTTTTTACACAAGTTTTTTTTGAATGGTGACGATGACGAATTCGTTCAATTATTATTATTATTGTTATTACTAGTTTTATTATTATTATTATTATTATTATTATTATTATTATTATTATTATTATTATTATTATTATTATTATTATTATTAAATAACAAAAATAATCCTATAAGTAGTTATGTCTAAATTTTAAGTAAGAAAAACTGTTTAATTTATTATTATTTAATTTTCCTAGTTTAATTAAAAAATTGTTTTTGGTGATATTTGTTTGGTAAGAGAAAGCTATAAGTAGTTATTTTAAAAGTAACAATATTTAATAAATTTAGTAGTATTTAAATTTCCCAGTTGAATTATAAATTGTTTATGGTGATATTTGTTTGGTGAGGGAAACTTATAAGTAGTTATTATGAAAGTAAGAATGTTTATTAAATTTAAAGTATTTTTGTGTTTTTTAATAAGTTACTTATGTTTGAAGAAATAATCCTTTTGACCCTCCAATAAATAGTTTTATGTTTGTAACTACCATATCCCTTCTAAGGACATCATTTTTGATTTTTTTTTTTTTTTTTTTTTTGTGACGGTTGCATGTTGATTGTAATAGGAACAAATTACAGTTTACGTAGAAAGACAAAGACATTTACCGTGGTTGATTGCATAGTACTTGAATCTACTCATACAATGGTTTATATTGTATTTATGTTACATGATAGTAAAACATCAAATTGTAGTGATTATTTTGTATAAGCGTAGATGTGACTATGTGATTGCATTGGTATTTCTTTTCTGTAAGCTTAGATGTTTGTAGACGACTCCGGTAAACGAAAATTATTGTGTTTGTAAATTAAGTGGAATAAATTTTTTGTTTAGTAATTTTCCAGTAACATTAAATGTTTTAATAGTAATGAAAAGCAAATATATGGTTGATTTACTTTGGCAAGTTTATCCTACATAATTAAAAAAAATGAAAACAATGAAATGTACGTATTTTGAACGAAATCATATCATACGTATTTTTATAATGTATTGGGTGTTTTCATTTATTATTTATTAGACAAAAAACTTAAACCTATTGTATTCCCAATGGAGTTGTATGATTTATTTAATGTGAACAGGAAAGTAAATGTTTGGTATGTTGTCATCTTTATACTTCAAGTCTTTTCATGCAATGTTTATAACTAAACAGTAAAAAAAATCAAAAAAATAACCCTTGGAAGGATCAGTAACGACGTTCTTTCATGGTAGTTAAAGTCGGAATATAGCCCAACCCACATATTGTTTATTTGAAACTTAAAATATGGAACAACATGAAGCAATCGATCTAAACAAAGAGGTTGAGGGACTAGAAGACATAGAAGTGGAGGTACAAATCAACGATGAACATAACAGTGGATACAGAACAGAGGAAAAAATGGTGATGAGTTAAACGATGAATTACAGCAATATTTTGATGCCAAAAATGAAAATTTTGAAGACAACAACAATGACAACAACAATGTCGATAGGAATGCTAATGACTGTCAACAAAATATTGACGTTGGATATGACCAAGAGCTCACAGTTGAAAGGACCTTTCCTAATGGGGAACAGTTTGCAAAGTTTTGTCATGACTATGCCTACAAAAAAGGGTTTACGTTCTTTACAAGAACTGCTCCTTTGATGGACACGTATAAGGAACAAGGAATTAAACGGACGGAAAGTGGTGAAAAACAGACATGTTACCATATGATGAAGAAATTGAGGTTCGCTTGTAAGAAAGGAGGTAGAAAATCAACAGAGGGTTCATCAATAACTGATTGTAAAGTATTTGTTCATGCAAATATGGTTGGTGGTTAGATGGAAATAAGAACATGTCATTTGGAGCACAACCACGAAATTCATCCTACTTGCAGTCGTTTAATGGTGAATTATAGAAGCATTGATGAGCCGAGTTATGACAGAATTGTTAATAATGATCAAGCTGGTATCTCTATTGTCAAAAACTTTAATGCTTTCCTTGTTGAGAATGGGGTTCATGAAAATATAACATTCAACTAACGTGACTTGAGGAATGTGGTAAATTTGGAGCGTCGTAAAACAAGGTTTATAGGAGATGCAATAGCTTTGGAATCGTATTTTGAGAAGCAACATGAGCTAAATAATGGGTTTTACAGCTGCATACAGAGAGACTGCGATGAAAGGCTTATGAATGTCTTCTGGTCTGACGCAAGGTGTAGGGAAATGGTTGAAGATTTTGGTGACATTATCACATTTGACACAACTTTCCAAACGAACAGGTTAGCTTTTGTATTTTTATATTACAGTAACAAAAATTGTTATATTAGTAATTGGTAAACATAAATGTCAATGACTTGTATTATTGTGATGTTCAGTTTAACAAAACATAACTGTGTGCAAGAAACTGTAATTTATAGTAACGTAGATCATTTTATTAGTAACAAGGATTTTCATAATCACCTATATTTTGAAAAATATAAATTAGTAACAATGTGCTTATATTCAATAACATGGAATAATGTAACAGTAAGATAATTACAATAAATTTTCGTACGCTTTTAATCACTGTTAATATTTAGGTTTAGCCCGTAAGACCTAATATTAAAATATTCGTTTCAGATATGAAATGCCTTTGGCACCCTTTGTCAGTGTGAACCAACATGGGAATTCAGTGACTTTTGCATGTGCTTTGATCTCACACGAGGATACAGAAACTTTTGCCTGGGTTTTTAATCAATGGCTTGCATGTATGCGAAAGGTTCCATTAGGAATTCTTACTGATCAAGATAAGGCTATCATGAAGGCACTGCGAATAGTATTTCTGGAAGTACCACACAGATTGTGTTTGTGGCATATTCTTAAAAATGCATCAAGAAATTTGGGAAGCAACAAAAATTGGAAAACAAATTGAGGTTGCACTACGGGTAGTTGTGCATGAATGTTTAGACGCGGATGAGTTTGAAGAAGCATGGGTGGCAATGGTAGGTAAATATAAGATCAGAGACAACACCTGGATTAAAGAATCGTATGACTTGAGGAGCAGGTGGGTCCCTGGTTACTATCAAGACAATTACTAGGTTGGAATGTCGTCTACTCAGAGAAGTGAGGGTATGAATCGTTTCTTAAAGGGATCTGTTTGCATTGACACGCCGTTAGCAAGATTTGTTGAGTTATATAAAGCTGCCATGGGGGATTTAGCAAATACGGAACATAAATTGAACTACGCATCTGCCGATTCACCTCTACCTGTTGACAAGACTATACTTGCGAAGTACGTATTCCATACGAAGTACACTAACACGAAATTCGAAGAGGTGAAAGATGAGTCCTTAGGGTTAAGACACACACATATTACCAAGATCAGAACACTTGGTAGTGTTTCATTTTTCAATGCTGAGGAAAAGATTCCAACCCCAATATGGAGGAAAAGGTGGAAGAAATTCACAATTACAATTGACAAGGAAAAAGGTGAATTTTGTTGCTCTTGTAAATTGTTTGAGTTTAGAGGAATTTTGTGTAAGCATATAATTAGAGCGGTTGAGCTGGAGGACACAGCGTATATCCCCGACAAATATATTTCACCTCGCTGGAGAAAGGATGTTGTTAGGCGTTATGAGGACATCAAAATGTCATACTACGATATTGAATCAGAATGAGTACATCAAAAAAGGGAAATATCCCTTAGGCATACTTATCTGAGCATGTTAGCGATGCATAACGATACTACGTTTGCCATGTACAGAGAAGCTACAGATAAATTTAGAATTGAGTTGGAAGATTTCATGGGAATCCAGCGGAATGGAAATGACAACGCATATTGTTGGTGGGACCATTCATCACGCAAAGTTTTTGGGCGTCAAAGGTTACGACCTAAGGAACAAAATGAGAGACACTTAAAAAAAAAGCATTGTACCGGTGGAGGGTGGCACAAAAGATCCCATTGATAAAAGAACTACCGGTAGGGGTAAAAATAGCAGAACCCCTAACCCATCAGAGAAAGGGTCAAGCTCAAAGAAAAAGGCCAAGTACACCGCTGAAGAAATTGTTGTTCATGAGGTAATGAATATTTACTTTAAAAATATATTGGTAACAAATGTGTAATTTATGGTAACTTTATCATTTGCAATGTTGTGTAGTTGATAGTGACTTTTTAATTTTTATGTTCTTTGATATTGGTGAAGGAAATCATAAAAGACACCTTTGGTAATTTGAATGGAAGGTGGCAACTACAGGACCCAACGAATTTCAGGGAACCTCTTACAACTGCTCACAACAACAATGGCGACAACACCATGACAAATGCAACTAGATCACAGCAAACTGAGCCAAGCCTTACTGAAAAGATGTCTGTTCAGTCAGGATACTCTTCAATTCCAAAAAATAGTGAACATTCGTATTGGTTGCGTAATTCTGGTATCTGAATGTTTACGGTGGTACGAAGATGTGTTTTTATGTTGTTCAATTGAACTCCTTGGATGTATCTGATAGTTTTATAACGCTTACATTTTGGTACTCTTAACGTCAATTCGTTAAATAGTTAGTTACTAAATTAGTAAGTGACTTTGAAATAGTTGTAACGTTTGATAATCTGATTGTTATTTGAGGAAGTTATTACTTTGGCACTTCCTACTTCTACATTATTTCAGCATTCGACCTATAACAGTATACATTATTGTTTTAAACTTTTAATTGTTATGTACTGCGTATAAGTTGAGTAAGTTATTACATGTTATTTATATTGTGTTCATCTAAATACAACGCATGAAAACTAAATCTACGACCAATTATTTTCAATCAGGAACGTAGGATAGTTGCTTGGTGGTTGACCTAAAGATCAATAAAAGGTAACTTCAAAAGCAAATACGATCTTTGATTTCTAAACATTAAGAAAAACTTTTCATTTATTTTGAAAGTGGACCTTACATAATTTATAAGATAATTAAACTTCAGTAGAACAAGAAAAATGAAGTAGAAACGTAAACAGAGTGCTACAACTTAAAGTACTTGTCACCATATTTCAACGTACAGTCAGTCCTCGTTAGAGAGGTCAATAAAAGTAATCTTTTTGAACTTTTTAGGGCAAATGAATTCCTCATCCCCACTTTCATATGATTCTGCTTTAACGATTCGATCATCGACCTCCGGTACGAACTGAATAATTTCACCATTCTTGTTCTTCGAAAGGGCGTGGAAATAAAAGTGGTTGAGTTCGTAGTGTTGTCTCTCCACCTCATACACCTGTTCAACGTTTGGAGCATGACTAATTTTGAAAACAATTTTACCCGTCTTAAGTGGACCAATGGTCCAGATAACTTCGCGGATGAACAATCGGTTGTAAATGTTCTCCCTTGTGCGTTCCATCTCTTCTTTCATCTTTTTAGTCACCCGCGGTGCTCTACATAAACAATTAATATTAACACAATTTGTTCACTTGACAGTAGTTACTAATTAATAGTTATTGGTTAACAGTTATCTAGCAGAAGGAAGAGAGCAAAGCAAACAACTGAATTCAACAATGAATCCACAAATGAGTCAAGTGATGAGGTAATTAGAATTTATTGTGAATTAAAAAGGCTGCATGTCGTTCTCGAATGTTTTTGTGCACAATAACTAAGTATATGTGTGTAACACCGTGGATTTTCCTTAACTTTCTACTTCCTAATTTTTCCGGAAAACATGTTAAACTAGATGATATAACATTTTGTAAACTACTATATATGGAAAACCCAATGTATTGCCGCCACCGTGATAACAGCTAAGGCTTTTATCAAAGTACTACAGCGAAAGTCTTTAAAACCAACACAATTTAAAACTAAACTTCAAACAACTTTAAAATAAAATCAACTTTAGATTTATTACACTTCAGAACCATATTAATGGCCCTTTTAAAACCAAACCAAAATTAATAACCAGAAATATTTCAAACTCCAAACAATCAAATAAACGTTAGTCTCTGAAAACAATTAAAACAAAGTAAAACATAAAAACTACTAAAGACTATGCATTAATAATAAAACATAAAAACTTGCACTCAACTTACCTTCAACCACCTTCTTACCTGTACATGGACTCAATAAAATTATTATTATATTTAACTTTTGGATTCGGCATCGAACGGGTTTCCTTTCCTTTAAAATCGCCCTATTAGGAACCAACTTGGGAGCAACTCCAAGAAGGTATTACCTATGTCACACGAGGTGACGGATATCCAGCGCATTTATAATCTAAAAGAGTACAACTTATTGTACTCCAATTAGAAGTCATAGATCACTGTTCCATATGACTCCCCTCTTTCTTCATACTCAAGGTATATACGTTCCAAGATTTTTGGTGCGAATCCTTTTACACTTTACATGATCTAACAGGTTTAACATTGCTATGACTCACATGCAACATCACATAGAGACATGCATATAATCAAGCAACCATATTCATTATCTTTACTTTAAGGTGATTCCAAATCAACTTATGTGAGTCCTTTGATTAAACTGAGCCTCCTGTACCACACATTAACTGTGAGTGGCTAACAACTTACTTTCTTTTTTACCACACATCAACTGTGAGTGGTAATATAACTTACTTTCTTCTTGACCACACATTAAACTGTGAATGGTATAATAACTTAATTTCTTCTTTACCACACATTAAACTGTGAGTGGTATTATATGCATAAATAATTGCTCATTACTTCTACTAATCATGTGAGCAAATTCACTACTATCTTTTTTGTTGATTACATATCTAATCAACTTTAAAAATTATCTTCTTCCTTTATTCATAAAACTGTTGGCCAAACTATGCTGATCAGAACATTCCAATTCAAGCCATGAAAAGTTAAACTGTCTATTTAACACGGATGTCATTAACATTAGAAACATGCTACTAACAACTTGTCATGCATATAAATTCATGTTCCAAAACAAGCATACAAGATTCATATAAACCAAAATTTCTCAAGCATGCATTCTAAACTCTTAGGTTTGCCTTTAGTACTTACGTACCTTGTAAAATAGCTTTGCTCCGCCACAACTCTAGAAGCGGACTAAATCAAAGTCTCCTGCTCGAGGAAAACCGAGCTAAATTAAAAACCTTGTTGACTGAATTCTACAACAATCTTAACCAACTTCTAAATTTGGAAACTTTGTCCAAAACATTCCTTATTTAGTCTATATTCAATTCCATACTTTTGATTTTCTTATTTATTGCAATTCTACTTTGTTTTCAGGACTTAAATATACTTTATAAAACATTAATAATATTTTCATGCCACTTTGGAAAAGTGGACAGCAATCTAAATTTATCAAAAGTCCTTGAAAACTTCCGAAAATGACACAAATCGATCATATAATGTATTACCTTACTTACATGATCAATTTATGCTATTTACATACTTTAAAGGAAAAATTCATAAATATAATCCCAACTATGGGCGTTCACCTAATAAAAGACCGAACTTTGATTAATCCAAAAATGGACCCAAGTTTCATGCCCATTTTCCAATTTTGGACCCTCTTAAATTTTAACTTGTAAAATCAAGTAAATCTTGCTAATTATCCGATTTTTGCTTAAGCAGGACCACCCGAAATTACCACCACAACCATCCCTTCCACTCGAAACCTCGAAAGGTTAAGAAAAAACCGGATAATTAACAAGTTTTACTTGATTTTACAGGTTAAAATTTATGAGGGTCCGAAATTGGAAAATGAGCATGAAAGTTGGATCCATTTTTGGATTAATCGAAGTTCGGTCTTTTATTAGGTGAACGTCCATAGTTGGGATTATATTTATGAATTTTTCCAACTTTAAAAGGCTATTTAATTAATTTATAAAATCTGGACAGCATGTTAAACATGCTTAAAACATCTCTTAAACATCATAAAACATACTAAGATTTATATACTTCATCATAGAATTGATGTATGATCATACTAGTGCAATTTGGGCACTTTAAACTCAATTAAACTTGTTTTTATTAAAATTTCAGATTTATTTCTTAACTTTAAAGTCATGAAAAACTTATATATGAAAACATCATGATTTCATGTCAAAACACTTCTACAATCTACTAACATATTTATGAAGTCAATCTAGGCTTTAGAAAAAATTTTCATGTGATTAAACATGTTTATAATATTTATTCAACTCAAATTCATTATTATAAAATTTGACAGCTTTATAAAACAAGTCTAAAACCCTTAAAAATCAATCTAAACTTATTAATAACAACATCATAAATGTACCCAACAATAATTTATGATCATACTATCGAAGTTTAGAACATAAAATTCATAACAATCATAACTTTATAAATTTTTCAAACCCTAATTTATAATTTCATGAACTACAAATTTAATTCATGCCTTTAAACAGTTCATACTTATATCAAAACATGATTAAACTTATAAAAACATGATTAAATACAATTATAATCATATATTTGTAAGATTGAGTAAAAAATAAAGTAGAAATTTTTTTTTTATAAAAGTCGAAAATATACCAAATGGGGAAGGTGGTCCGGCATTGGTGGCTAGCTAATGGCGCACGGCGCCCGGCTGGCTGCTGCTGCGGCGGGGTCCAGCTGGGCGCAGATCCCGAGGCTCCCAAATTATTTGTTTTTCTTCTTCTTCTTCGTTCTGAAAATGTTTTTTTTTTTATCTTAAACCCTTTTTTTTCTCTCAAAAGTTTTGGAATCATAATTGACTAGTATGATCAGTAAAATTTGGAATTTTAGGTTTTGTAGGGTATTTATAGGCCTCAAAGTAGGATTTTGGTGGGGCTCATAAACACTCATAAGTAAATTAGGAAACCTAAAAAAAAAACTATTTTTAGAAGTTTTAAGGATATTTTTAATCATAAAAATACTATTTAAGAATACAAATAATACTTTTAACCAAAACTTTATTATTTACTATATTTTTGTTAATTTCTTTTTATTTAATACCTTTATTGAACATAATTTTCAATAAAAATACTAAAATTATATGAATAAATACAAAGGTTATGCGTATGAAATACAAAAATATTGTTTAAATACGTGAAAATGTGGGGTATTACAATGTGTGGCATGTGTGATTACGTGGGTGGCAGGACTTGAGCAAAGGAAAGAAAGGGAAAAATCCAGTAAGAAGAACAGTTATTAAACAAAAATCAAGAAACAACATTGAGGTGATTTGGGTTTATTTGTTTCATACGACCTTCTGTTTCTAGTTTTGTATAACATTTCACACATTAAATGAGTAGTAAACCAAAAGGAAAACATGACATTCTTTTTGTGACAGGACCCAAAACATGCAAAGAAGAGAAAATATTTTGACAAAGAAGATTCATCATCACATAGTTCTGAAAGCAGTGACGAGGTGAGTCATTGATTTGGGTTTACTAAGAGTTAAGTTATTTTTGAGATGTACGCTTCATAATTGTCTTAATTCAGAAACGAAGATCGAAAAGGGGCAAAGGTGGTGACAAGCACAAAAGATCAAAGAGTTGTCAGACCAGTGATGAGGTCTATTCTAGTGATAACACTGTTTCTAACATATTTTGTTGCTAATGTAAGTACTTAACCATGTTTTATATTTTCTGTAGGAAACAAATTCGAGTAGCAGAAAGCGCAAGGTTTCTCATAACAAAAGGCGCCCTAATAGTAACAGTGACAGTGACTCAAGTACTGATGAGGTGTTTTAATGTAAGTACTTAACCATGTGTTATATTTTCTGTAGGAAACAAATTCGAGTAGCAGAAAGCGCAAGGTTTCTCATAACAAAAGGCGCCCTAACAGTGACAGTGACAGTGACTCAAGTACTGATGAGGTGTTCTCTTGCATTATTGATTGGCAATTACAGTATGTTACCAATTAAATTAATAATTAAATAAATAGTAACCATCAATGTTTTTTTTGTATGCAGCCAAATGAGTCCCTACCTACTAAAAAGGCCAGTACAAAAAAAGCACCTAAGGAGAAAGTTGTTGCTGAAAATGTAATTGATAGTTAATTGACAGTTCTTATAAGATATATAATTTTGTCAAAATGTTTCCAATGCTAACGTTGTATTTTTTATATTGTAGGAGCCTTTGAATGACAAAGAATCAGATGATACGGAGGACGGTCCTGATGAATCAGAAGAAAGTGAAGGCACCAACACAAGTGACCATGTGCAGGCGGCTAACATGGATCCTTCAAAGCCACCACCACTTTCACCAACAAGTAGAAAAATTGTTGAGGAAATACTTAGCCAGAAAACTAAGGGTGATGAATCGTGAGTTACATTATGTAGTAGGTATTTTATGGACACATAAATGCATGTAGCACAGTTGCCCTTTTCATATATTGTTGTTGTTGTAACAGGTTGAGATATGTGGTTTTGTTTAACTGTCAAGGAATAACTTTGAACCGTGATTTACTACATGATTGTTTTAAAAAAATGGAAACATTTCTCAAGTGGTTGTTGATGCGCATGGAAAATTATTGAATGCCTTCGCTGGTTGTGATCCTAAAGCTGCTAGGAACTCATACATCATGCCATCAACTTATCTGGTCAGTACAATTTTTGTTTGAATATAGTATTACGTCAACCAAAATTTCCATTAACTACTTTAAATGGAAAAGAGTAGTAATATGTCGTTGAACCTTATGAATCCTAGTGTGCGGCTATTGACAAACTGCGAAGTGATGAAGACGTGTCAGACATTGTGACCAGATGTCTTACACAAATTGAAACAGATGCTGCAGTTTGTGACAAATTGAAGAATCATAGAAGGGTAGGGACAGGACACATAAACACCTATATTCATTTTGATTATTTCTGCTATTGTTCATGTTTTCATGGAAAATTCTTTAAACAATATTAGTTACTAATAAAATATTAAACATACAGATATTCTTTCCGATCTTTCATCAAGGTAGATGGACTTTGTACATGATAAGTATGAACAAGTCTGCGATATATGTATTTGACAGCAAACATGCGTATCCTCATCGTTATCATCACAATTTAATCCCTTTGGTGGTAATGTCTCATGTTACAAAAGTCCTTTTACATTGTCCCTATGTTTATCGTCGTTTACTATTATACGTAAATGATATATGTGGTTTATGCAGATGAAGTATGCAAGTAAGATATTGTCGCTGATATTAGAGAATGAATTGGTAGATTTTAAATTGTTTAAAGTGAAAAGTTTCACCGACATTCCGAAGGAAAGGAAAGCTCATGACTCGGGGATGCTATGCCTCCTATTTTTGTACAACATAATGTGTGATGTTTATTCTTGGATGCATGTAAATTATACAGCAAAAAATACTTGTGTAAATGCAGTGATTTGTGTATATTAGCTGACATATATTGGCTTGTTTTGGAATGCAGTCTTATAACCATTATGAGGAGCTGTATAGGATGTCAATGTGCTCGTACCTTGTCACAGATGAAGTGAATGAGCTGCGTGATTCTGTATGGGATTTGCTCAAGTGTGCATGATTGGTGTGGTGAAGGGATCTTATCTTTTTTTTTTTTAAATGAAACGTTGTATGGTTTATGACATTATATTAAGGATACTACTCACCAGTTTCAATTTATTGTGTTTTAAGTAGTTAACAGACAAGTTATATTGTATTCAATCATATTTATCATTGGATGAATGGACCTTTATTATTATTATTATTATTATTATTATTATTATTATTATTATTATTATTATTATTATTATTATTATTATTATTATTATTATTATTATTATTATTATTATTATTGTTGTTGTTATTATTATTGTTGTTAATATTGTTAATATAGTTATTATTATTATTTATTATTGGAATTGATAGTAAAAACAAAAATTAAATATTTTATTAGTAACTAAGGAAATACATATTATAACTCCATTTATTCATTGGTTGGGAAAATAAAATTACATGATTTTTTAGTAACATTGACATTATCATAGGTTGGTTATATTATCATGGGTTGGTTATATTATTAAATAGTAACATTATATAATTTTTTAGTAATGGAGAGCAATTAGTTAGTTTAAACACATAATAGCCCACTATCAACGAATATTAACAGTTCAACCAATTTTTTTTACAAACTGCTGCAAAATATGGAACTCTATATTTAAAAAAAATATTTTACAAAAATACAAACCCACACTAAATTCACCGGAATAAATTATTAAATAGTACCACTATATAATTTATTAGTAATGGAAAACAATTAATTAGCTTAAACACATACCGCGTAACACATTATATATACATATAAAATCAAATATATGACACGGTTGATATTCCCGTCCCAATGGCTACGCATAGTGCATCTATATTCCCTCATACACCATTGACCCAAGTTTGAAACCCCCTGCACGCATGCAGCTGGTTTTTTTTTTTTTTTTTTGGTATTTTACATTTATTCTGTGGTAAGGGAAAGCTTTTTATTATTATTATTTTTAAACCAGTATTATTAATAAAGGGATGCTTTTTCATTAAGAATTTATTATTTTTATTTACCTACTTTCATGTTCATTATAAATAAAGATTTGCTGTAGGCATAAATGTTGTTATTATATTATTGGGTATTTTTTGTAATATATACATTGTTATCATTGTATATATAATAATAATAATAATAATAATAATAATAATAATAATAATAATAATAATAATAATAATAATAATAATGTACTAAGCCCCTTTAATGGATCTCCACTATACTCACATCATAATATTTGCTAATGAATAAAAATAATATTAATTAACAATTTAATTTCTAATCATCATAAAACGAAGGAAATATGACTGTGAAAAATTAAATTACACTTACTTATACAAATGTATAACAAAGAGTAACATTGTCATTATCATGGGTTTGTTATATTATTAAATAGTAACACTATATAATTTATAGTAATGGAAAACAATTAATTAGCTTAAACACATACCGCGTAACATAGTATATATACATATAAAATCAAATATATGACATGGTTGATATTCTCGTCCCAATGGGTACGCATACTGCATCTATATTCCCTCATACACCATGGTAAGGGAAAGCTTTTTTTTATTATTATTATTTTTAATCAGTATTATTAATATTATTAATAAAGGGATGCTGGTTCCTTAAGAATTTATTATTTTTATTTACATACTTTCATGTTCATTATAAATAAAGATTTGTTGCAGGCATAACTGTTGTTATTATATTATTGGGTATTTTTTGTAATACTAGTTGTGACACTGTGCGTAATGCGCACGACGCCCCAAAATATGTATGTTCGTGATTATAATGTTTAGGTTTATATAATTCATAGTATTGTATTTATTGATTTAATTAAATATAATGGGTTACTTGTGTATATTAGTGAAGTTCTTATATTGGTTCATGATAGAGTATATGCGCCCCAAAATGGCGGTTCGATGGTATAAAATCAAATTCTTACTGTCATGTGTAATGGTTTAATGAGTAATTTTGGTTTTGCACTAAATGAGACGTTGATATATTAGTTCCATTGTTAATTTCAATTTATGAGTTTTACAGTTCATGTGGTTTAATAAACATACTTTTTACCATTCATGAACCAGAACAAAATCATTGTAATTATGTATGATAAACATGGTGTATTTCCCTAAATAATGTCTCGCCTTCTAGTAGACAATCTGACTATCTACATTATACACTTCCATGTTTACCCCAAATTCTTGATGCTATTTCAACAGTATCTTCCTGTAGAAAGTGATACAGGTTAATGTTAATTTATTGTAATCAATAAAAATGATGAGAAACTGGCCAATATTAGAAGAAAAAAAGGCCAAAATTTGATATATTCTCTCCTCGCTCTATATTTCCTATTTGAGTGATACAAATATGATGAGAGACTGGCCAATACGATGTTGAAGAGAAACTCAAATAGAAAGTAATACAGGTTAATGTTTTGTTCTTTCAAAACAAATGAAATATAGTTTGTTCCTAATCAGTCACCCCTATACATTCAAAAATAGGAAAAATATAGCTACTTGAGACACAAAAAAACTTAGGAAATTATCATCTTATATTTAAAGTAACAAAACTGATTAAACGACACAACTTACAAAGAATTGACCTGATTGATCAAGTAAGTCTAGAAATGAAACATGATTGTTTCAAACTTTCAAATGAAATTATAAACATATCACCCTACTAAGTTCAATGATCTTGTCACTTTCAAATGCATAGACAATAGCTGTAGTAAAGCAGAACAGCACAAAACCTCCTCAACACTAGCTTCACCACAACACTTAAACTGCAGAACAGAACACCTGCAAAAGACTAGAGAAAAAACAGCTTGCATATCCAACACAATTATATACAGTAACCTTGCTTTGTGAACCTGAAACCAACCATCATTTTATTTCATCATTATATAATTTACAATAACCTCCCTTTGTGAGGTTGTTCATTATTTAGCATTTACAGCTTGGCCAATTTTATTGATAGAAGGAAATCATTTTTCATTTGTTTTGGAATGGGGGCTAATAATTAATTTTGAATCAAATGTCTAATGTCTTCACTAATTAAATTAATACTAATTTAAATTTTAAAGTGGTGTTTTTATTTGCTAATTCAGAGACTATATTTATAAAAAATGAAATGGGTCAAACAAAAGTTAAAGTAATATATAGTCTCAAAATTTAGTAAAATAAATTGAGGAAAACTGTATTAAAATAACAAGTCAAAAACAACATGAACTTAGTTTTGAAATCCGAAATACCAAATGTAATGGACTGAATATTATTATTATTATTATTATTATTATTATTATTATTATTATTATTATTAAAATTACTATTTCAAGTCAACAGAGGATTAATTTGCAGTGAGGAAAAACTAAAAAGGTACTTAAATTGGGAAGAGGGATTATAAACGCATTGATTTTTGTTTGGAACTGTGTGTTTTGAATTAATATTAGGCTCATAGGATGTATACTTTGCACTGTACTATCATTTCATTGGATATTCATGATTGAAGAGTTACTTAAACAGGAGAGAGGTCTGTTCCGACAGTATATTAATGCATGTCAAGAATTAGTCAGAACTGAACAGTTGCATCTGAAGAGTTGCATTAATAGTTTTATATCAGTTTCCAAGGTGTTTAGAATTAATAGGTTTTGAAGAGTTGCATTCTATTGACAGTTTCCAAGGCCTATATAAAGCAATTCCTGGTTAGTTTTAAACTATAGAGTTTCTTCTTTTTTTTCGTCTTGTAAGCCATGGAGGGGGAATATGCTAATCTTCTGTGTCACACCACTACATACAAAGAGATCTACAAGAATTTTTTGGTATGTACATACTTTACTAAGTACAAAAAGATAATTTGGTTAAGTATATAATTATCTATTTTACTTATGGGTTTTAAATACATAATCTGTCTATTTTACTAATGGATTTTAATGTTTTGTAGCCTTTACCACAACAGTGGAGGCTGTTGATGGTGCAGTGTTCTGGCAGTGCAACAGTTTCTCATACAAGCAGTGGACAACCTTGCACTATGAGGGTGCTTGCAAATGAAGANGCACTATGAGGGTGCTTGGAAATGAAGAGGGATCAAAGTTCGAAGGCTTTTTTTTACGATAAAGAGTGGACCGACTTTGTGAAGAATAACAATCTTGTTGTTGGTGAAACAATAAGTGTTTATTATGTTCGACGCAGTATTTTTTATATCAGAATTTTCAACAACAACAATGAAGAAAGGTTGCCTGCTGTTGCATAGAAATTATGTTGCTTTTGTTAAATATTTCTATGTTTGTATTTTACTGACTGTTAAAACATTTCTTGTATATATTTGTTTTGAAGTAAATTTATTGTAGTATTACCTATTTTTAGGATTTTGGTTCTCACTTCTCCCACTACACATATCAACATCTATTTCACTTCCCCCACTCATGCCTAAAATTGAATCTGAAATCATTGAACAGTTGCTAACAGCCTAATATGCTTAATGGTTAGCTACGAAACAGTCCTAAAAATAGACAAATTTACACAGTGAAGTACTGACACAAAACTTGCAACAAAATTGTGATTCTTTCCCCTTACACAAATCTATTGAGATCTAACAGAAATACAAATAAACCCGTTTATGGCATCTCTCTAACCTAGTCCGATGCAAAAATATCAGGATCAAAATCACTCACAATAGAGCTGAACTCTTCTTCCCCCGTGACATGTTTCAGATATTAAAAAAACCAACCAGAGCAACTACTACAAATCTTTAGGATAAAGGTAACGATACAACCATATATGAAATCAAAATCAACTCAAACAGGTAAATTAATGGCCAAAATCCTGATATAGATGAACATTCAAAACAAACTTTCCAGCAAACCCAACCATACTATGATAGTAATGCAAAGCAGCAACATTAGGAAACGCTAGGCTAACCTGTTGCAACGATGCTGTGCTTTCTTTATCATCTTCTTTCACATTCTAGAAATCGAAATTTAAATGAAATTGTGGTAAGATAGAGTGAAGAATTAACCAGGCGAACATCATTCAGAGAAGATGAATAACGGAGGGATTTTTCCAAATTTTAAGTAATATATATGAAGAACAAACACAAATTGAAACAAAAAATAAGCCAATTTAACTATAGCATTTATTCATAATAACAAATACAAAATTAGATGGAAATCGAATATAGAATGAAAAATCCCAAAATAATCAATACCCTAATCGATTTAACTGAGATGATTGACCATTAATGGAAAAAAAGTTGAAAAGAAAAATAGGATTACATATATACCTTTGAGGGGATAAAAAACGGCCCCAAAAAACTTTAACATTCATATAAATAGAAACCCCCCCCCCCCTGTTCATGATCATTCCTCGTCATCTACTTCTTCCCTCGTATTCAGAATATGCTTTCTCTTGATCACAACATGCAAAAACTCTGCCATCTTCACTTCTTCAAACTCCATCATCATCAACAATATTTCTGAATTATTAACCCAATAAAAGACGTAACACATTTAATGTAATCAATCAACAAAAAACTGTAAAAATTGAGATCCTTCAACGCAACGTGAATCAGTTTGCACCCTAGAATACAATCCCCAAAAATTCAACCCTAAAATCGAATGTATACCCAAGAAATGGGATTTCAACAGTGAAACATTCGAAACCCTAATTCAACACCAAACACCGAGTTCAACATCCAATAATTCAAAACCCTAATCGTATTCACCCTAATTCAACCCCAACAATCGAATTCAAAGTCTAAAAAATCGTATTCACCACACAAAAGTTTGAAACCCTAATAGCATTCAGAATCAATTGTAAACCCTAATTCAAATAAACAATCAAACTAACAAAATCAAACCAATTCCCCATATAAACATTAAAGAAAATCCAAACTCTACTACCTCATAAATGACAAAATAAACATTTGGGTGGGTGGGTGTGTTGTGTGTGTGTTGGGGGGGGGGGGGGGGGTTGAACATCACAAACATTTGTACCTACCAGAAGCAAGTTAGACCTTTTGTATCATCTTCGAAATTTGTTACTTACTTGCTTCTCACTTTCAGGCAGCATAATTTGTTTCCCAGGGTTTTCGAAGAAGAGACAAAAGGCAAAAACATTTGTACCTACCAGAAGCAAGTTAGACCTTTTTTCTCTTCTTCGAAAACCCTGGGAAACAAATTATGCTGCCTGAAAGTGAGAAGCAAGTAAGTAACAATCACTAAAAGGAGATTAAATTGAATATCTGGACAGGGACTCACAATGAGAAATTATGCAATTGCGCAAACATCAAAGATCACATACTTGTAGGGGCAAGAGGATTCAAACCTTGTTTTCAACTTGACATGAAGTAGAATAAGTTGTCTTGTTTTTCGTTGCCTTTCTAATTCAACTCTTGTGAAAACATAATAGTAACCTAAAAATTCAAAGCTAAATCATATCAAAACCCTAATTCAACCCCCAAACTTTAATCCAATTCAAACCTTGTAAAAATTGGATTCATCACTAATCAGAACAATAGAATGTAGGCATCGAGAAAAAGATATCTGTAAATTGGTGCTCAAGATGATCAATTTGAAAATCAAAAGTGAAGGGAAAATCTATGCAAGGAACGAATATGCTAAAAATGAAATGCATTTCTTACTCCTTTCAACGCAAATTCAACAAAAGTACACAACAAAAAGGCCTTAATTCCAAATTAACTTGGGGCCCGTTGAACATGGATCGATATGGTGAATCGCTAGAGTGACAAATGTATATGTTTTCTACATTCTTCTCTTTGTTACATCATGTATTCCCCAAACCCTTATAAAGAATATGCGTATAAGATTTAAAACCGAAATTCAAGAACATCAACAATTAAGCTTCGTTTTGTAATAACCCTAGCTACGCACTGCTTTTTCAGCAAAGTCTAACTGAATTTGGTTTAAGGAATAAGAAATGAAACTTTAAATAGCTAACCTGTTGCACCCCCAATGTATTTTTATTCATCATCTTCTTCTTTAACTTTCTGGATTCTGGAAATTAAAATGATGTTGTAGTAAGAGAAAACATAAAAACAAAAGGAAGCAAGTAGAATTATCAGCGGAAAAGAGCAAAAATTTACCTAATGAAGAACAAACACAAATTGAAACAAAAAAAAAGGCAAGATAAATACATCACTTATTCATAATAGCAAACAAAAATTTAGATCGAAATCGAAAGCAGAATGAAAACCCCCCCAAAAAAAAAACTCTAATCGAACATGTTAATCAAATCTTCATAAATTGAGTTACGTGAGATGATTGACCATTAACGAACATCAACGAACTATAATTGAATTTAAAAAATACCTTGAAGGACCAAGATCGAACCCAAAACCCAACCAAACCAAAAAAAAAAAAAAAAACCCAAACCTTGAAATTAATTATTAATCGAAACTCTAAATGAAATCGAATTGAGCCAACAAAAATTCGAAACCCTAATTTAACCCACATAAGTTGAATTCTATTCCAAAAAAGAAGAAACCCTTTGAATTCATAATAAACTCAAAACCCTAATTCAAACCCTAAAGAATCGAATTCAATAAATCAAAACCCTAATTCAACTCCCAAAGAATCGAACCAAAAAAGGAAATCGACAATTGAAAAAACGTATTCACCACCAAAAAGTTCGAAACCCTAATCGAATAATTAACCAAAATCGAACAAAACATATTAAATCTCAACAACATATAATAGAAAAGGGGAAGATGATACCTGAAACCCATGAGCAAATCCCAACCTATTGGTCCACTTCAGCTGCCACGTCAGCATGTACAGTGGGTTCACTACGGTAAAACCATTAGACTGGCAAGGAATCCTGAGATTAGCTCCTTCTCCATAGCGCGAACGCCCCTAACAAAAATTAACCCCAAATTTTATGGCACTACAGATCATGATTCAACATCATTGAAACAACAGGAGGTAGGATATTGAAGATGAAAGAGAAGGCATTACCAGAAGAAGAAAGAAGAGCAAGGTCGTTCACGTGAGAATATGTGAGGAGAGCCAATGAAATCACTGTATGAAAGCTGAAGTAATTTCTGCAATCAAACAACCAGCTTAAAGTATTCGTCATCAATTTGACCAAAAAAAAATTTTAAATTTTGAATTCTGATGTTGAGAACTTAAAGGTAACTTGGTTATCAAAATATCAGTCATCAAAACAATGAAATGCAAGTATAATTACACACGAATGTAGCCCTAAACAAAAATAACACTTTGATGGTCTCAATAACACCAATACAATTAACTAACCAAATAATTTCGAATAAGAATAAAATTTTACATTTCGTAAAATCAAGGTCAATGAACTATAGCTTAGTGATATGATTTCGAAAATCAAAAGATAATTGTAATTATAACCAAAAAAAGTATGAATTTGAATTGAGAGAGAAGAAGAATACCGAAACATCGGAGAATAGTGACAAATTTGACTGCGAAGTAATAAAATTAAAACCAACCATTATAGAAAGAACGCCATTCTACTTTACAATATAACCTTCATTATAGAAAGAAATACAAAGCTTCCACCTTCTCACCCCCTCACTCTCTATCTTCACTCTTATCAATAGATTCCCCACCAACACCACAACGACCACTACAAGCAGAAACGATCTATCCTCTACCACAAAACATCCTCCACATGATCTTCATCAAATTGCCTGTCAAACAAATCCTCCTCTGCCGCTCCCTATCAAAACATTTCCACAACCTTCTAACCTCTCCCTCTTTCTTGCACTTCATCTTTCCCCTCCATTATCCTCTCTCTCTCTCTCTCTCTCTCTCTCTCTCTCTCTCTCTTGTCACCCTTTGTCCCCTCACCACCACTATTCTCCCCCACCACCCATCTCTTTGTCTCTCTGTACCTACAGCCTCATCAAACTCCTTTTAAAACCAATCATTCTCTATCCCCTCCCTCCACCCTCCTCTCTGTGCTCTCCGCCCCCTAACCATCATTGCCAACATTCTCCTTATCCTCTGCCATCCCCAACTCTCCTCCACGCGATCAACCCTTCTGAAGAAACAATGCCTTCTCAGACAAACCCTAAAACTCACAAAAACGTATAGGAAAAAAATGTAAATTTATCATCGAATTAAAAAAAAAAAATAGCATCGAAAATTGATAAGCTTAAGTGTTCTTTGCATCCACACCGTACTTTCTTCATTTCTTTCAATTGCAGTTGCACTCAGACATTATAGCAATTTAGGGGAGAATGCATTATAAAAGGGAAGTAGCTAGCACTGAAGACCCTAAAATAATAATCCAATGAACAGACCTGATTAGTTAGCTGAACTGAGCTGAATGAAAGTTTTGACCTTTTTAATCAGATTAGAGGAGAATCAATAGATAGATTTTACTATTAGTTTATTATGTATGCCTCCATTATATGTTATATTGGTAGCACCTTTCTAACTTCGTATATTAATCAATCCATAAATCGATTTATGATTAGATGCACCCAAATGAAACAAAGTTGATTACTTTAAACAATAACCCATAAATCGAAATCGATTGCAGATTGAAACTCCCAAAAATCAACACTTTAAAACCCCAAAATCTTCAAAAATTAGTCAAAAATTGAATTAAAACCCCTAAACAAACTTAAACCCTGGAACATCGAATTCAACCCAGAAAAATCCCCTGAAAAAATCAAACCCTAATTAATCAAAATCAAATTCAAGCCCTAGAAAAACAAATTCACATACCCAAAAAGTCGATACTACACATGCAGTAAAAAACTGTAACGCAAAACCCTAAAATAACCCTAATTAACGAACACTTGGATAGATCAAGCAACAGCAACAACAAAAAAGAATAAATAACGAACCTCTAGCAAATTCGCCACAAATAGACTCCAATACCCACTGACCCAACAGTCGAAGAAACCCAGCAAAACACCCCCTTCTCCAAGATCCAATGGTCGTAGGGAGCAAAGAATGGACCCCAATACCCACTGATCCAACAGTCGAAGGAACCCAGCAAAACACCCCCTTCTCCGAGATCCAATGGTTGTAGGGAGCAAAGAATGGACCTGATGTTGGTCGTGCAAGGGTCGCAAGGACCTAGTGAAGTGGTGAGTGTAGACACCTAATTTAGTCCCCTGTCCCGCTGCAGGACTCTATGATGATTAAAAAACTCATTTCTCTAGAAGATTGGATAATCGAGTATACTTGGGCTTAAAAATAAATCTCATTCTTATTTCACGGACCTTTTTTATCCAAATGCCTCTTTTACTATTTTAAATAAATAAATAAAATAATAATAATAATAAATAAAATTAAAAAAAAATGTTTCAAAAACGTAGCGCGGTTAATTTAGTCACGCTGAGCTGTCAGCGTGACTAAGCTAACAGCGCTACACTAGCAGCGTTTTAGGGTTCCCTGCGCTACTGGGCCAGCGTGATACGGCGTACCACGCTAGCAGCCCAGCGCGATTAGGGTTCCCACGCTGTTATAAAAACCCTCATTTCCTTTGTTTCTCAACACATTTTTTTAACTCACTTTCTACCTCATACTTAAATAATCCGAGTATTGCTTTTAACAACCCTTTCTTTTTTATTATAATTATTTATTATTTTATTTGCTATTTATTTTACTAAAAAGTGTCTACAAATTTTAATAATATCGAAACAATAATTCGAAACTCCGCCCAAATTAATACTCGCTAAGAACATTCTTCAACGGAGAAGTGGTAGTTTCCTGAAGCCCTAAAAGCTGTTTTGACTTTTAAGTTGTTGTTTCACTATTTTTTTACTGCTTTATCACGTATTATTGTTAAAGACGTAAATTGATTGTTTGCAACACTTATCAGATATTCTTTCGGACAAATCTATCATGTTAGGCCTCCTTACTTTATTTTAATACAGGTTTGAGTTAAATTAATTAGTTTTTTTTGTGAGTCACTAACAATGTAACTGCTTTTTTTTTGGTGAATGTTGTAATTGAAGATTTTTGTGTGATTCTCAATGTAATTTCTTATGGTTAAGAGGAAACTATTAATGGCCGCCTATGGCTAACCCGACGCACTCCGTCATGTTAGTACCTTCGCCCCCGATCCAATCTTTGGTTCGCTCGACCACACTTGGGTCATCCCATGGGATCGGAGAAGATTTCCGCATTTAGACAAACGTCCTTATTCGAGTCCCATTCTATCGAATCTAATACACGTTTTGAGTTTAGTTCCTAAAACTCATTGGCGACTGAAAAACTTCCTAGCATCGTCCGTATTCGTATATTTTTTATCTCACTCGAAAAAAAAAAGCAAAAAAAAAACACAAAAATAGCGAGCGCGACAGACTTTTTTGTCACCTAACTGCGCAGCGTCACAAAGTCTGCCGCGCTGCACCTGCAGAGTGACAGCCTTTGTAAGCGCTGCACATTCACGTGAAAAACTCTGTCACGTACCACGCTAGAGCGACTGATTTCTCTGCGCTCCTGTTTTTTTTCAAAATACTTCTAAAAATGTCCATTTCACCTTTCCTTAAGCCAATTTTTTTAGGTCTAATTCTGACCTATGGCGGTTGGGAAGCGTGAACACAAAATATTGGGACCCAAAACTGGGGCACCCTACAGTGGCGACTTTCACCGGGTAACGAAAGAGGGTGAGACTTAAAATTTTCTCTTATCATACACTATTATATTTAGAGCAATTGGCATTTTTTTAGACCTATTGCATCATGTGACAAACACTTGGCTTCATGTGTGAAACCATTCCTTAGGAGTCACCATAATGCATTAAATTTCGGGAAGGAACCGTTGACTTGGTGTGGCCCCTGGTCTCTAAGTAAACCGAGCAAAACGACCTTATCCAACTACATCGATTCCAAGTTGCCCATGGTATTGGAGAGGAGACACTCCATATCTAACGGTTATCCACCGCACAGTGTGGAGCACACTCCTTAGATTAGGACCCTTTTGACTGACCGTAGTTGACTGCATTATTAGTATTTATTTGCTTCCTTTTTGTTTTATAAAGTTGCTTGTTTTGCTTTTTAATATTTTGTTGCTATTTGAGTTTCGAGGGTTTCAAATCAATTTTAATCCATATCTTATTAGCTACGGTTACTAAATTAATTGATTCCGTAAAATATTTTCCATAATTTTAATTATATTCTTTGATATCATTTGATTCTTGGAGATTTTATGCACCAAGATATTTGATTTAGTTATAATATTGTCAAAGATGATTATCAATCCTTGGATCTCTGGGATTGATTAATAGAACTTTGATTAAATAGCAACAACTTATACACTTTACCCTTTATTAAAAATTTCAAATATATTAACGATTTCAAAATACTTTACACCTTTTGAATATTTTTAATATAATTCGAATCTTTGAAATTTATAAACACTAACTGATACTTCCATTATTCACCACAAAGTTCAATTGATCAATCATTTTTAAAAATTTATTTGTTAAGATTATTACATAATTTTGAATATTTTCAGGATTACTAATTCAATTCTTTTTTGTAGAATTTAATTAGTTTTATTTTCGAATTCTAGGTGGAGCTAATCATCTCATTTTCTTAATGAATGAAATCTTTCAAAAAAAAAAAGGGACGAAAACTTTTCGCCTATGATCTGTTCATCCTCATGAGCATAACCATATTAACTTAATACGGTTTTGTTTGAGTTTAAACTAAAAAAGGCCCAAAAACCTTTATTAAGTATATTCTTTAAATTAGAATGGCAGTAATTAGGGTTTAGTCGTCTTTAGCTGGCTTACAACGCTTCAGTATTAATTAATCATTGTTCACAGCTACTTCATTAATTTCTTTGTTTTTTTTTCGAAAATGGAAATAACTACTTTTCTGAATGGCTTGAAAATTTTTGCGTAAAGGGGCTGTTGCAACGCTTGGTGTCGCGATCCAGATCAACGTTTACAAAGTTAGGTGGTGACGACCATCAGCAGTTCATCTCAATTCCTAAGAATATTTGTGAAGATTTCTGGCCCATTACTCTAAATTCTCCAATTTGTTCCCTCAAGTTTCCGTTCCGTCCTCTCCAATTCCAAGATGATTGTAAGAAGAAATATGATGCGACATTGAATGCTCTCATGATTCCATCTTATAAGATGGAGGCTGAACGAGAGTAGAAAAAATACGCCTTGTTGAAAGTGGAGCTGAAAGTGCTGCTGAAAAGAAACATTTGGCTGAAATGGAAAGCCAAAGGCAAGAGGAGGAAAGGAGAAAAGAAGAAAGTTGACAATCTCATTCATCGTTTCTTCAATGGGTGGCAATCAATCAATTTGAGGCGCCACATCCCTAACACAGATGTGTTCTCCCTGAGAAGTTCGATCCTTCTACTCTTCCAAAGTTCAAGGTGACTGGTAATCCAGTCAAGCCCTAAGAGCTTTATTGGGTCCATGACCATCAAAAAAGGTTGATCATGTTTCGATCGCAGTGATCTTCCCTCTTTCTTTAGAAACCCATTCCACATAAATTTGTTCGACTCTCTACAACAGATCGGTTTCAAACTGGGATACTGTTACTAAGGAATTCATTGATCAATACAATGATAACATGGGAATTCCAGTCACACTCGGAACTCGAAGTGTTAAAACAATGAGCTGATGAAGGGTTCACTCCCTTCTTCACTCGTATAGGTAAAGTGACCCCTTGGTCCAAAAAACATCCGATGCTGAATTAAGTAGAAAGGGTTGTAGACAACGCTGTCCGAGCCTTATCAAGTACATCTCAAAATAGCCAAGGCATCGACTCTTTCAAACGATTGTATGATTCGGGATAAATTGAGACGATTTATTGAAAAACTCGAGCCCCAGTCTTATAAGGGTAACTACACCGATAAAAGGGTGAATCTTCCAAAATTAATGAGTCAATGTCTTTAGAAAGCTTCTCGTCCAAGGCCATCAAAAATAAAAGAGGTGGCCTCGGATACAGATTCACTCCTATCCACATGACTTATTCTAAGCTCTTGACAACTTCAAAGCCAAAATGTTTACATCCAATTGGCCATACTCCTGACCCCCCATAGGACAAGATAAGCCCAAATGGAATGCTAATTGCATGGTGCAAATCCCATATAGGAAAACGCTATACTGAACAATGTTTGGGTCCTCAAACATGTCATCAATACATGGTTAAGACCGCGTTTACCTTTACCTCCAAGCCGAATTATCACCAATCCTTTCGGTGGATCACTATGCTAGCCATTGATTGTGTTAGCGATAATTTTGATCCTTCTAAATTTATCACTTCCAATAATGATAATGCAATGGAGGAAGTATTAGGCTTACACGATCATGTATGTGGCATATGGGACGATAATGTTGAGGATACTTATATCACCAACATCAGCGCCAAGACAACTCTCGGGCTTAATCCAGAAATTATAAAAAATGATTGGTATCAAGATCCTACAGAAGTTGTGTCTAATGTTCAGCATCTTACTCGTTCCGGACGAGCTTTTCAACCTGATAATGACAAAGGCCCATCTCAGGTCTAAGTCAACAAAGACTCAATTCCAGTCCAAAAAAATACTGGCTCATCACAAGCCCAAAATTCTAGTGAGAGCAATGATAATCCTCTCATTAAGCAAATGCAAAAGACTAAAGCCGACGTAACCATTTGGCAATTATTAGCTTCTTCTCGAGATCATAGGGTAGCTGTACTGAACGGACTTAATGCATTAAATGTTTCTCCTGACACTACCCCTGAAAATCTAGTAAGTCTCTTGTCAACTGGACCAAAGAAAATGATTGAATTTTCTAAAGAGGATCTCCCTCCGGAAGGTACTACTCATAACAGGGCCCTTTACCTAACTGCTGGGATATTGAATAAAACTGTCCCCTTGACATTAGTCGATAATGGGTCTGCAGTCAATGTCTTCCCATTAAGAACTGCCAAGCATCTCGGCATAGAGAAAGAAGCATTTTCCCCATCACTGCAAGGAGTAAGAGCTTATGATAACACGAGACGAGAGGTCTTGAGAGTCATAACTCTTGATATGTCCACCGGTGGAATAAGGAAGAAAGTTGAATTTCATGTCATCGATGTAAAATCATCCTTCAATTTGCTTCTAGGACGCCCATGGCTCCACATGCTTGGTGCGGTGCCTTCATCGCTCCATCAAAAGGTCAAGCTCATACATGAAGGCGTGCCCATAACCATTAATGCTTCTCCAATCAGAGTAACCATGGAGGATCAATCCCTGCTAAAAATATCCCATGATCAAGATGTGGAAGATTTGTGGGGATTTGTGCCTGAAGAAATCGCTCTCCTTGAATCAGAAGACTTACAACTTGATCCCCATGCTAGTGTAATAGTGAACGCCATTATGTTAAAAAATGGTTATTTTCCTGGCATGCCTTTAGGAGCAAAAGGAGGAAGGGAGATCACTCATCTCCCTAAAGTCAAAGCCACACCTAACCTCTTCGGTTTGGGGTATGAACCGACAGAAGAGGAATTAAAAAGATACATGGTTGAAGAAGTAACTCGAAAAGCCAACGCCAAAAGGGGAATTACTACCTCTATCCCTTCCTACCAGCTCACTCTAAACGGGCAGTTTATAAAGGAAGGGGATAATTACCCCTATTATGGCTTCCCTGAACCCTTGGTTCAAAACGGGAAACAAATTCCTGGATTTGAAATATTTCATGATTGCTACTTTCTAGAAGAGAGAGCACAATACTCTCTTCCCACCAAATACTCCAAACCAGAGTGTTTAGACAAATGGGCCCTTGGTCTGTTATTTGGACTGGAACGGAACCCATTGAGAGACGAAGCTGCAATAATTCAGAAGGCTATGCAAGATGAAAAGTTCAACCCCGCTTAACTCATTTCCCATTCAGAGAACGTCGAGCGTGGATGGAGAAAGACCTTGAAGTGGATCAACACTAAAGGAGCCAAAATTACTATCTCAACCGGGGAGGGACAAATTTTCGAAGATTCTGAGTCTGAGTCTGAGTTTGAGTCTGATTTTGAGTTCGAATTCAAAGATCATATTAGTTTCATAGGAAATCTAGCCGTGTCTGCTCCTTCGATTCCTCCCGTTCCTAATTTAGATTTAAGCTCTAAGGGAATTGAGTCCCTCTTTGATGTACTCCTTGATGATTTCAATAATTATGCAATTGTTGCTTATCCACGCTCTTCTCCCCACTCCCCTTATAATTGTCTTGCAATAATTAATTCATCTGAAAAATCAACTAATGATGAACCAGTTGAGATAATAAAGTTCATGGAAGAATTTGAAAATCGCACGCCTGTAATAGAAGAAACTGAATCCATAAATATCGGTAATGAACAAGATATGAAAGAACTAAAAATTGGCTTAACTCTTAATTTACAAGAGCGCACGGACTTAATAAACATGCTCAAAGAATTTAACGATGTTTTTGCTTGGTCCTACAAAGATATGCCTGGCATATATTGTGAAATTGCGGAACACAAAATTCCACTCAATCTAAGAATTAAACTCGTCAAACAAAAGTTAAGGCATATGAAGCCTGATGTTGCCCTCAAAATCAAAGAGGAAATTATCAAACAATTAGATGCTGGTTTCATACGCGTTTCAAAATACCCAGAATGGGTAGCTAATGTTGTTCCAGTTCCGAAAAAAGGACGGACGTGTGAGAATGTGTGTAGATTTTCGGAACTTAAACAAAGCTAGTCCTAAAGACGATTTTCCACTACCACTCATTGATCTCCTCGTAGACAACACGGCTAACCATGAACTCCTTTCGTTCATGGATGGCTATGCAGGTTACAACCAAGTACAAATGGCTGCGGAAGACATGGAAAAAACCACATTCATTACAGAATGGGGAACTTTCTGTTACAAAGTAATGGCTTTTGGACTTAAAAATGCTGGAGCAACCTATCAAAGGACTGCTACTACGTTGCTTCATGATATGATGCATAAGGAAGTAGAGGTCTATGTAGATGACATGATTGTAAAATCAAAAGACCGACAAGGGCACATTCCTGCCCTAAGGAAATTCTTTACTAGACTAAGAAAATATAATATGAGGCTGAATCCGCAAAAATGCGCCTTCGGAGTAACATCTGGAAAGTTGCTTGGATACGTAGTTAGCACGCGGGATATAAAAATTGATCCATCTAAAATCAAAGCTATACTAGACATGCCTTCCCCTAAAAATGAAAAACAAATCTGAGGATTCTTAGGTAGGCTCCAATATATTAGTCGATTCATATCAAAATTAACTATGGTTTGTGAGCCCATCTTCAAGAAATTGAAGAAGGAAGAAAAGGTGGAATGGGATGACAAATGTCAAGAGGCTTTAGAAAAAATAAAAGAATATCTTCTCAAGCCTCCGATACTTGTACCACCAATACCTGGAGTCCCTCTAAGACTATATTTAACTATCACTGAAACTGCTGCCGGAGCCATGCTCGCGCAAGAAATAAATGGAGAAGAAAAGGCCATATATTACTTAAGTAAAAAGTTCATCCAGTATGAAACTCGATATTCACAGTTGGAGAAAACTTGCTTGGCCTTGGTATGGGCATCTAAAAAGCTTAGACATTACTTGCTTTCCCATTCTGTCCATGTTGTGTCCCATTCGGACCCATTAAAATACCTTTTTGACAAGCCAGCACTAAATGGTCGCCTCTCAAAGTGGCTTGTTATGTTGGCCGAATTTGACCTTCAATTTATCCCTTCAAAAACAATTAAAGGACGAGCAGTGTCAGATTTCTTGGCTGAGTTCCCTCCTAACGAGGAAAAGACGGAAGCATGTAACTTCCCAGATGAAGATCTCTTAATGACTGAAGACGATAGTTGGGCCCTCTACTTTGACGGCGCTTCTAACCAAAAGGGGTGTGGAGTAGGGGTTCTTCTAGTTAGTCCAGATGGTGCACATGTTCCAATATCAGTCAAATTAGACTTCGAAGTCACTAATAATGCAGCTGAATACGAGGCATGCATTGTTGGATTAGAGGCAGCAGTAGGTCTAGGTATTAAAAGACTAAGAGTATTTGGAGACTCATCACTCATCATAAATCATGTGTCTGGAAAGTGGAAAGTAAGAAGTGCTAGCCTAGCACTCTATCCATTTTAGAAGGACTAAGCTGCAATAATTCATAAGGCTATGCAAGATAAAAGTTCACCCCCCGCTTAAACTCATTTCCCAGTTCCCATTCAGAGAACGTCGAGCGTGGATGAGAACGACCTTTAAAGTGGATCAACAACTAAGGAGCCAAAATTCTATCTTCACCGGGAGGGACAAATTTCGAAGATTCTGCGTCTGAGTCTGAGTTTGAGTCTGATTTTTGTCATTTCTAATTCAAGATCATATTATTTTCTAGGAAATCTAGCCGTGTCTGCGCCTTCGATTCCTCCCTTTCCTAATTTAGATTTAAGCTCTAAGGGAATTGAAGTCCCTCTTTATGTACTCTTGATGAATGTCAATACTTAGCACTGGTCGTATCCATGCTTCTCCTCCCCACTACCTTATAATTGTCTTGCAAGAATTATATTCATCTGAAACTCCACTAATGGATGAACCAGTTGAGAGAATCAAGTTCTGGAAAATTTGAAAATCGCACGCCTGTAATAGAAGAACTGAATCCATACATACGGTATGACCACGATAATGAAAGAACTAAAATTGGCTTAACTCTTTCATTTACAAGAGCCGCAACGTACTTAATAAATGCTCAACAAATTTAACGATATGTTTTGCTTGGTCCTACAACGGATATGCCTGGCATATACTGTTGAAATTGCGGAACCAAATCCGCTTCAATCTCCCGAAGATCCTCTATCAACAAAGTTAGGGTCATTGAACTGATGTTTGCCCCTCAAATCCATCCCAAAGCAGGCCATTACAACAATTAGATGCTTGTTTCATCACGCGTTTCAAAATACCCATACTTGGGATAGCTAAGTTGTTCCAGGGGGGGTTCGAAAAAACGAACGGACATGTGGAGATGTGTGTAGATTGTTCGGACTTAACAAAGCTATGTCCTTAAGCCGCATTTTTCCACTACCACCATGATCTCCTCGAGTACAACCGGGCACCATGAACTCCTTTGCGTTCATGCGATGGCTATGCAGTGTTACAACCAAGTACCAATGGCTGCGAAGCATGAAAAAACCAACTTCATTACAGAATGGGGAACTTTCTTCTGTTAAGGCAAGTATGGCTTTTGGACTTAAAAACTGCAAGTGGAGCAACCTACAAAGGACTGCTACCTACAGTTGTTCATGACTATGATGCATAAGGATGTATAGGTCTCTGTACGATGACCATTGATTGTAAAATCAAAGACCACAAGGGCACATTCCGCCCTAAGGAAATTCTTTACTAGACTAAGAAATATAATATGAGGCTGAATCCGCAAAAATGCGCTTCGGAAAGTAACATCTGGAAAGTGCTGGATACGTAGTTAGCACCGGCATATAAAAAATTGATCCATCTAAATCACAAGCTATACTAGACATGCCTTCCCCTAAAAATGAAAAACAAATCTAGGATTCTTAGGTAGGCTCCAATATATTAGTCGATTCATATCAAAATTAACTATGGTTGTGAGCCCATCTTCAAGAAATGAAGAAGGAAGAAAGGTGATGGGAATACAATGTCAGAGGCTTTAGAAAAAATAAAAGAATATATTCACAAGCCCCGATACTTGTACCACCAATACCTGAAGTCCCTCTAAAGACTATATTTAACTATCACTGAAACTGCTGCCGGGAGCCATGGGTCGCGCAAGATAAATGGGAAGAAAAGGCCATTATATTACTTAAGTAAAAAGTTCATCTATGAACTCGATATTCACAGTTGGAGAAAAACATTGCTTGGCCTTGGTATGGGCATCTAAAAAGCATAGACATCTTTGCTTTCCCATTCTGTCCATGTTGTGTCCCATTCGACCCATTAAAATACCTTTTTGACAAACCACACTAAATGGTCGCCTCTCAAAGTGGCTTGTTATGTGGGCGCGAATTTGACCTTCAATTTATCCCTTCAAAAACAATTAAAGGACGAGCAGTGTCAGATTTCTTGGTTGAGTTGCCCTCCTAACGAGGAAAAGACGGAAGCATGTAACTTCCCAGATGAAGATCTCTAATGACGGAAGACGATAGTTGGCCCTCTACTTTGACGGCGCTTCTAACCAAAAGGGGTGTGGAGTAGGGTTCTTCTAGTTAGTCCAGATGGTGACACACTGTTCCAATAAAGTCAATTAACCTCAAGTCACTAATATGCAGCTGAATCGAGGCATGCATTTGTTGATTAGGGGCAGCAGTAGGTCTAGGTATTAAAAGACTAAGAGTATTTGGAGACTCATCACTCATCAAATCATGGTCTGGAAAGTGGAAAGTAAGAAATGCTAGCCTAGCACTCATCAAACACACTTAGACACCATAACTGAAAACTTTGATGATATCCAATACCAATACCTCCCTCGGGATGATAACCAATTCCGGCGACGCCTTGCTAAATTATCATCAATGATAAATATCCCACATAACCTACGCATGCGATAACTTTAGCGTTGAAAGGAGGCAAGAACCTGCCTATTGTAACGCTATTGGAGATGCCCCTGATAATGAGAACGAAGTTCCGTGGTATCAAGATGTCCTCAATTACAAAATAAAGGAAGAATTCCCACGAATTCAAGCCTTCGAAACTCAAAGGGCAATAAGATTATTATCTTCTCAATATATCGAATTCAGGGTAGATTGTATAAACTAGAACCTCAAAGGGGTCACTTTGCTATGTGTTGACAAAACACGAGCCAAGCGACTTATGGAAGACACCCATAATGGCGTCTGCGGTCCCCACATGAATGGTAAATGTTAGCAAAAAAGATCACGTTAGGATATACTGGACGACAATGTATGATTGCTGCAACTATGTAAAAAACATGTCCTAAAATGCCAGATATTTGCTAACTTTACAAACATTCCTCCTGTAGCTATACACTTAACTTCACCGTGGCCATTCTCCACTGGGGTATTGATATAGTCGGGAAAATAACGCCCGGTGGTGTTGAGGACATACGTTCGTTTTGGTCGCTGTTGATACTTCACAAAGTGGTTGAGGCAGCCTCATATATCAAAATAACCGCTAGAAGAATGTGGCCAATTCATTGAACAAAACATCTTTTGTCGTTCGGAGCTCCCACTGAACTCATTAGTGGACAATGGATCTCATTTTAAAGGAGAAGTAATTGATCTCTTACAACAATACAAAGTACAACAT
>PYUH01001122.1:0-13949 GCA_016808085.1 Suaeda aralocaspica | reverse complement strand
GCACTCTTCCCCTTATAGACCCCAAACGAATGGAGCAGTAGAGGCTGCAAACAAAAATGTTGTTGTCATCATAAAAAAGATGGCCGAACATTATAAAGATTGGCCTCATAAACTTCACTTTGCTCTACGGGGATATCGAACTTCCATACGAACGTCCACAGGAGCCACCCCTTACTCCTTAGTGTATGGTATGGATGCAGTTCAACCCGTTGAGTTAAAAATACCCTCTCTTCGCATAGTCCTAGAAAGTGAAATACCTGAAGCTGAATGGGTTCGGGCAAGGGATGAAGAACTTATTCTCTTAGATGAACGAAGATTAAAAGCTTTGCATCACGTACAAATATATCAAAGACGGATTGCAAAATATTTTAATAAAAGAGTTAAGCCAAGAAACATTAATGAAGGAGATTTAGAGTTAAAAGAGGTACGAGCCCCACCCACCGATCCAAGAGGGAAATTCCGACCCAATTGGACGGGGCCGTATATTGCTAAGAAAATCCTATCAGGCGGTGCGGTAAAAATAATTGACATAGATGGGGTTGAATTTAGTCAATTAATTAATTTAGACCAATTAAAGAAGCTTTACGCTTAAAATTGCAAGACAATCATGGACTCACACTAAGTCCTACAACATATGGGCCCAATTTGGCTCATATTATTATGTAAAATGGGCAAATCGAGAAAAGGAAAAGCATCGTAACCCATTCTATACAAAACCAAAAGCTATATATAATAAAAGTAATTAAATAAATAAGAAAGGGGCAGCGCTGAAAATTCAACCGCGCTGACCTTGCAGGGTAACAGTTCTAACCGCGCTGCAATGTCAGCGTGGCAATTGTAACCACGCTGTACCGTGCAGCTTTATTTGTTCTGTAGCGCTACAACCCCAGCGTTAGAATTTCAACTGCGCTGAATGCATGTTACATTTCAATAGTTTCAGTGAATATCTATGTTTGACTAAACTATTGAATTATGAAAGACCTCATTTAAAGGTTTCACATGATTTTAAGGACCCACGAAGGTTCGATAAAAGGCTCATTCAAGTCTTTTCGATAAAATATATATAATAATTAGAACTACGCACGGCCTGATTCCTTTTGGATACGTAGGCAACTTATTCTAAGTTCGGCCCATTTAAATACATAATTAGTTTTTATTGGATGAATTATCAATAACTTCTAATGTAAATAACTAAATTTTGTTTGCATGAAAAATAAAAAAATAATATTGTCCTTCATTAATGTTTTGAGAGTTGCATAATTGAAATCATCAAAACAAAAGGGACTACTTTAAAGCCTACGCTAGTAGTGCACATGCACTTTATTGAAAATGATAAAATAAATAAAGTCAAACACTACTCTTCCTTTTCCTTACGAGCATGCTTTGGGTCTTCATCTACTTCCGGATCTTCCTCCATCCCATTAGGATCATCTTTGAGCTTTTCTTCATTATTCACTTCTTTTGAGAAACCTCCATCAAATTGCTCCTCCATAGGTTTGAGCTTGCTCTCTTTACGAGTCCATACCATCTTTCTTTTCCCCTTACCTTCTATAGTTTTTTGGGTCTTTTCATTTAACTTTGGTTGTCCAATTTCCACCCCAAGTAAGGAAGGGGCATTTTTCTTATTTCTTGGACCTAGCCTATCAAAAACAGATCCAGCTTCATTCTTTCTCTTTAAAGAAGTCTCATTCTTTCCCTCTCCCATTGCAATCCTGTTTTTTGGAGCCCTATAGACCTGTGGGCCTTTAGACCTCTCAGTAACTTCAAGGCCCCGGGCCTTATCCCTCTCCTCTTTACTCTTAGCAAGCATCCAATCCTTGTAACTTTGTGATAGTTGAGTAGAACAACCATTCCTCGGAAAAGCCCATTGTGGACGATTGGCCCAATACTTTGTCCATGCGGTAATGGCAGGGCCCCGAAGTTCCAAGCAAGTTGGGGGGTCAGTGTCAAGGCTAGGAATACTTTGTTTCATACCATATTGCCTCAAAAGACGGGTCGGAAAGAAATAAGTAATTTTCGTCAAACCAAGAAGGCGCACATATGGTGTTGACTCATGACTTCCAACCATCTCCTTGATAAACCACCATGGAATGACCCATCTAATTGAAAGACCTCCATGAGACATAAGTGACATCCACTCCGCTAGAGTTTTCCTTGGGAACAAATTCCTCCTCATAGTAAATGATTTGAGGTTGTATTTCATGGCATTAAGGGGTTGTTCGATGGTCTTAAGGCGCTCACTAAGCCAAATCTGCATTAATTAAATAAGGAAATAAATGACAATCCAAGATTGTTACATAGCATTGAATAATTATGGTTTGAAATTACGAAAAAATAGACATTATGGAAGATAAACAGGAGCGCTGGAAACTCTACTACGCTAACAGTTGAGCGTTGCAAAACAAACAGCGCTACAGTGTCAGCGCGACAGATCCTACTGCGCTACACTCGTAGCGTCACAGAATTAGCCACGCTGTGACTGATAGCGCTAATTCACTACTGACGCTACGATTCCAACTACGAAAAATCTTCTTTCCTTTCATAAATTCATAATAATTCATCTATTTTAATTAATATTTTAGCCCAAGGTTAGAATATTACCTGAAGCAATAAAGGGCTTCCCGAAAAGTGCAATGATGGATTCGCTTTGCATGCGTCCAATGCTATAATGGTCTCACCAATCACCATAGGCATAGGAGTACGATCACCTTCGATTTGCTCAACAATGGCAATTAGTGAAGCATTTCCCATATTTCCTCCATCATTAACAAATAAATATCCTGATAGCAAACATAAGCATAAAGCACGTCTTTTGTACCTTTGTATTGTTAAGTTGTCTGAAGGAGAGGAAAATCTTGCAATAATTTTCAAAAGATCACAGTGTTGGCCATTGAGAATTTCCTTGGTCTCGAACTTAGTTAGTCCAAGTAGTCTCTGAAAGTCCTTACCAAACCCTTGTTGAAGGTTAGGTACAACCGGAAGAGCTTCCACTGGAAAACCAACAATCGCGCTAAATTCTTCCGGAAAGGGGGTCAATTCATTGTTGGCAAAGGTGAAAACATGGAATTGAGGATCCCAAAAATTAATGGCGGCATGAAGGAAATCCCAATTGATACGAGCTTGCCTCAAAGAAAACAAAGCATCCAGATGATAAGCATTGAATTCAAGGCGTTCCTCTACAGACAAAGAAGAAATCCAACGGTTTAACTCACGAATGAAATTTTGAGACATTCTTTACCTCCTTCTTTTCTCTCTAACAAAGAAAACTTTTGTAAGGGATTTTGTTGATGAATGTATAATTGTTCGTTCTTATATTTAACCAAGAGGGTCACTAGGCAACTTCCTTAAATTCGTTTTGGGAAATAATAAGAAATAAAGCAGCGTTTCAGTTTTAGTCGCGCTGACGTGGCAGCGTGACAAGGTTTACCACGCTACGACAGCAGCGTGGCAACACTAGTCACGCTACGCGCGTAGCGCGACAGTTTTGACAGCGCTACAAATGCAGCGTTCCAAATCCTCCTGCGCTGCATAAAACTTCCATAATCAGCCCATTTGCGAGATTCTTTCCATTCTTTAATTATTTTGGGCGATTTTATTTCTTGAACTTCTTTAAAATTAACTTTTCAAATCATATTTATTTAAGGAAAATGAGATATGCCCCCCTTTCCCTACTAACTAATTTTGGTGATTATTTTTTCGGGAGTAAGTCGGATTAATCCTCCAACACTTCACAAAAAAAAAAAAAAAAAATAGAATAAAATAAAATAAAATGAACTAGCATATATGCCCTTGGTTCTCAAATATTAGCATAAAAAGCCCAAGGCTTACATATGTTTATAAATCCATGATTACAAAATATTAAATTGAGTTTGAATTAAACTACGAATACAAATGTTAGCAAATTACATGCCACCAAAAGCTACTGTGGTGGCCCATAGTCAAAGAAATAATGCATGGCACCAGTGCGAGGAGTATAAGAATCAGTAGAATGTCTTCGATCCTCCTGCTGCATTTGAGTGTTAATCCTTGGTGGTTCATACGACGAAAATCGCCCCATCTCATAAGGAACTCTTGGATATGGCCCTTGGCCTCCACCATAATAATCCCATTCTTGAGCTTGGGACCACCCGCCACCTTGACCATGGTTATAATAGCCAGCATAAGGATCATATCCTTGTTGCGGATTGACTTGCTGACTACTTCCTCCCTCGTCTCTATTAGGCTCCTCTTGAGCTCTATTTTCATGATCAAGGATCGGAGGCCGCATTTGTTGACCACTAGTCGGACCTTCCGTAAAAGGGGGACGCCTGTAATGGCCACCCGGAGGACGAGGGGGACGAGGAGGACGAAATGTCCCGTGTGTTGTATAACGCGGCACAACGTCCTACAAAAGAATATAATGCACAAAAATTACCCCATAGGTGATAAAGACATGAAACTAGAAATAGGAGCAACACATAGGGAAACCTACCCAAGCCATGGTGACGCTCTGGCACGCAAAAGCATGTTTTGTCTTCCTATAAGCAGTGCGAAACGCATTCAATACTTTGATGACCTTGTTTGTAGTTGTCCTAGGCACCTGCAATTAAACAAGTCATTTAAAATTAACAATGAAAAATGTCAGTAATAATAATAATAAGAGTCGAGTAAAGATAAGGACAAACCTAAGGCTTACCATGTCAACATTCTCAGGGATATAAGGAACATCTTCTTCCTCTTCCTCAGCAAATGGCACAGTGTCATCAATCAAATTCCCGAAACCATCAATGTATTTGATATTTCGCTCAGGAACTTGCCAACCCTCAATATCATCATTCTTTGCACATATAAACATATAAACAAATAAACATATATTTAAAATGCAAATGTGTGAAAAAGGGAAAGGAAAGGTAAGATACCCTAACAAATGTTGGAAAAGGACGTAGCCGAGCCTGAACCCAATTTTTGTAATTAACACCAGCAAAAACTAACTCCCGAGCTGTGAGTCCTCTCAGAAAATCATCCATAGAGGTAACGGGAACCTTACTCGAGTCTAAGATGAAGACAGGTGGATCCATGGGAGCTAAAGGAATAGGAGAATAAGTTTGACGAACAACACGTTCTCCCAGAAACCAAACAAGTTGCCTACATCCTTTCAAAAGGATCCTGGCTTCCTCAAGAGGTGGTGAAACCTGCACTCCAGGGCTAATATTTGGTATCCCGTCCCATGGACGAAAGATAATCTACAATAGAAGGAAAATTAAAAATCATTTATTGTAGTTATAAATATATATAAATGTATATGTACAATGAGTCCTTACTTGCTCTTCAGGAAGGTTATAAATCGATTGGCGTATTACATCTGTCTTATGATGAATGTTAAGCCGTCTTCCCCATCTGCGGCTCACCGGGAATCTCTTAGGTCGGTCATTTATTGGGGCAAGAGTTGGGAAGTGTTCAAAATACCACACCTGAAAAGAAAAGGTTAGAAAAGCAAAATAAAATAAGTGGATAAGCACATTGTAAAAGAATTTGTTACCTCAATAACTCGAGGAATGCCTCCTAGGGAAGCCGGGACACATTCTCTCTTTAGCGGGTCATCCATGACTCGGGATGTCTTACGCATTTCAGATATTAAATGCACATAACCCGCTTTCCCCCAGCAATAATCTTTTATTCCTTTCAAATCTGACAATAATGGTATAAGAAAAAAGGCCACTCGTTGCCCTTTGTCTGTTAAAAAGGTACTACCAATCAAATATAAAAGGAAGATCCTAGCTCTTTGAAGGGAAGTGGTTTCTGCCATAATGTCTTCATTGGCTAGAGCATCCGACAATTCACTCCAAGGGAAAACTCTCATATAATTTTAATCGATTGTGATCGGCCCAAGTAAATCACCTATCATTGGCTCTTTTCCTGTTATTCCTTCATTAGGGATGATATCCATACCCGCCAAGGGTAATCCAGTAACCATCCCATAATCGAAAGAAGTTATAGCCATCTCTCCCCCTGGGAAATGAAAGGTGTTAGTTGTATCCCAAAACCATTCCATCATTCCCCTAACTAAACTAGCAGACATCTTACATCTCTCTTTCTCTATATAAGATTCTAAGAAATCTTGAAAACCGATCACCTTGACCAACTCTTTGGTATTTGCATCGAGAGTGTCATAAATTTTACCAAGCATCTTCCCGGAATCATATCGTCGTAATTCATCATCAACCTATAACATTTCACTTACATATATCATCTAAAATTCGTAAAATATTGAAAAAAAAAAAAAAAAAAAATATATTACTTACAATTCCTCTTGATGCTCGAGAAGATATATGATGGTCAGGATCAAGTTTCAAGACACGATTATCCCACTCAAGTGGGGGCTCCCATGCAGGGTGTGGTACTCGATTCTTACTCTTTGAACGGTTTTTAGCACGACGTTTACGGGTATCCGTTCTTCCCTCTCTCTCCCCTCCATCTTGCTCGTTTCTAGGGGAAGACATTGCTGTAATCCACAAACTAGGATAGCTTATTAACTTAGCAAGAGCATCTTTTACTAAGAGTCCGTTGCTTTCCTTTATTAAATTAAGAGCACGTTACTCTTATAAATAAAATGAATTAATCAAGAGCATTTTTTCTCACTTTTGATTATTAATTTAAGAGTCCATTGCGCTTCTTTATTAAATTAAGAGCACGCTATTCTTATAAATAAAAAAAAATTTCTCAAGAGCATTTTCACTTTTGATCACTGATTAAATTAAGAGCACGTTACTCTTATAAAAAAATTAATCAAGAACATTTTTTTTCTTCACCTTTGATTATTAATTAAAATCCCATTGTTCTTCTTTATTAATTAAAGAGCACGTTACTCTTATACATAAAATAAATTAATCAAGAGCATTTTTTCTAGAGCACATTACTCTTATAAATAAAATAATCAAGAGCATTTTTTCACTTTTGATTATTAATTAAGAGCTCATTGCCCTTATAATTAAAACTATTCAAGAAGTTTTTTTTCTAGTTTTGATTAAGACTAATCAACTACACTCTCTAATTAAGAGCCTACTACTCTTTAAAACGTCAAAATACATGGGTCGTGACATGAGTAATAAGAACAATTCTCAAATGATTCATGGAGCATTATACTTCATTCTAACATCATTAGAACAATCATTTGCCAAAAACATACATGTTTGATAAAAACAAGAGCAAATATAAATTGTCACAAACTTAACATCCTTATGACTACAAATTGAATAAATTAGAGCAATCAATCCTCTAATGTAAGCACAAATTCATCCCATAGTTCTCAAAAGTAAGCTTAAAAAAAAGATAAAAATAAAAAAAATAAAAAAACTCATAGCGTGGTTGGAGGACCAGCGCTGTTTGGTTGAACACGCTGGCTGTTCAGCGCGGTTACTCTAGCGGCCTCGCTACCTGCACACCATAATTTCAACGTCAACATCAAAAAAAAAAAAAACTCACAGCGTGGTTGGAGGACCAGCGCTGCAGCTCCAGCGCTGTTCGGTTGAGCACGCTAACTGCTCAGCGCGATTACTCTAGCAGCGCTACGCCCCGAGCGCTAGTAAACCAAACTCGCTACCTACACAGCAATTTCGACATCAACATTTGTAAATCAAGCAATAAACCACAACACAGCATAGCAAAGAGTAGAACGCTGACCTTATGGCGTGGGTGAAGGAGCCGCGCTATTAGGCTCAGCGCCACAAGACTTGCAGCGCTGCTTCTTCAGCGTGGTTGCTGCAATGACGCTACACGGCCGACGCAGGTTGTTGAGTTTTGCTGAATTATTTTGCTTTGAGCTTGATTTTGATGATGATCCTTTTCTCATGCTTTATTCCAAATATCCCAAAAGTGGATTACATTAGGACAGGGTGTTATCTTATGACCACCTTGTGAGCTTTTGACTATATTTTCGGTCAATAAGCGAATTTACTCAAAATAGTAATAAATAAGCGAATTTATTACATTTGTTTTCAATAATTTCAGTAAATAAGTGAATTTACTCAAAATAGTAATAAATAAGCGAATTTATTACATTTTTTCATTAATATCGGTAAATAAGCGAATTTACTCAAAATAGTAATAAATAAGCGAATTTATTATATTTTTTCAATAATTTCAGTAAATAAGCGAATTTACTCAAAATAGTAATAAATAAGCGAATTTATTACATTTTTTTCAATAATTTCAGTAAATAAGCGAATTTAGTCAAAATAGTAATAATAAGCGAATTTATTACCTTATTTCCAGTCATAAGAAAACTTACTCCAAAATACTAATACTAATTTATTTGCTAAGTGTTTTGATAAATAAGCGAATTTATTTTCGATTTCAGTTTCGAGAGCCTTTGCTCTCTAAAATTTGCTACGCCCATTGGTTAATGAGGAGCTCATGGCTCNAATTTGCTACGCCCATTGGTTAATGAGGTGATCCTCAAAGAATTTAACGATGTTTTTGCTTGGTCCTACAAAGATATGCCTGGCATATATCGTGAAATTGCGGAACACAAAATTCCGCTCAATCTAACAATTAAACCCGTCAAACAAAAGTTAAGGCGTATGAAGCCTGATGTTGCCCTCAAAATCAAAGAGGAAATTATCAAACAATTAGATGCTGGTTTCATACGCGTTTCAAAATACCCAGAATGGATAGCTAATGTTGTTCCAGTTCCGAAAAAACGACGGACATGTGAGAATGTGTGTAGATTTTCGGGACTTAAACAAAGCTAGTCCTAAAGACGATTTTCCACTACCACACATTGATCTCCTCGTAGACAACACGGCTAACCATGAACTCCTTTCGTTCATGGATGGCTATGCAGGTTACAACCAAGTACAAATGGCTGCGGAAGACATGGAAAAAACCACATTCATTACAGAATGGGGAACTTTCTGTTACAAAGTAATGCCTTTTGGACTTAAAAACGCTGGAGCAACCTATCAAAGGACTGCTACTACGTTGCTTCATGATATGATGCATAAGGATGTAGAGGTCTATGTAGATGACATGATTGTAAAATCAAAAGACCGACAAGGGAACAGTCCTGCCCTAAGGAAATTCTTTACTAGACTAAGAAAATATAATATGAGGCTGAATCCGCAAAAATGCGCCTTTGGAGTAACATCTGGAAAGTTGCTTGGATACGTAGTTAGCACGCGGAGTATAAAAATTGATCCATCTAAAATCAAAGCTATACTAGACATGCCTTCCCCTAAAAATGAAAAACAAATCCGAGGATTCTTAGGTAGGCTCCAATATATTAGTCGATTCATATCAAAATTAACTATGGTTTGTGAGCCCATCTTCAAGAAATTGAAGAAGGAAGAAAAGGTGGAATGGGATGACAAATGTCAAGAGGCTTTAGAAAAAATAAAAGAATATCTTCTCAAGCCTCCGATACTTGTACCACCAATACCTGGAGTCCCTCTAAGACTATATTTAACTATCACTGAAACTGCTGCCGGAGCCATGCTCGCGCAAGAAATAAATGGAGAAGAAAAGGCCATATATTACTTAAGTAAAAAGTTCATCCAGTATGAAACTCGATATTCACAGTTGGAGAAAACTTGCTTGGCCTTGGTATGGGCATCTAAAAAGCTTAGACATTACTTGCTTTCCCATTCTGTCCATGTTGTGTCCCATTTGGACCCATTAAAATACCTTTTTGACAAGCCAGCCCTAAATGGTCGCCTCTCAAAGTGGCTTGTTATGCTGGCCGAATTTGACCTTCAATTTATCCCTTCAAAAACAATTAAAGGACGAGCAGTGTCAGATTTCTTGGTTGAGTTCCCTCCTCACGAGGAAAAGACGGAAGCATGTAACTTCCCAGATGAAGATCTCTTAATGACTGAAGACGATAGTTGGGCCCTCTACTTTGACGGCGCTTCTAACCAAAAGGGGTGTGGAGTAGGGGTTCTTCTAGTTAGTCCAGATGGTGCATATGTTCCAATATCAGCCAAATTAGACTTCAAAGTCCCTAATAATGCAGCTGGATACGAGGCATGCATTGTTCAATTAGAGGCAGCAGTAGGTCTAGGTATTAAAAGACTAAGAGTATTTGGAGACTCATCACTCATCATAAATCATGTGTCTGGAAAGTGGAAAGTAAGAAGTGCTAGCCTAGCACTCTATCAAACACACTTAGACACCATAACTGAAAACTTTGATGATATCCAATACCAATACCTCCCTCGGGATGATAACCAATTCGCCGACGCCCTTGCTAAATTATCATCAATGATAAATATCCCACATAACCTAGCATCGATAACTTTAAGCGTTGAAAGGAGGCAAGAACCTGCCTATTGTAACGCTATTGGAGATGCCCCTGAAAATGACAACGAAGTTCCGTGGTATCAAGATGTCCTCAATTACAAAATAAAAGGAGAATTCCCACAGAATTCAAGCCTTCGAACTCAAAGGGCAATAAGATTATTATCTTCTCAATATATCGAAATTCAGGGTAGATTGTATAAAAGAACCTCAAAGGGGCTCAATTTGCTATGTGTTGACAAAACACGAGCCAAGCGACTTATGGAAGACACCCATAATGGCGTCTGCGGTCCCCACATGAATGGTAAGATGTTAGCAAAAAAGATAACACTCTTAGGATATTACTGGACGACAATGCAAGATGATTGCTGCAACTATGTAAAAACATGTCCTAAATGCCAGATATTTGCTAACTTACAACATTTACCTCCTGTAGAGCTATACAATTATACTTCACCGTGGCCATTCTCCACCTGGGGTATTGATATAGTCGGGAAAATAACGCCCAGTGGTGTTGGAGGACATACGTTCGTTTTGGTCGCCGTTGACTACTTCACAAAGTGGGTTGAGGCAGCCTCATATATCAAAATAACCGCTAGACATGTGGCCAAATTCATTGAACAAAACATCTTTTGTCGTTACGGAGTCCCACATGAACTCATTAGTGACAATGGATCTCATTTTAAGGGAAAAGTAATTGATCTCTTACAACAATACAAAGTACAACATAAGCACTCTTCCCCTTATAGACCCCAAACGAATGGAGCAGTAGAGGCTGCAAACAAAAATGTTGTTGTCATCATAAAAAAGATGGCCGAACATTATAAAGATTGGCCTCATAAACTTCACTTTGCTCTATGGGGATATCGAACTTCCATACGAACGTCCACAGGAGCCACCCCTTACTCCTTAGTGTATGGTATGGAAGCAGTTCAACCTGTTGAGTTGGAAATACCCTCTCTTCGCATAGTCCTAGAAAGTGAAATACCTGAAGCTGAATGGGTTCGGGCAAGGTATGAAGAACTTATTCTCTTAGATGAACGAAGATTAAAAGCTTTGCATCACGTACAAATATATCAAAGACGGATTGCAAAACATTTTAATAAAAGAGTTAAGCCAAGAAACATTAATGAAGGAGATTTAGTTCTGAAAGAGGTACGAGCCCCACCCACCGATCCAAGAGGGAAATTCCGACCCAATTGGACGGGGCCGTATATTGCTAAGAAAATCTTATCAGGCGGTGCGGTAAAAATAATTGACATAGATGGGGCTGAATTTAGTCAATTAATTAATTTAGACCAATTAAAGAAGTTTTACGCTTAAAATTGCAAGACAATCATGGACTCACACTAAGTCCTACAACATATGGGCCCAATTTGGCTCATATTATTATGTAAAATGGGCAAATCGAGAAAAGGAAAAGCATCGTAACCCATTCTATACAAAACCAAAAGCTATACATAATGAAAGTAGTTAAATAAATAAGAAAGGGGCAGCGCTAAAAATTCAACAGCGCTGACCTTACAGCGTAACAGTTCTAACCGCGCTGCAATGTCAGCGTGGCAATTGTAACCACGCTACACCTTGCAGCGTTATTTGTTCTGTAGCGCTACAACCCCAGCGTTAGAATTTCAACTGCGCTGAATGCATGTTACATTTCAATAGTTTCAGTGAATATCTATGTTTGACTAAACTACTGAACTATGAAAGACCTCATTTAAAGGTTTCACATGATTTTAAGGACCCACAGGTTCGATAAAAGGCTCATTCAAGTCTTTTCGATAAATATATAATAATTAGAATACGCACGGCCTGATTCCTTTGGATACGTAGGCAACTTATTCTAGTTCGGCCCATTAAATACATAATTAGTTTTTATTGGATGAATTATCAATAACTTCTAATGTAAATAACTAAATTTTGTTTGCATGAAAAATAAAAAATAATATTGTCCTTCATTAATGTTTTGAGAGTTGCATAATTGAAATCATCAAAACAAAGGGACTACTTTAAAGCCTACTTAGTAGTGCACATGCACTTTATTGAAAATGATAAAATAAATAAAGTCAAACACTACTCTTCCTTTTCCTTACGAGCATCTTTGGGTCTTCATCTACTTCCGGATCTTCCTCCTACCCATTAGGATCATCTTTGAGCTTTCTTCATTATTCACTTCTTTTGAGAAACCTCCATCAAATTGCTCCTCCATAGGTTTGAGCTTGCTCTCTTTACGAGTCCATACCATCTTTCTTTTCCCCTTACCTTTCATAGTTTTTTGGGTCTTTTCATTTAACTTTGGTTGTCCAATTTCCACCCCAAGTAAGGAGAGGGCATTTTCTTATTTCTTGGACCTAGCCTATCAAAAACAGATCCAGCTTCATTCTTTCTCTTAAAGAAGTCTCTTCTTCCCTCTCCCATTGCAATCCTATTTTTGGAGCCCTATAGACCTGTGCCTTTAGACCTCCAGTAACTCAAGGCCCCGGCCTTATCCCTCTCCTCTTTACTCTTAGCAAGCATCCATCCTTGTAACTTTGTGATAGTTGAGTAAACAACCATTCCTCGGAAAACCCATCGTGGACGATTGGCCCATTACTTTGTCCATGCTGTAATGGCAGGGCCCCGAAGTTCCAAACAAGTTGGGGGGTCAGTGTCAAGGCTAGGAATACTTTGTTCATACCATATTGCCTCAAAAGCGGTCGGAAAGAAATGTAATTTTCGTCAAACCAAGAAGGTCACATATGGGTGTTGACTCATGACTTCCAACCATCTCCTTGATAAACCACCATGGAATGACCTATCTAATTGAAATGTTGTTTCTATAGGAACACTGCAAGAGGGGGGGTGAATTGCTGTGTGGAACTTGTATGCGGAATTTAACAAATTTAAACGAATTAAAGAGTACAAGTGATATATTTATGAGAAAAACTTCCTTGGCCTAAGGAAGAAAACTCCACTTCTATTATAGGCCTGTAACAGCTATTACAACCTAATTCTCTAATTTCCCTCGTCACGTTCCTGTAGGAACTTGATTCTCAATTCTCACTCTTTATCTCTCGCTTCTCTTTCTCTTTTTCTCCACTCTCTCTAGTTCTCACACTTCTCCTTTTCTCACTAATTACAACTCAATTCTGACTCTAATACATTAAACAGACCTTTTTAAAACTGGACTGGAACACAACATCAAAACAGTACTCGTTAAATACTCAATGTGTTCTCTGATGTTCTTCGCTTCTTCTTCTAAATTTCTTGGAGTATTATAGAATGGTTCTGGCTTGTAATCTTCAGTCTTCAACCACGTTCTTTGCTCACCACAACTCCATGATTTCTTCCCCTATCCCAAGTATGTAGACCAGGAGAATAGGCCTTTTGACTTGACTAATTTAACACCGCTTTATTCTTTGCCCATGAACCCATGACTTTATTCCTACAATCTATGCTTACACCATTTTCTTGCTTGTTAAAAACCCTAGATGCCGTTTTTATTCTTCAGCAAAATCAGCCCAATAAATTAACCTAGACCACATTCGTAGGATAGATTCGTAACTTGCTTTTAGGTGATGTTCAATCTGATTGAGACTCCAATGAATACTAAGTTCCAGAAGATTATGCTTATAATCTTCTTGGAAATTCTCTTCTCTTTACCAAGACACTTCATGTGGATGTCTTGACTTTGTTTC
>PYUH01001119.1:0-15000 GCA_016808085.1 Suaeda aralocaspica | reverse complement strand
TCGTTGTTTTGTTTGTGGTGCTCCGTTGTTGTTGTTGTTGCTTGTTGTTGTTGTTGTTCTGGTTGTTGTTTTTTTTTGTTGTGTTTTTCTGTTATGTTTATGCTGGTTTTGTTGTTGTTGTTGTGTGTTTGTTGTTGTTGTTGTTGCTAGTTTTTTGTTGTTGCTGTTGTTTCTTTGTTTTTGTTTGTGTTGGTTTTTGTTGTTGTTGTTGTTGTGGTTGTGTTGTTTGTGTTGTTTTTTGTTGTTGTTTTTTGTTGTTGTTGTTTTGTTGTGGTGTTTGTTGTTGCTGTTGTGTGTTGTTTTTTTTTTTGTTTTTTTTTTTGTGTTTGTTGTTTGTTTTTTGTTGTCATTGTTGTTTTTGTTGTTGTCCTTGTTGTTTGTTTGCGTGTGCTTTTGTTGTTGTTTGTTGTTGGTGTTGCTTTGTTGTTGTGTTTTTTTCTGTTGTTGTGGCTGTTGTTGTGTGGTTGTTGTTTGTTGTTTTTTTTTATGTTGTTGTTGTTGTTTGTTGATGTAGTTGTTGTTGTTTCTGTTGTGTGTGGTTGTTGTCGTTGTTTGTTTTTGTTATGTGATTGCTGTTATTGTTGTTGTTGATGTTTGTTTTTTGTTGTGGATTGTTGTTTTTATGTTTGTTGTTGTTTGTGTTGTTTGTTGTTTTTGTATTATGATTCTTGTTGTTGTTGTTGTTTGTTGTCTTGTTGTGATTGTTTGTTGTTATTGTTGTTTTGTTTCTGTTGTTGTTGTTGTTGTTTGTTTGTTGTTGTTTTGTGTAGTATTTTGTTGCTGTTGTGTTTGTGTTTTGTTGTTTGTTGGGTCGTTGTGTGTTATTGTTGTGATGTTTATTTTTGTTATTGTTGTGTTGTTGTTGTTGTTTTGTTGTCGTTGTTGTTGCTGTTAGCTGTTGTTGTTTTTGTTTGGGGGTTAATGTTGTTGTGATTATTGTTGTTTGTTGTTGTTGTTGTTGTTGTTTATTGTTTTTGTTTGTTGGATTGTTGTTGTTGTATTGTTGTGTGTGTTGCGTTGGTTGTTGTGTGTTGTCGTCGTCGTCGTTGTTGTTGTTGTGGTTAATGTTGTTGTTTGGTGTTGTTGTGGTTGTGTTGCTGGTTTTGCTTGTGTTTGTTTTCATGTTGTTTATTGTTTCGTTGGGATGTTGTTTGTTGTTGTTGGTGGTGGTGGTGTTGTATTTTTTTCTGTTGTTTTGTTGCTGTTGTTTATTGTTGTGTTGTTCTGTTGTTTTTTTTTTGTTTGTGATTGTTTTTGTTGTTGTTGTGATTGTGGTTGTTTTTGTTTGTTGTTGTGGTTTGTTGTTTGGAGTTGTGTTCTTTGTTGTTGTTTTTTGTTGTTGTTGTTGTTGTGATTGTTGTTTGTTGTGTGTTTTTTGTTGTTGTTTTGTTGTTGTTGTTTCTGTTGTTTTTTTGTTATGTTGTTGTTGTTTTGCGCTGTTACTTTGTTTTGTGTGTTGTTTGCGTTGTTTTGTTGTGTTGTTATTGTTGCTGTTGTTTGTATAGTGTGTGTTGTATTGTTGTTATTGTTGTTGTTGTTGTTGTTGCTGTAGTTGTTGTGTTAGTTTGTGTGTTGTTGTGTTTGTTGTTGTTGATTGTTGTTGTTGTTGTTTCTGTTGTTTGTTGTTCTGGTTGTGGTATGAGGCTTGTTGTTGATTATTGTTATTTGTTTGTTGTTGGTGCCTGTTGTCCTGTTTGCTGTTGTTTTTTGTTGTTTGTTGTTGTGTTTTTGTTGTGTTTTTGTTGTTGTTTTTGTTGTTTTTGTGGTGGTGTTGTTGATTATTGTTGTTGTGATGTCTGTTGTGTTGTTGTTTGTTGTTGTTACTATGGTTGTGTTGCTGCTCCTGTTGTTGTTGCCTGTTGTCGTCGTCGTAGTTGTTGTTGTTGTGTTGTTGGTTGTAGTTTAGTTGTTGTTTAGGTGTTGCTGTTGTTGTTGTTTTTTTTTTTTGTTGTTGTTGTTTTTGTTTTTGTTGATGTAGTTGTTTTTGTTGTTTTTTGTTGTAATTTTGTTGATGTTGTCCTTGTTGGTTGTTGTTGTTGGTTGTTGCTGTGTGTTGTTTGCTTTTGTTGTTGTTTTGTTGTTGCCGTTTTTTCTTATTGTTGTGGGCTGTTGTTGTGTGTTGTTGTTTGTTGTTTGTTGTTGTTGTTGTTGTTGTTGTTTGAGTGTTTGTTGTTGTTTTGTTGTTGGTGTTGTTGTTGTTTGTTGATGACTTGTTGTTGTTTCTGTTTTGTTGTTGTTGTTGTTGTTGTTGTTGTCGCTTTTGTTTTTTGATGTGATTGTTTTTTTGGTGTTGTTGATGTTGTTTGTCTTGTTGATTTGTTTGTGATTGATGTTATTGTTTGTTGTTTATGTGTTGTTGTGATGTTGTTGTTGCTTTGTTGTTGTTTGATTCTTGGTTGTTGTTGTGTTTTTGTCGTCGTCTTCGGTGTTGGTTGTTGTTGGTGTTGTGGGGTTGTTTTGGTTGTTTTTTGTTATTTTTATTTGTCTTGTTGTTGTGTTGTTGTGGTCTCGTTGTTGTTGCAGTTGTTGGTTGTTGTTGTTATTTTAGTTGTGTTTATTGTTGTGTTGTGGTTGGTCGCCGTTGTTGTTGTGTGTCGTTGTCTGTTGTTATTGTGGGTTGTGTGTGTTGTTTGTGTTGTTTGTTTCTGTTAGTTTATGCTGTTTTGTTGTTTGTTGTTGTTTGTTGTTGTTGTTGTGTTGTTGCTAGTTTTGTTGTTGCTTGTTGTTTTTGTAGTGTTTGTTGGTGGTTGTTGTGTTGGTGTGTTGTTGTGTTGTCGTTTGTTGATGTGTTTTTGTTGTTGTTTTGTTGTTGTTGTGATTGTTGTGTTTGTTCTTGTTGTTGCTGTTGTTGTTGTTGTTGTTTTTGTTTTTTGTTTTGTTGTTGTTGTTGTTTTTTTTTGTCATTGTTGTTTTTGGATGTTGTCCTTGTTGTTGTTGCCGGTTGTTGCTTGGTTGTTGTTGTTCTGTTGTTTGGTGTTGCTGTTGTTGCTGTTTTTCTGTTGTTGTGGCTGTTGTTGCGTGTTGGTTGTTGTTTGTTTGGTTTTGTTGTTGTTGGTTGTTGTTTGATGTAGTTTGTTGTTGTTTTGTGTTAGGTTGTTGTTGTGTGTTGTTTTTGTTGTGATTGGTGTTATTGTGTTGTTGATGTTGTTGTTGATGTTGTTTTTGTTGTGATTGTTGTTGTTTATGTGGTGTTGTTGGTGTCGTTGTTGTTGTTTTTGTGATTATGATTCTGTTGTTGTTGTTTGTTGTTGTCGTTGTGTGATGGTTGTTGTTTATTGTTGGTTTGTTTTCTGTTGTTGTTGTTGTTTTGTTGTTTGTTGTTGTTGTTGTTGTTGTTGTGTGTGTTGTTTCTGTTGTAGTAGTGTTGTTGTGTTGTTTTGTTTTGTTGTTTTGTTGGTGTTTTGTTCATTGTTTGTGATGTTTTATGTCTATGTTGATGTGTTGTTGTTGTTTGTTGTTGTGTTGTTTTTGCTGTAGCTGTTGTTGTTTTGTTGTTAATGTTGTTGTGATTATTGTTGTTTTTGTGTTGTTGTTATGTTTTTGTTGTTGTGATTGTTGTTGTTGCTATTGTTGTTGTTGCGTGGTTTTGGGGTTGTGTGTTGTCGTCGTCGTCGTTGTTGTTGTTGTTGTGTATGTTGTTGTTTGTTGTTGTTGTTGTTGTTGTTGCTGGTTGGGGCTGGTTTTTCGTTTTCATTTGTTGTTGTTCAGTTGTTGTCTTGTGGATTTGTGTTACTGTTGTTGTTGTTGGTGGTGTTTGTGTTTTTCTGTTGTTGTGCTGTTTTTTATTGTTGTTGCGTTTTGCTGTTGTTTTTGTTTTTTGTTGATGTGTTGTTTGTTTGTTGTTGTGATTGTGGTTGTTCTTTTGTTGTTGTGTTGTTGTTGCTGTAGTGTTGTTCTTGTTGTTGTTTGTTGTTGTTTGTGTTGTTGTGTTTTGTTGTTGTGGTTGTGTTGTTGTGTGTTTGTTGTTTTTTTGTTGTTTGTTTTTGTTACTGTGTTTGTTGTTTGCCGCTCCTGTCTGTTGCTGTTGTACGTAGTTGTTGCTGTTGTTTATGTTGTTGTTGTTGTTGTTGCTGTTGTTGTTGTGTAGTAGTATTTATGTTGTTTTATTGTTTGTTGTTGTTGTTGTTGCTGTAGTTGTTGTGGTTGTTGTTGTTTGTTCTTTGTTGTGATTGTTGTTTGTTGTTTTTCTGTTGTTATGTTGTTATGTGGTTGTTGTTGATGCTCATGTTGTTATTATTGTTATTGTTGTTGTGTGCCTGTTGCTCCTGTTGCTGTTGTTGTTTGTTGTTGTTGTTTGTTGTTTTTGTTGTTGTTTTTGTTGTTGTTTTTTGTTGTGTGGGTGGTGTGGATTGTTGTGGGTTGTGATTATTGTTGTGGTTGATGTTTCTGTTGTTTGTTGTTGTTGTTGTTGTTGTTTGTTACTATGGTTGTTGTTGCTGCTCCTGTTGTTGTTGTGTGTCGTCGTCGTAGTTGTTGGTTTCGTGTCGTTGTTGTGTGTAGTTGTAGTTGTTGTTGCTAGTGTTGCTGTGGTTGTTGTTTTTTTTTTGGTGTTGTTGTTTTTGTTGTTGTGTGTAGTTTTGTTGTTTTTGTTGTATTGCTTTTTTGATGTGGTCTTTTGTTGTGTGTTGTTGTTGTTGTTGTCTGTTGCTGTGTTGCTTTTGTTGTTGTTTCTGTTTGTGCCGTTTTTCTATTGTTGTGGCTGTTGGTTGCTTGGGTTGTTGTTGTGTTGTTTTTTGTTGTTGTTGTTGTTGTTATGTAGTTGTTGTTGTTTTTGTTGTGTGTTGTTGTTTGTTGTTGATGAAGTTGTTTGTGTTTTGTTTTGGTGTTGTTGTTGTTGTTGTTGTTGTTGTTTCGCTTTTGTGTTTTTGATGGATTGTTGTTATGGTGTTGTTATGTGTTGTCTTGTTGATTTTTGTTGTGATTGATGTATTGTGTTGTGTTTTGTTGTTGTTGTGAATGTTGTTGTTGTTTTGTTGTTGTGGATTCTTGTTGTTGTTTTGTGTTGTCGTCGTCTTCGTTGTTGTTTGTGTTGTTGTTGTGTGGTGTTGTTGTTTGTTGTTATTTTAGTTGTCCTTGTGTTGTGGTTGTGTCGCGTTTGTTGTTTGCAGTTGTGTTTGTTGTTGTTATTTAGTTGTCGTTATTGTGTTGTTTGTGTACGCCGTTGTTGTTGTGTTGCTGTTGTTGTTGTTTGTTGTTATGGTTGTTGTTTGTTGTGTGTTGTTGTCTGTTATTGTTTATGATGGTTTTGTTGTTGTGTTGTCGTTGTTGTTGTTGTGTTGATTGCTGTTTTTTGTTGTTGCTGTTGTTTTTGTAGTTGTTGTTGTGTTGTTTTGTGGTTGTGTTGTTTGTGTTGTCTGTTGTGGTGTGTTGTTTGTTGTTTTGTTGTTGTTGTTGTGAGTTGTTGTGGTTGTTATTTGTTGTTCTGTTGTTGTTGTTGTTGTTTTTGTTTTTTTTTGTTGTTGTTGTTGTTTTTGTTGTCTTGTTGTTTTTGTGTTGTCCTTGTTGGTTGTTGAGTTGGTTGCTTTGTTGTTGTTCCTGTTGTGGTGTTGCGTTTTTGGTTTGTTTTGTTGTCTTGTGGTGTTGTTGGCTTTGGTTGTGATTGTTGTTGTTGTTTGTTGTTGTTTGTTGTTGTTTTGTTTTGATGTGTTGTTGTTGTTTTTTTGTTGTTGTTTGTGGTTGTTGTTGTGTTGGTTGGTAGGTGTGTTGTGGCTGTGGTGTGGTTGAAGCTTGGTGTGTATTGTTGGTGTGTGTTGTGGTGTGGTGGTTGTTGTGGTGTGGTGGGTGGTGGTGGTGGTTGTGGTGGTCTGTGTGTGGTAGTTGGGGCTTGGTGTGTGGTTGTGTTTTAGTGTTGTTGGTGGGGTTGTTGTGTGTTGTTATTGTTGTGAATGTTAGTATGTTGTATTGTTGATGTTGTTGTTGTTGTTTTTGTTGTCGTTGTGTGTTGCTGTAGTTGTTGTTGTTTTTGTTTGTTAATGTTGTGTGGATGTGTTGTTGTTGTTTGTTGTTGTTGTGTTTGTTATTGTTTTTGTTGTTGTGATTGTTGTTGTTGCTATTGTTTGTTGTTGCTGGTTTTGTTGTTGTTTGTCGTCGTGTCGTTGTTGTTGTTGTGTTAATGTTGTTGTTGTTGTTGTTGTTGTTGTTTGTTGCTGGTTTTGCTGTTGTTTTGTTTTCATTTTGTTGTTTTCAGTTGTGTCGTTGGGGATGTTGTTTCTGTTGTTGTTGTTGTGGTGGTGTTTAGTTTTTTCGTGTGTGTTGTTTATTGTTGTTTGTTGTGTTGTTTTTTTTGTTGGTGATTGTTGTTTGTTGTTGTTGTGATTGTGGTTGTTGCTTTGTGTGTTGTGGTTGTTGTGCTGTAGTTGTTTTGTTTTGTTGTTGTTGTTGTTGTGTTGTTGTTGTGATTTTTGTTGTTGTGGGTTTTGTGTTGTTGTTGTTGTTGTTTTGTTTCTGTTGTTATGTTGTTGTTCTGTGATTGTTGTTGCCGCTCCTGTTACTGTTGCTGTTTGTCGTCTTGTTGCTGTTGTTTTGTTGTTGTTGTTTTGTTGTTGCTGTTGTTGTTGTAGTAGTAGTATTATTGTTGTTATTGTTGTGTTGTTTGTGTTGTTGTTGTTTGCTGTAGTTTGTTGTGGTTTTTGTTGTTGTTCTTGTTGTGATTGTTGTTGTTGTTGTTTCTGTTGTTATGTTGTTACTGTGTTGTTTTGTTGATGTCTATGTTGTTATTATGTTATTGTGTTGTTTGGTGCTCCTGTTGCTGTTGTGTTGTTTTTTGTTGTTGTTGTTTTTTTTGTTGTTGTTTTTGTTGTTGTTGTGATTGTTGTGGTGGTGATTATTGTTGTTGTTGATGTTTCTATTGTTGTTGTTGTTGTGTTGTTGTTACTATGGTTGTTGTTGCTGCTCCTGTTGTTGTTGCTGTGTCGTGTCGTAGTTTGTTGTTGTTGTCGTTGTTGTTGTATTGTAGTTGTTTGTTGCTAGTGTTGCTGTTTGTTGTTGTTTTTTTTTTTTTGGGTTGTTGTTTTTGTTGTTGTTGATGTAGTTGTTGTGTTGTTTGTTGTAATTGCTTTGTTTGTGTTGTCCTTGTTGTTGTTGTTGTTGTTGTGTTGTTGTTGCTGTTGCTGTTGTTGCTTTTTTGTTGTTGTTCCTGTTGTTGCCGTTTTTTCTATTGTTGTGGCTGTTGTTGCTGTGGTTGTTGTTGTTGTTTTTGTTGTTGTTGTTGTTGTTGATGTAGTTTGTTGTTTTTTCTGTTGTTGGTGTTGTTGTTGTTGTTGATGAAGTTGTTGTTGTTTTCTGTTTTGTGGTGTGTTGTTGTTGTTTGTTGTTGTCGCTTTTGTTTTTGATGTGATTGTTGTTATTGTTGTTGTTGATGTTGTTGTCTCTGTTGTTTTTGTTGTGATTGATGTTATTGTTGTTGTTTATGTTGTTGTTGTTGTTGTGAATGTTGTTGTTGCTTTTGTTGTTTGTGATTCTTGTGTTGTTGTTGTTGTGTCGTCGTCTTCGTTGTTGTTTTTGTTGTTGTTGTTGTGTGTTGTTGTGGTGTTGTTGTTTTGTTATTTTAGTTGTCCTTGTTGTTGTGTTTGTGGTCGCCGTTGTGTGCAGTTGTTGTTGTTGTTGTTATTTTAGTTGTCGTTATTGTTGGTTTGGTCGCCGTTGTTGTTGTTGTTCTGTTGTGTGTTGGTGTTGTTATGGTTGTTGTTGTGTTGTTTTGTTTTTTCTGTTATTGTTTAGCTGGTTTTTGTTGTTGTTGTTGTCGTTGTTGTTGTTGTTGTGTTGCTAGTTTTGTTTGTTGCTGTTGTTTTTGTAGTTGTTGTTGTGGTGTTGTTGTTTGTTGTTGTTTGGTTGTCGTGTTGATTTGTTTTTGTGTTGTTTTGTTTTGTTGTGGATTGTTGTGGTTGTTCTTGTTGTTGCTGTTGTTTGTTGTTGTTGTTTTTTGTTTTTTTGTTGTTGTTGTGTTGTTTTTGTTGTCATTGTTGTTTTGATGTTGTCCTTGTTGTTGTTGCCGTTTTGCTTTTGTTTGTTGTTCCTGTTGTTGGTGTTGCTGTTGTTGCTGTTTTTTTCTGTTGTTGTGGTGTTGTTGCTGTGTTGTGTTGTTGTTTTGTTGTTTTTGTTGTTTGTTGTTGTTTGATGTATGTTGTTGTTTCTGTTGTAGTGTTGTTGTCGTGTTGTTTTTGTTGTGATTGCTGTTATTGTTGTTGTTGATGTTGTTTCTTGATTGTTGTTTTTGTTGTGATTGTTGTTGTTTATGTTGTTGTTGTTGTCGTTTGTTGTTGTTTTTGTATTATGATTCTTGTTGTTGTTGTGTTGTTGTCTGTCGTTTTGTGATTGTTGTTGTTATTGTTGTTGTTTTCTGTGTTGTGTGTTTGTTGTTTGTTTCTGTATTAGTAGTTGTTGTTGTTGTTGTTGTTGTTTCTGTTGTTGTTGTAGCGTTGTTGTTATTGTTGTGAATGTTATTATTGTTATTTTGATGTTGTTTTTTTTTTTTGTTGTCGTTGTTGTGCTGTATTTTGTTGTTGTTTTGTTGTTATGTTGTTGTGATTATTGTGTTGTTGTGTTGTTTTTTGTTATTGTTTTTGTTTGTGATTGTTTGTTGCTATTGTTGTTGTGGCTGGTTTTGTTTGTTGTTGTTGCGTCGTCGTCGGTTGTGTTGTTGTGGTTAATGTTGTTGTTGTTGTTGTTGTTGTTGTTTGTTGCTGGTTTTGCTGTTGTTTTGTTTTCATTGTTGTTGTTTCATGTTGTGTCGCGGGGATGTTGTTTCTGTTGTGTTGGTGGTGGTGGTGTTGTAGTTTTTTTCTGTTGTTGTTGCTGTTTTTTTGTTGTTGTTGTTGTTGTTGTTGTTGATCTAGTTGTTGTTGTTTTTGTGTGATTGCTATTGTTTGTTGTTGTTCTTGTTGTTGTGTGTGTTGTTCTTGTTTGTTGTTTGTTCTTGTTGTTGTCTTTTGTTGTTGTTGCTGTTGTTGGTGTTGCGATTGTCGTTGTTCTTTCTGTTTGTTGTTGTTGCTGTGTTGTTGTTGTTATTTTGTTTGTGTTGGTTTTGTATGTTGTTTGTTTATGTTGTTTGTGGTGTTGTTGTCATTGTTGTTTGTTGTTTTGATTCTTTTTTTGTTTTGTTGTTGTTGAGTTGTTTTTTTTTTTGTTGTGATTGTTGTTGTTTTGTTGTGATTGTGGTTTGTTGCTTTTGTTATGTGGGTTGTTGTTGTTGTTGTTTTGTTGTTGTTTGTTGTTGTTGTGTGTTGTTTGTGATTGTTGTGTTGTGGTGTTTTGTTGTTGTTGTTGTTGTTGTTGTTGTTGTTTCTGTTGTTATGTTGTTGTTACTGTGGTTGTTGTTGCCGCTCCTGTTACTGTTGCTGTTGTCGTCGATGTTGCTGTTGTTTATGTTGTTGTTGTTGTTGTTGCTGTTGTTGTTGTAGTAGTAGTAGTTATTGTTGTTATTGTTGTTGTTGTTGTTGTTGTTGTAGTTGTTGTTGTTGTTGTTGTTGTTGTTGTGGTTGTTGTTGTTGTTGTTGCTGTTGCTGGTGTTGTTGTTGTTGTTGCTAGTTTTGTCGTTGTTGTTGTTTCTGTTGTTGTTGTTGTTTCTGTTGTTGTTGTTGCTAGTTTTGTTGTTGTTGTTGTTGTTGTTGTGGTTGTTGTTGTTCTTGTTGTTGTTGTTCCTATTGTTGTTGTTCTGTTATTGTCGTTGGTGTTGTTGTTTCTATTGTTGTTGTCGTTGTTGTCATTGTTGTTGTTGTTGATGTAGTATGATGTGAATTTTGTTATAGACAAACGCCACTCACACAAAGAAACTTAGACTTCAAATTTGATAAAGCCACGCACCACAAATCTGAACTTCTAAGGCGAATAATTGGTAGAATTTGATTAAAGCAAAGCACCCTCAAATCCTAAGAACTATCCTCACGTGAGATAAAGCAAAAAGCACCACTCACTCAATCGAATTTCTCACAAGAAACTCTCAAGAATTGTTTACTTCGTGAAACAAAGAAAAACCGGAAAACTTATGTTTTTCAATCAAATTAATCTGAATTTTATTGATGTATTTTACATCCTAATTATAGCTAAAACATGCCACACAATATTTCAGAAATCTAAACATATCCTAACTACCTTAGATATATGGTATAACAAACTAAGATTAGGATAACAAGAAAATCCTAACAAAACCGGATACATATCTTTGCACCATATATTTTGTAATCTGATTTCTAGTCTAAATCTTAGATATTTTGCAAATCAAATCTAGCCACTATATTTCCGAAATAACAAACTAAGTTGACCAAGTCAAACAACTTGAAAAACCGCGTTGACAACGTTGCCCAAAACTTCAAAAATCTTCCAAAAATCCCGCCATATGCATTGCTTGATTTCTCGTTGATTTTTGTTGGACTTGCGATTTCAAGAACTTCAAGAAACTCTTCAAGATTCAATCTTTATTTCAAGAAACCTCCATTTTTGTGTTTCTCATGCTTGATTCCATCAACCTTGACTCATAAACTAATCAAGAAAATAACAAAACACCATATGGTAAAACCCTATCAAATGACGTGGGAAGAAAACCCATATAGCTCAACACTTCTAAACTACTAACTATACTTGCTTTACATTTACGTGAATAAGCTTGTGCATGTCACCATGCACACGTAGAAATCCACCCTAGCCAACCCAAGAAGCCTTGTGTCTCCATAAGCCACTAACTCCCCCAAGGTTGCTTCTTGTTTTCCACCTTCAATCAAACCCAAACCCTCGAAGTTTTGCTCATTGATATGCGTATCATAGTAGTTGTTGTTTTTGTTGTGATTGCTGTTATTGTTGTTGTTGTTGATGTAGTAGTTGTTGTTTTTGTTGTGATTGCTGTTATTGTTGTTGTTGTTGTTGTTGCTGTAGTTTTTGTTGTTTTTGTTGTTGTTGTTGTTGTGATTGTTGTTGTTTTTTTTGTTGTTATGATTGTTGTGATTGTTGTTGTTGTTGTTGTTGTTGTTGTTGTTGTTTCTGTTGGTGTTGTTGTTGTAGTTTCTGTTGTTGTTGTTGTTACTGTGGTTGGTGTTGCTGCTCCTGTTGCTGTTGTTGTTGCTGTTGTCGTCTTCGTCGTTGTTGTTGTTGTTGTTTCAGTTGTTGTTTTTGTTGTTCTTTCTGTTGTTGTTGTTGTTGTTGTTGTTGTTTCTGTTGTTGTTGTTGTCGTTGTTGTTATTGTTGTGAATGTTATTATTGTTATTGTTATTGTTGATGTTGTTGTTGTTGTTTTTGTTGTCGTTGTTGTTGCTGTAGTAGTTGTTGTTTTTGTTGTTAATGTTGTTGTGATTATTGTTGTTGTTGTTGTTGTTGTTGTTGTTATTGTTGTTGTTGTTGTGATTGTTGTTGTTTCTGCTGTTGTTGTTGCTGTTGTCGTCGTCGTTGTTGTTGTTGTTGTGGTTAATGTTGTTGTTGTTGTTGTTATTGTTGTTGTTGCTGGTTTTGCTGTTGTTTTTGTTTTCATTGTTGTTGTTTCAGTTGTTGTCGTTAGGGATGTTGTTTCTGTTGTTGTTGTTGGTGGTGGTGTTGTAGTTTTTTCTGTTGTTGTTGCTGTTTTTATTGTTGTTGTTGTTGTTGTTGATCTAGTTGTTGTTGTTTTTGTTGTGATTGCTATTGTTGTTGTTGTTCTTGTTGTTGCTTTTGTTGTTGTTGCTGTTGTTGGTGTTGCGATTGTCGTTGTTCTTTTTGCTGTTGTTGTTGCTGTGGTTGTTGTTGTTATTTTTGTTGTTTTTGGTTATGTAGTTGTTGTTGTTTATGTTGTTGTTGGTGTTGTTGTCATTGTTGTTTTTGTTTTGATTGCTTTTATTGTTGTTGTTGTTGTTGCTGTTGTTTTTTTTTTTGTTGTGATTGTTGTTGTTGTTGTTGTGATTGTGGTTGTCGATTTTGTTGTTGTGGTTGTTGTTGCTGTAGTTGTTGTTATTGTTGTTGTTGTTTTGTTGTGATTGTTGTTGTTGTTGTTGTTGTTGTTGTGATTGTTGTTGTTGTTGGTTTTGTTGTTGTTGTTGTTGTTGTTTCTGTTGTTATGTTGTTGTTACTGTGGTTGTTGTTGCTGCTCCTGTTACTGTTGCTGTTGTCGTCGTTGTTGCTGTTGTTTATGTAGTTGTTGTAGTAGTAGTAGTAGTAGTAGTAGTTGTTGTTGTTGTTGCTGTAGTTGTTGTGGTTGTTGTTGTTGTTGTTGTTGTGATTGTTGTTGTTGTTGTTTCTGTTGTTATGTTGTTACTTTGGTTGTTGTTGATGCTCATGTTGTTATTATTGTTATGGTTGTTGTTGTTGTTGTTGTTGTTGTTGTTGTTGTTGTTTCTGTTGTTGTTGTTGCTGTTGTTCTTGTGGTTGTTGTTGTTGCTGTTGCTGGTGTTGTTGTTGTTGCTAGTTTTGTTGTTGTTGTTGTTTCTGTTGTTGTTGTTGTTTCTGTTGTTGTTGTTGCTAGTTTTGTTGTTGTTGTTGTTGTTGTTGTGGTTGTTGTTGTTGTTATTGTTGTGGTTGTTGTTGTTCTTGTTGTTGTTGTTCTGTTATTGTCGTTGTTGTTGTTGTTGTTCTTGTTGTTGTTGTTCTGTTATTGTCGTTGGTGTTGTTGTTTCTATTGTTGTTGTTGGTGGTGTTGTTGTTGTTGTTGTCGTTGTTGTCATTGTTGTTGTTGTTGATGTAGTAGTAGTTGTTTTTGTTGTGATTGCTGTTATTGTTGTTGTTGTTGTTGCTGTAGTTTTTGTTGTTTTTGTTGTTGTTGTTGTTGTTGTGATTGTTGTTGTTTTTTTGTTGTTATGATTGTTGTTGTTGTTGTTGTTGTTGTTGTTTCTGTTGGTGTTGTTGTTGTAGTTTCTGTTGTTGTTGTTGTTACTGTGGTTGTTGTTGCTGCTCCTGTTGCTGTTGCTGTTGCTGTTGTCGTCTTCGTCGTTGTTGTTGTTGTTGTTTCAGTTGTTGTTTTTGTTGTTCTTTCTGTTGTTGTTGTTGTTGTTGTTGTTACTGTGGTTGTTGTTGCTGCTCCTGTTGCTGTTGCTGTTGTCATCGTCGTCGTTGTTGTTGTTGTTGTTGCTCCTGTTGCTGTTGTTGTTTAGTTGTTGCTCCTGTTGCTATTGTTGTTGTTGCTGGTGTTGTGGTTGTTGTTGTGATTGTTGTGGTTGTTGTTGTTGCTTTTGCTGGTGTCGTCGTTGTTGTTGTTGTTGTTGTTGTTGTTGTTGCTCCGGTTGCTATTGTTGTTGTCGTTGTCGTTGTTGTTGTTGTTGTTTTATTGTTGGTGTTTTTGTTGTTGTTGGTGTTGTTGTTGTTGTTGTTTCTGTTGCTGTTGTTGCTGTTGTTTTTCTGTTCTTGCTGTTGTTGTTGCTGTTGTTGATGTTTCTATTGTTGTTATTGTTCTTGTTTTTGTTCTTGTTGTTTTTATTGTAGTTGTTGTTGTTGTTGTATTCATTGTTGTTGTTGTTGATGTAGTAGTTGTTGTTTTTGTTGTGATTATTGTTGCTGTTGTTGTTGTTGGTGTTGCTGTTGTTGCTGTTCTTTCTGTTGTTGTTGTTGTTTTTGTTGTGGTTGTTGTTGTGGTGGTTGTTGTTGCTGTGGTTGTTGTTCTTGATGTAGTTGTTGTTTATGTTGTTGTTGTTGTTTATGTTGTTGTTGGTGTTGCTGTTATTGTTGTTGTTGTTGTTTTTGTTGCTGTAGTTGTTGTTGTTCCTGTTGTTGTTGTTTGATACGAATATCAATGTCAATGAACAAAACTTCGAGGGTTTGATTGAAGGTGGAAAACAAGATGCAACCATGGGAGAGTTAGTGGCTTATGGAGACACAAGGCTGCTAGGGTTGGCTAGGGTGGATTTTTACATGTGCATGGTAACAGGTACAAACTTCCTCACGTAAAAATCAAAGCAAGTATAGTTAGTAGTTTAGGAGTGTTGAGCTATATAGGTTTTTCCCACTTCATTTGATAGGGTTTTACCATATGGTGTTTTGTAATTTTCTTATTTAGTTTATGAGTCATGGGTCTGGGTTGATGAATCAAGCTGGGAGACACAGAATTGAAGGTTTCTTGAAATAAAGATTGAAGCTTAAAGGGGTTTTTGAAGTTCTTGAAAACGGAAGTCCATCAAAAGCAAGGGAAATATAGCGAGTTAATGGTGGATTTTGAAAGTTTCTTGAAGATTTGGGCAACGTTTCCAACGGTGATTTTCCATTTGTTTGACTTGGTCAACTTTGAGTTAGGTTTTTCGGAAATATGGTCCTTAGATTGTTTCTCAAAATATCTAAGATTTAGACTAGAATCAGATTACAAATATATGGTTGCAAAGATTGTACCGGTTTTTATGAGATTTCTTGGTTATCCTAATCTTAGTTTGTTCTATATAATTTAGGTTCGTTAGGATGTGTTTATGATACCGAATATTGGTGCTTTGTTTCGCTATAAATTAGGATGTAAAATACATCAATAAAATTCAGATTAGATTGAGTAAACACAAGTGTGTTTTCCGGTTTTGTTGTTTCACGTAAGTAAACAAATTTTGTCAGGATCTTGTGAAGAATTCGTTTGAGTGAGTGGTGCTCTGAGCTTTAATCTCACGTGAGATAGTTCTTAGGATTTGAGGGTGCTTTGCTTTAAATCAAAATTCTATCACTTATTCGGCCTTAGATTTCGAATTTGTGGGCGTTGCTTTATCAAATTTGAATCTAAGTTTATCTTGTGTGGTACGTTTGTTTATACAACTTCACATCAACTTTGGTGCTCTCGTTAGAGATTCGTTCAATCTCAAGTGATTCATCATCAAATCTCATGGCTCAACGGGTGGAGATGAAATCCACAGGATTTCGAAGGGTTTGAGTGCTCAAGCAAAAGAATCCGTATGCAGGGGAGATTGACGGTTAAAGCTCGTTAGATGAAGTCCTAACCATCATGGCTTCTACCAGAAAACTCCTACTAAATCAGCTAAACCAAGTTGGTGGCTGGCTGGGCGAAACAACAAGTGGACACACAAATCACAACACAGGTTCAAGTCGAGCAAGAAGGGGTGAGAAGTGAGTGGCTTAAACGAA
>PYUH01000106.1:406911-474936 GCA_016808085.1 Suaeda aralocaspica | reverse complement strand
GTCCGCATCCAATAGTTGTGATTCCACACCATTTTCGGCCACCTTTTTGCTGCGGGTTTTGCCTCCAACCATTTTCGGTTTAAAATCATTTGTTATTTGTTGGTGGAAAAAAAAACACTGCCAACCATTTTGTTTTTTATTTTTGCCTGCTACTCCTCTAATCTGCGCTTCCAAGTGCTCATTACTATTGTCCACATAAAATGCGGATATTCAGTTGCCATTAAAAAATAGAGAAAAGAGTACAACGTCCTGTCCTCCAATGAGAAGTCATAGTCATTTGTTCCGTACGACTACCCCCTCCCCCCCCTCCCCCTGTCATACTCAAGGTAAGGCGTTCCCAAGTGTGTTTAAGCAAGTCTCTTACATTTACGTGATTAAAAGTTAAGCAATGGTTTATGATCTCATGCAACATCACATAAAGACACTGCATCAAATCAAGTAAGAAGCCATTTAATATCTCAACATAAGGTGCTTCAAAATTAATCTTATGTGTCCTTACATTAAAACTGAGCTCCATGTACACACATTTAACTGTGAGTGGTAATTCCTTATTCTTTTGACCACACATATAAACTTTTACTGTGAGTGGCACATATATGAAATCTTGTCAACGTCTTTTATCATGTGATAAAAATATAACTACCACCTTTCATTGTTTGAGTTATGGTAACGTAACCAATTAAAAACTTCCTTCCTGATCAGTAACTATTGGCCAATTAAAACTGATCGTAACATTCCAATTAAGCTTATAAAAGTATTTTAACTTGGATTAACATGGTAATGCCATAATAATTAAACATGCATTCTAATAACTTTGTCATGCACATAAGAAAATCATGATTCAAACAAGCATACAAGAAGTCAAGCACTCAAGAATTGTTCAGCATGCAATCTAATCCTGTTCTTTGTCTTTAGTACTTACGTCCCATGTAAAGTAACGGTGCTCTGCCAAAACTTCTAGAAGGGGACTAGTTTCAAAGTCTCCTACATAGGGTAAAACGCGAAACTAATTAAAAAACCTGTTGACTAAATCTACACACACAACTCATAAGCTAACTTTATATGAACTTTGTCAAAACTTTCCATTTTGTGGTCTCTAGTTCAATTCCATACTTCAATTTCTTTTCTATTGTCTGACTACTAGTTGTCGGACTTACTTATGTTTTACAAAACAACTAGGGTAATTTCTATAGGGCACTGTATATAAAAGTGGACGCAATATAAAATACCAAACATAGGTCTTGAAAAGCTTATTCAAAAACCACATAAGTCAATCATACATAGGTATCTACTACTATTATGATTTATTGATCCAAATTTCTGCTAATTGCATCTTTAAAAAGCCTAATTATCACTTTATAAATTCTGCGAAAGCAGTCTAAAATGCTTAAACATCACGTTTTAATATCCACAAACATCTAACAATTATATGTAACCTCTTATTAAATTCATATGTGATCGTATTCCTGCATAATCAGGAACAATTAAACTTGACTTTAACATTATGTTTATTAAAATTTCAGATATTATTTATAAATTTTAAAGTTCATGAAAGACTTATAAAAACAGCAAAATTCAGATAAACTCTTCTACAAAATTCAAACCACAACATATGATAAACCTATCTACACTTTAACTATCATAAGCCAAACATGGTTAAATATTTATCAATTGAATCTCTGAGTTATAAATTTTTGGACAGCAATAAATTTTTATTTTCAAAGCCTTTAAAAACAAATCACTAAAATTCATAAAATGCATCATAAATTCACACAACAATAATCATGATATAATAATTGAAGTTAATCATAAACCTCATGGAAATTCCTTACTGTGCATAAGTTATAACCCATAACTAAGATTTCATGAACAACATTTTAGGCAGTCCTTAAAACAATCATAATTTAATTCAAACATAATCAATACTACTCAACAAACATATTAACATAAGTTAAACATGAATTTGCAAGATGTACAATTGAAAAAAAAGAGAGATACACAGTAAAAATTAATTTTTTTTTAAAGAAGTTCGAAAAATACCAAAGGGCGTACACGCACGGTCTGGCTACATACGTGGTGGAGAGCCGGCCATGGTGTTTTGCACGCGTCTGAGGGCTCGCAGCGAATCGGGGTCCGGGTGGCAGCGCATCCCGAGCAACCCAAAAAAAATTTTCACGCAACTGCACAATAGCAACTTGTTTGATTTTTGGAATCACAAGCCCTTTTTTTCTCTATTTCCTCTAAAAATTTTTGATATCAAGACTAGTATGAGCAGAAATCTGAAAATTTTGTGTTTTAAAAGGGATCATAGGCCCCAAAGCTAGGAATTTGAAAAGCCCATATTAATCCTAACAAGTGGAACATTTATGAGCCCTTTGCCACAAAATAAGAAGGGGAAACCTTTGAAATTCTATTTGAGAAGCCTTTTAAAATATTTTTGGACATAAAAAATATTATTTTAAGAAAACACAATCTAATTACTTTCGATTAACAAACTTATTATTTATTTATTATTAATTTCTTTTTATTTGAATAAGCCCATTGACAGTTTTATCTTATTTTTTTCAATAAAAAATTAAAATTATACGATACAGTACAATGAATAACTTCCTAAAAATGTGAAATGTGGGTATTACAGTCTACCCCCCTTATTTAAGAAGTTCGTCCGAAACTTATTGTTAGCATAGGTGTATAGAATTTAATAAAGACCAACATTTACTTAACTTCTACTGAAACCTATGGTGTTGTAGATATTTATCACTTACGTGAACACTTTTTTTTGTAGACAAACTAAACTTCTAACTTAAAGTCATGAAAATCATCAAACTTGCAAAATTGAGGTAAAACTGCGAAAAAAGATCGCTTCTAGTCCCTTAAAGAATCGTACGTCCCGTAACTCTCACTACACTTAACTTGGAAAGCTCTGGGTATTTTCTCTCATCAATCTTCAGATCTCCACGGAGCTTCTTCGGTTTCTTGTAGACCACACAACTTCACAATCCTATTGACACGCTTTTTACAAGCATCTCTACCCTTACTGTCTGGATTCAATTGGCACTCACTTCATTAACAAAGCCCTTTGCATGTCCTCTAGAGGTTTGTATGGTCTCTCTCCATTTGTATCAGTTGTGTAGTTGGAAAAGCTTTATCCATATTCAATGTTGTACCAATGTCTCTGAATATTTTTTCTAGAATTGGTCAAAGAAACCTAGGTCCCCGAGCACAGATCCTTTGGAACTCCATGTAGCCTTACACAACAATGTTTTTATGTAAGACTTTGCACAGGATTCTATTTTCCGTTCTCTTCATGGCGTTACAAAACATCTAACGTAGAAGTCTAACCACTATACCCAATGGTACATTCTGACTCTTACTTCGACTTACGGTAAACAACTCACAAAGTCCATTCTCATTGCAACCCATTTTCCATCCTGGTATTGAAGTGGTATGGAACTATCCCGTGGAGCTCTCTTATGCTCAAATTGTAACCTTTTGAAGGTAAAGAACATTTTCACTCACATATTCAGCCACTTCTCTCCTTCGTCCTAGGCACTATACTTATCTTTTTAATCCTATAGAGTTTATTGCCCAGGATGCACGAATACGGGGATTAGACCTCCTTTCATTGATTCTTTGTTTCAAATCCTCGCATTTCTGTGGTACACAACCACCTTGCCTTATACCTTAAACTTCTAATCCTCATGAATCTTAAAATCCATAGGCTTTCCTTTCTTCTTTCATTTCCTTAATTCTGCCCAGTTTACATCCTCAGTTCTTATGTTATTCTTAATTTCCTCCCGAGTATTGTTGGTTGGATACTAAGATTACAAAAATTCCTTAAAACCCTCCTCCTTCACTATTTTCCAACTCAATCTCTCATGTTCTTACATAGCTTATTAGCAACCACCAAGGGTTCACATACATGTTTTGTTTACGACTTAGAGCATCAGCTACCACATTGCTTTTCCTTCTGGTAATGGATATCAGGTCATAATCCTTGATCAATCAAGAGCCATCTCCTTTGCCTCATATTAATCCTTTTGAGTGAATAAAGTACTTTAAACACTTGTGATCTGTGTATATCCTACATTTCACCCCATAAAAATAATGTCTCCATATTTTCAAAGTAAATACTATTGCTGCTAACCTGGTTTTCAGAGTAGGGTGTTACCTCATATTGGTTTCAATTGCTTTCGAAGCAAAGCTATCACCTTTCTATATTGCATTAACACACATCCAAAAAACCTTTTTAGAAGCATCACTATATACAAATCATAAAGTCATTTCCATCTGGCAGTCAGCGCTGGAGCTATATCACACTCTTTCAAGGTCTGAACTGCCTCTTCACACTTATTATGAATGCAATCAATTTTACAATCTTTCCTCATTTACGAAGTCATGGGTTTAGCACTCCTCGAAAAGCCTTTCACAAACCTCCTATAGTAACCCGCTAACCCTAAGAAACTCCGTACATCCATTGCATTCTTCGATGTAGGCCATCCTTAACTGCTTCAATTTATGCCTGGATCTACTTCACATCCCTCTTTAGACACAATATGCCCCAAAATGCTCTTTCTCTTTCTCCAAACAAACTCACATTTTGAGAATTAGCATACAAGTCATTCTCCCTTAATGTCATCAAGATTGTCCTCAAATGTTCCACATGTTCTCTCCTTCTCTTAGAATACAGCAAGATGTCATCAATGAAAACGACCACAAAGTTTATCCAAAAAACCGTGGAGATTCTATTCATTAATCCACGAAATTGTTGGCGCATGGTTAACCAAAAGGCATAACAGTGAATCAAGGTGTCCTCTACCTAGTGCGAAAGCAGTTTTCGGTATTCCTCATTAGCAATCTTTATTTGATTGTATCCTCTGACCTCAGTTCAATTTTCAAAACACAGGAGCTCTCCTTTTAATGGATCAAACACGTATCTACCCCGTTAATGGATACGTATTCTTGATGTCACTTTATTCAAGCTCTCTATAGTCAATACTAAACCTCTATCCCATCTTTCTCATCACTCTTCACAAACAGTAACTGGTGACTCCCAAAGTGAAAAGTAGCCTAATCCACCTTTCCACAAAGCCTGCAACTACTCATCAAACTCACTCATTTCTGCAGGTGCATCCTATAGGGTGCTTTGGAATAGGTGTTTGTTCGTGGACTATGTCTATGGTAAAGTTAATATCCGCTTAGGTGGCATTGCCGGAATCTCCCGGAAATATATTAAGAAAGTCCTTACGACTTCAATATCCTCAGGTTTACAGTCTCAACATGATCCACATCTCTCACACTACAAGGTAGAATGGAAAACCTGCTTCACAAACCTGTAACCTCATTGTTAACACTATTTTTTTATGTTTCGGTCTTCCTGCCCTCAAATATCTCACCTTTCTTACCCTTTTCATCAACGAGATCTTCTGTGGTTCACATACAATCTCACCTTATGTTTACTGAACCAATCCATCCCTAGATCACTTCTAAGTCACTAAATCAACTCGATTAGGTTAGACCTTAAACACACTCCACTCCCTCATTTCAATAGGAACATCCTGAAATCTCCTTGAACATTGCACTTTTTGTCCTGAAGGTAACACTATTGACATATCTACTGCATCTACTTTTCCCACACACAGTTTTTAACTTTGTGCTCTAGGAGTTTACTGGAAATAAAGATTGTTGCACAGAATCAACAAACTTAACAGGAAGAGAGTGAATAAAAAAGTACACGATCAACATCCTTTTTAGACATACCGCTTCACTTCGAGCCATCACATTAAGCTTTCCAGTGTTTGAGGTCTTAGTCTGTCCCCCTCCATTCCCACTCTCTTCTTCCTCTTTCCGTCGTTGGAGATGTCACCTTTCCTTCCCCAGATTTCCTTGAAAACCCCTTTTATTGTCCCCCTGCTGAATTTCCCCTAGTTTGAGAATTATGCTCCCTCCTTTCATTTGTTATTAGAGAAGCACTCGTACCACGGTGTCCAAGTTTATTACAACAACCGACAAGTCACAGGTTCCGTGCACAGTCTTTTCCTGGTGATTGTTAGGAACACTTCTTGTAAAAGTACAACCTGAGTCCTATTCCCATTTCTTGAAATTAGGCTTCCCAAAGTTTCCCTTATTACCCTAAAAGTTGTTGTTTAACAGGTATCTTAGTCCACCATGATTCCCTTGTGTTTGAAGTTTTCTTCCACCATCTTCCTTTTACTCCTCGTCTCACCAATTCTTACTGTACCTCTTCTGCTTTTTGGTTATGGCATACAAGTGTGCAGCTCTACCATATAAGTCCATCAAGGATTCAAGGATCTGTCTAGTCTAGTTGTGACTGTAAATCTAAGGGTAACCCTCTCTCAAAACGATAGCACCAACCTCTCAGTTTGCTACAACAACAAACAACCTAAGACAAACTACCTCACTAAAATTTAGAGTAGTACTCAGTACAGACATACTCCCATATTAAGTTCTAGAGACTCCTCAACCTTCTGCTTCTGAAGAAACACATGGTTAGAAACTTATTACGAATCTCTTCCTTGAAACATATCTCAATTAAATCCTGGTAAAGCCCTATTACAGCGTACAACCAAAAACAGCCCTCATTTTGTGACCACCATAAACAGCTTCTCCCAAAGATTGTACACACCATGGTTCACTTTAAGCCCATCTGGTCATTCAACTACCCACAAACAACTTTAAACTCTCTCAACCTCCCTCTAGAACATGGGATTGTGCTCTCCTTGGTAAGTGGGTGGCTTGCTTTCGGAAATTTTCTTGAAGAGTTCCCCAGCAGGGTCACTACCATTTCCATTTCCTCTATCAGTTAACTGTTCAGTTACTGTAGCTAATGCCTCACTACTTCTTCAGCAGATTGTTGTTACGTTCAACCATTCTATTTCTCTTGTAGAGAAAGAGGATAAGTCTAACTAAAAATTAGGACAACATAGACTTAATCGTAAATACACTTTTCTCATGTCATCTCATATAAAAATTTCATTCTTTTAGAGCGAATGATTCACTTTATCTTGATTGTTTCACAACCTTAAAAATAAGAATAAGCACATAAAAATAAAATTAATTCCCTAGTAGAAAAATTGGATTTTGCTGCGCTACATTTGCTGCGGGTTCTTTGAGATTTGTAAAGAACCGACAGCAAATAGTTGTTGGATACACACGAAAAATTATTTGCTACGGTTAATTTATTTGCTACGGTTCTTTTTCTTATTTGCTGCGGTTATAACGCAGCAAATAAATCAACCCAAAACAACTGGTTGAAGTCCACCCAAACGAAAGGGCAATAAATACAAAAAACCCCTCCATTTTTCCACCTAACCTAATTCCCTTCATTCTCCCTCATTTTTCTTTCCCCTCTTTCTGATCTTTCTTCTCCTCCACCTCAACCCTAACTACCTCTCTCATTCTCGCCTCGATCTAAATCTAGGGTTTTTCTGCGCTTCGTGTCTCCATATCCCAACCCCCCGCTCCACCCCCCCCCCCACACCACAGTTTCCTTCTCTCTCCTCGTTTTCTATCTCCTCACTTTCTCTCTCCCCCAAACCATGGCTGCTGTTGAATCTCCGTTCCCATTCCAGTTAAAGCTACTGCTGATCCGTTGCAAAAACGAAGTCAAGTTTTCACCAGATGGAGTTTCGAAGAGGTTCTGTAAGTATCTGTTGTTTTTTCTCTTTAATAGGTTTTTGTTTCCATGATTTTTCGATGATTATTGTTTGTTCATATGATTTTTTTGGTGAAATTGTTGATTGAATGAAGTTAGGTATTGGAAATGTATTGTTTTGATGTTTGATTAACTGTTTTTTTTCGGTGTTTGTTTCAAAAAAATTAGAGATCTTTTGAACATTGATTATTAGTCGCCTTTTAATACAATACATCTTATAATAGTTTTGATTTATTGTTACTCGTCTTCTTTTCTCTCCTTCTTCTGTTTTATTTTTTTCAGTATTATTTAATTTTTGTGTTCTGATTGTTGGGTTTTGGAGGCAATTTTTGGTGGCTTTTGGAGGCGATTATGGTGGTGATTTATAGGTGGCTTCAGCGTTAAGGTTACTTTGCTTGTTTTCTTTTGGTTTCTATTTTTACATATATTTTGGTGTTGATTTTGTTGTTTTTTATGGTGATTTTTGTTGTTTTTCGTTTTGATTTTAGTTGATTTTGTTGTGTGGTTTTGTGTTTGGCTGGTGTTTGTTTTTTTTGTGGGTGGTTTGGGTTTGGTGGTTTGTTTTTGTTTGTGGTTGTGATTTTTTTTAGCTTTTGTTTGGTGTGTTGGTTGTTTGTGTGTGGTTGTAAGTGAATGAGTGTGAGTGGGGTTAGTGAGTAGGACTGACTGTGAGTGTGAGACTGTGACTGAGTGGTGTGTGTGAGGACGCGATTTGTTGTTGATTTGTTGACTGAGTGAGTTAGGTTGTTGTTTGGATTTTGTTGCTCTATTGTTTTTCATCTTTACAACTCTCTACTTTCTCCATATATTAATATAGCTATGTTAATCTTAAGCTGGGTAATTAGTAAGGATTAGAGAATGATGGATGAATTGATGAGGGTGATTAGGAAAGAGAAGAGAAATAAATGTGTCGTTGTAAGTTTGTAGGGTGGTTATGCACTAATGAGAAGAAGAATTATGGCCTTTCTCTTCAGTCATGCCTTCCTTTCCTGCACTGTTCTGTTTTGTTCGTGTTTGTGTTTGTGTCTCAGTAGGACCTGTTTCATGGATTCATGTGTTTGAACTTTGTTTGTAGGCAGTTTATCCTGCTTGATCTTGTGTTGTATGTGTTTTGTGCTTCACATAGCAATTTTCCCTTTATTAGATGTATCACAGAATAGGTGGCTTCCACCACCTTTCTGCTTTTGTATTCACCTGGGGCATCTGCATATTAGCTGTGAATCCACTATCTCTTGTAATGCTTTAAGGTGGAATCACATGCATAGTCTTGTTGTAACCTGGGAGGTCCACTCCTCTTGTTTGTATTCTGTACTTCTTGGNTGTTTGTATTCTGTACTTCTTGGAAGCCATTAGGCTGTAGTTAATATATATTTCGTCTTTGTGTGTTAAAAAAAAGATGTCAATATATTAAAGGAGGAATTAATTATCATGAGGTCCCATTACACGTGAAAAATGATATGAATTGGATGGTGTAATATTATTATATACATTGATCTACTATTCTTTATCTATTTATATTAACTTATTTGTATATATATATGGCACATTTTAATTTGTACATGGGAAGTATATCAATATATTAATAAAATAAAATAAAAATTAAATTTTAGAGTTCATACAAAAATCTCGATAAGATTTGTTTATTATTAATAAAAAGTTTGTTCATAATCGGTTAGTCATGTGGCAGTAGAACAAACTTTTAGTTATATGTTCTTATTCTTGTTCAGAAAATTTTTTAGAGTGACTAAGTGTATGTTTTATGACTGTGTGAGTGAGTGAGTGACTTTGTGCGTCAGTGAATGACTGTGTGACTGAGGGAATGTGAATGAGAGAGTGTGAGTGACAGAATGTTTGGATGTAATGCTTGAATGAATGAATTAGATTTTAAATCTATGAAAGAATGGTTTAATGAGTATGTTAATGGATGCTTGAAAGAAATATTTTGATGAGATTGAGCTTATGACTGATGTTTATTAATTTAGATGAGATTGAGCTTATGATTGATGTTTATTGATTTGTGGTCTTATGTGTTGCTTCTTACTTGATTCCCTTATGGTCAGACAATTGCATCTCTTATGGTGATGCAATTGTTGAATGATGATCGAGTCCCTTATAGTCCGACAATTGCTTGATAAAAATTGAGTCCTTTTTCATAAGACACTAATTATTTCCAAATGATGAAGGGACTCAAGTGATGACCATGGTCAACATCATTGAGGTTAGAGTTGCTCTAGGCTTAAAAACCTGTTGAAGTAGCCTAACTCGAATGGTGGGTGATCGTAACCACTTCCCTGATGGAGATTATGTATATAAACATAAATATATATAGTCTATTGTTGTGTTGTTGTGGCTGCGGTTGTGTTCTTGTGGCTATTGGTGTGATGTTGGTTGAATGATGAATATATGAATGCTTATGAATGAATTTTGCTTGTTTATGTATGAGTTATGAATGAGAACACTATATAAAATAAATGATTGAATGAGACTACTATATAAATAAATGATTGAACAAAATAATGGTTGAATGAGTAATTGATGCTTGAATGAGATATTTAGATGAGATTGAGCTTATGATTGATTTTATGAATGAATGAATGGGTTTATTCATGAATGGTAATGGTTGAACGAATGAATAAGAATAGGAATGGATGAATGAATGTATAGATATGGTTGAATGAATGAATTATGGTATGATTTATACATTTTTTTTTCAGTTGCTCTCTTTGCTCTTCTCTTTATCTGATGGCCCGCCACTGCCGCTGTGTTGCTGCTGTAATGCTGCTGCTACTGGTTCTCGGACCGCACTGTTGTATGCTTTACTTCTCCAATCACTCACCAACAAGTCCATCACCAATCTTGTTTAAGTTAAATTTCAAATGTATTTTTGTGATAGAAGTGTATTTTTTTGTGATAGAAGTGTAATTCAATTGAAAATAATTGATTCTATGTATGTATAACATTTCAGCTTCTAATTTTGCTTTAAAATGCAAAAAAAAAAAAAAATTATTTTTTTGGGTTCATATTTGCTGCGGTTATTCACAAAACCGCAGCAAATAAGTGTTTTGTTTGGTGGGAAACTGCATTATTTGCTGCGGTTTTACAAAGAACCGCAGCCAATAGTGTGATTTCCCACCATTTTTGGCCACCTTTTTGCTGCGGTTTTGCCTACAACCATTTTAGGTTAAAAATCATTTGTTTTGCTGGTGGAAAACTGCACCATTTTTGGTTTATTGCTGCTACTCCAAGTGCTGCGGTTAAAAACCGCAGCAAATACCCCTAAAAAATCCGCAGCAAAAGTGGATTTTTGTACTAGTGTTCCCTTGGTTCTATTCTACTTGAGGCCTTAAAACATAAAATAAATTTATCACTCAAGCCTTCTCACCATTTCTTATGGCTCACTTCCACTTATTCAAACTAATGTAAACAATAACTTAAACTATTAAACTAAACATTAGAAACATTAAACATCAATAGTTAACTAGATCAAAACAAAGTCTTTATACATTAACGTTATCTTTCTTGTCTCTTGACATCACATATTTCCTTGGTATAAACTCCGGGTCATTCTTACTATCAACCTCCATTTCTTCATCTGTTTCTTCTTCTTCTCCTCTTTCCATGTCCTCCTCAGGATCTGATTCTTCTTTATCTTCTTCAGATTCGTTTACCAAGTCAACATATACCGAGATTACAGGGTCTGGGTTCTCAATTTCATAACACGAACTATCCATTCACTCATCAGTCTTCGAACCCGTAGAAGTCTCCTCCACCATTAAGTCTTCACTTCCTTGGCTACCTTCCGGGCTTGGTGCGGGCGGGGTCTCCTTATTTCATTCATTTGTTAATACTCCTGCTCCTTTCTAGCAATATACCCCTCCAAGAACCTCCAATCACAACCCCAATGGCTAACAAAATGGAAATCACTAAATTTCGCCTTAATCTCTAAGTAGGGTGAACGGTTGGGCAAACACCTAACAATCAAGACGGCTACATGGTCAGGTTGATCCCATTGTGGTGACTTCAACATAGTACTCATGTACCAACAGTAGAACCGTATCTTCCAGACATATTGAGGCATATATTCATAGTCTCTCTTCTCCAATGTTCCTATTTGAGTATACTTACTAGGCATACTATGTGAGATCCTGCACAATACTTAAGACCATCATCCTTCCCAAAACAAAACAACAAAAACTAATAGTTCTACAAAAAGAGGTCTTGTGGCTAACATACAATTTTCTTTACTCCCAACCATTCACATAAGCAACACCTTAAACATGAACTTTAATACATGAAAGAACAGAAAAAAAGTTTATCCTACATGCCAAAACTTCCTACCCAAGCTCACCACATAGTATTAAAGTAATAACACATAATATATATACATTAATTCCTTGCATATACGCACACAAAATTTATTTTTTTTTAAAAAAAAACTTTCCATTTTCGGAAATTACTATTTTTTAAAAAAATTACATTCTCAAAAAGTTTCCAATTTAAGAAATTCCCTTTTTCCATAAATAAAACTTAGGGTACCCCAAAAATAAAATTCATTTTATTTTAAAATCTAAGCTCTGGTAACCACTTTGTAACACCCTGGAATTTCCTAACTTCCTACTTCTCATTTTTCCGGAAAACATATTAAATTAATAAGAATTATAATTATTAAAACTTCTAAATATGGAAAAACCAAAGTATTACCGCCACCCTGATAACGGCTAAGACATTATCAAAGTACTACAGCGAAAGTCTTAAAATCAAAATAATTTAAAAATAAGCTTCAAAACAATCTCAAATTAAAATAAACTTTATACTTATTACACTTCGGAAACATATTAATGGCCCTTAAAAATCAAAAGAAAAACTAATACTAAAAGTCTTTAGAAGTCAAATAACATCCAGAATAATGTTAGTCATTCATAAGCAATAAAATAAAGTAAAGTTACAAAAACACAACAAGCTCTCTCACTCCATCCCATCATGAAATGACTTATGCCAACTTGTACCTGCAGCTTTTCTTTTACTAGATAGCTACTCACCACAAGTGGGTCATTGTTTGGCCATGTCCAAGGCAAATCCATGCACACAAAACAAACAGTCAGCAAGGCTGAGTACATAATTACTAAAGACTATGCAACAACCAAAACAAATAAAACATGCACTCAACTTACCTTTTTACTTGTACATGGACTCAATTAATTTAATTATTATATATAAACTTATGGATCCTGCATCAAATGGGTTTCCTCCTTAAAAATAATCACCCTATTGGGCACCAACCTGGGAGCAACTCCAAGAAGGTATTACTATGTCACATAAAGTGACGGATATCCAGCGCATTAAAAATAGATAAGAGTAAAACGTCTTGTACTCCAATTAGAAGTCATAGATCATTGTTCCGTACGACTCCCTCCCATTGTTCATACTCAATGTATATACGTTCCAAGAGTTTTGATGCAAGTCCTCTTAAACTTTACGTGATTTAACAGGTTTAGCAATGTTATGACTCTCATGCAACATCACATAAAGACATGCATCTAATCAAGCACGCCAATTTAATGATCTCCAACTTAAGGTGATTCAAAATTAATCTTATATGTGTCCTTTAATTAAACTGAACTCCCTGTACCACACATTAACTGTGAGTGGCTAATTCCTTACTTTCTTCTTGACCACACATTAAACTTAGAGTGGGAACGTATATGAAATACTTTCTCATAACTTCTTTTAATCATGTGAATAAAAATTCACAACTACTTTTCTTGTTGATTAAGTAACTAACCAACTTAAAATAACTTCCTTCCTTGATCAACAAACTATTGGCCAAATTAAACTGATCGTAACATTGCAATTCAAGCTTATACGATTTTAACTTTCTATTTAACATCCCTTCAATATCTCATATGATGACCATCTTTTCGAACTCATTGATGTATTCTTCAACACTTTAAGAGTTTTGTTTCAAAGCATACATCTTTAGGAAGTTATTTTGCTCCTATTCATGAGGAACAAATCGTTTCCTCAATTCTTTCTTCAATATGTGCCAAGAGGTGATCTTGGATCTACCTTCCTTTCGTCTCCTCCTTTGCAAGCCCTTATACCAAATACTACCATTAGATGTTAGCTTTAATTACACTACTTCGAAGGCCTTAGAATCATCATACTCTTTGTAAGTAAACATTCTTTCCGTTCTTCTTAACCAATCAAGAAAAACTTTAGGATCCAAACTTCCATTGAACTCAGGAACGTCTAACTTCAAGTTTCGATCATCATCCCTTGGTTTATCTCGTTTTTTGTGCCTTTTTCTATCATCTTCATCACTTGAACTTGAGTATATGACCTTCCTAGGTTTTCATGTACCTCTAGTAGAATCTTTATCACTAGAACTTGAACTAGATTCATCAAACTCATTGGATTTTTTTTTTTAGCTTTTGGCCTTATTTCAAACGAATTGCATAAGTTCTTCTAGCATGTGGCGCAATTCTTTGACTTCATTGTCCCATTAGATTTCCCTATCTTGTTCAAAAGGAATCCCCTTATTATTGTTTATAGATTGTCCGTCCTCCATGGTGTAATTTGCTTATGTATAGGTCGTTTTAATCTCTCAACGAAAACACCAATGTTGATGGGAATTCCGTAGTATATAAATCATCACAAGGGATAGAACTAAACTCATGAATTTCTAAAGGCTAGACCACCAAAACGCATGAATTTAGGTTGATAGATTAGTCTTTGATTAAAGCTCTAGGCACCCTCAAAGCCACTAATCTTTGATTAACAACCAACTCACAATTTCGGTATTTTGTTTTACAAGTAAATAAAAGAAACTTTTTATCGAACTCAATAATCTGAATTTTACAATCTAATGTTTGGATTATTTATAGGCATAATCATCAATAAAATCCTAACCACAATAAATAAAGACACACGCACAAAACCAATCTATAAATCGTCCCTAATGACTCACACATGAATTATAAGATAAGATTGCCACATCATCACTGCATCTTGATTTTATCTTGCTAACAAACTCTAACTAACTTTATCTAAACAAGAAAATATCCTAAAAAACTTCCTAACAACTTAATAAACAAGATACTCAAAAAATTATAACCAGAAATACACAAAAAATTGAAGGACCCAAATCTACGCAAAAATCGCCAAAATCTCGCCACACAAGCATGGTCCAATTTTGCGCAATTTTTCAAGATTTCCTTCAAATCTTCAAGAAATCTTTCACGATCCGATCTTTTAATCAAAAAACCTTAAATAATTCATTTCCCATGTCTTTAAGGTTGTAAATGATGATTAAGACTCACCAAGAAATAAAAGACACAATGCCTAAAATGAGAAAAACCATATCATGTGAAGTGGGAGAAAAACTCATAGGCAAAACCAACTTATTCCCCTTATCAAACATATCTTCCCTTGATTTGCGTGCCCACCTAGATATGTGTGACCATGCACACGCAAATCCAAACTTTAGATGCTCCCATTAAACTTGAGTCTCCATAAACAATTAATTCTCCCATGTTTGCACAATTGCACCTTTCTTTGCAGCTTCAATCAAACCTTCGAAGTTGTGATCAATATTTGTATCAAACAGATTGGATGATGCAGGTATTATAGTAAAAAACAAGGCTAGGCTAGTGGTCCAAGGGTTTGATCAACATGAAGGAATTGGTTATGATGAAACCTTTGCTCCAGTAGCTAGGCTTGATGAAATCAGGATTTTAATTGCTTTTGGATCTCATATGAACTTAAAAATCTTTCAAATGCATGTTTAGACAGCCATTCTTAATGGTTATTTGAAAGAGGATGTATATGTGGAACAACCCTTGGATTTAAAGATAGTGACTTGCCAAACCATGTTTTTAAACTTGACAAGGCTCTTTATGGTCTCACACAAGCTCCTAGAGCTTGGTATGAGTGACTTTCCAATTTTCTTTTCGAAAATGGATATAAGAGAGGTTCAGTTGACAGGACACTATTCTTAAGGGAAAAGGGATCTGATCTGCTAGTGGTCCAGATATATGTAGATGATATTTTGTTTAGAGCTACTAATCTTAATTTGTGTAATGAGTTTGCAGATATGATGAAAAGTGAATTTGAGGTGAGGTAGATGGTAGAACTTTGGTTCTTTCTAGGACTTCCAACCAAGAAAACCAAGGATGGAATTAAGACTCATCAACAGAACTACTTCAAGGAGTTGCTGAAGAGATATGGCGTGTAAGACAGCAAATCCTATGAATCACCTATTCCAACTTCTACAAAATTGAGCCTTAATGAGAAGGGAAATGGTGTTGAGGGTAAGTTTTATAGAGGTATGATTGGCTCATTGCTCTACTTAACAGCTAGTAGGCAAGATATAGTGTTTTCAACAGGGTTGTGTGCAAGATTTCGAAGCAACCCTAAAGAATCTCACCTAAAGGTTGTTAAGAGAATTTTAAGATATCTCAATGGTACTGATGATCTGTGTTTGTTGTATCCAAAAGGTAGCAGTATGAATCTTATAAGATACACAAATGCTGATTTTGCTGGTTTTATTGTGGACAGGAAAAGCACTTTTGGAATGGCTCACTTTTTAGGTTCCTGCGTTATCTCATGGGGATTTAAGAAACTAAATTATGTGGCCTTAACCTCAGCAAAGTCTGAGTACATTGCAGCTGCTTTATGTTGCGCTCATCTCTTGTGGATAAAGTCGCAACTAAAGGATTTTGGGATTTGTTTTAGAAGTGTTCCAATTTTATGTGATAACACAAGTGCAATCTATATTTTGAAAAATCCTGTCCAACATTCTAAAACCAAGCATATTGAGATTGGGCATCATTTTCTAAGGGACAATGTTGAAGAAGCTAATGTTGAATTGGAGTTTTGCAGGTCAGAAGATCAAATAGCTGACATTTTTAGAAAACCATTGAGCAAAGAAATGTTCATCAAGCTTCGTACCTTGTCGGGTATGATTAAAATTAGACAATGAGCTCTTAGGTTTTGACTTGTTCCTTTGGCTAGTCAAATGATGTCAATATGTATATATTGTTTTGTTTTGTTTTGTTTTTTTTTTGTTTTGTTTTTTTTTTTTGTTTTTTTTTTTTTGCGTTTTAGGTCTCACAAAGTTCTTATGCGATGCCGACCTGATCAATTTAGTACTCAAGTACCTTAGAATAATCTTGTAAAGAGTAAGTTGGCACAGACCAGTGGCAGACTATTAGGGAACCATATTCCTGAGGCAGTTATTTTAGTCAGTCGGTTTATTTTCAAAAACACAAATTTTTGGAAATAAATGTAATGACGGTTATATTTATGGCAACTATCTTTTTTGGTTGAATGGCAAATGTCTTTAAAATATTCTGAGGATAACCGATTTGTTTCAAATCTTTTATAAATATATGCTTCTAATCATACTTTCCTTCTTCATTTCATTTCCTTAATTTCTTTTTTTTTTTCTTATATATTCTCTCGATCATATCTTTCTCACAAAAAACCTAACTCGCCTAAATCCTTCTTCTTTCTCTCGCTCACATTGTTCAGAGTATTTTTAGCTCAAAACTGAGGAAATATTAAGTCTCATCATGTCGAAGAGAAGAAGCACACGATTGGTTGTGAAAGAAGTCAGTGAATCTCCAGAAATTAAAACAAAGAAATCAAAGAAGATGGTTGATAAAGTAATTGAGTTTGTGATGGAAGATGTGATGGAGGAGGAAATTGATGAAGGGGAAGAAGTGCCATTGATTCGAAAGAACGCTAAGCCTGGAACTTCAAAAGCTCTTACTATAAAATCTGCCACACCAAAATCCACCACAAAAACAACCACAAAAGCGGTTACACCTAATTTAACCACCAAAACCACCAAATCTTCCACACCAACATCCACAAAATAACCTACTGCCAAAAAGCCACCCACATTAAAATCCAAAGAATCCACTCCTGTACCAATAGAGACCTGTAAATCCAAATAACCCGAGATTGCTGAAGAATCTGATCAAGAAAAGGAATCTGAGTCTGAATCAAAGTCGGATAAAGAAGAAGATGTTGAATCATAAGAAAAGGAAATTAAACCAATAGAGGATGTTGTCGCAGCCATGCAAGAAGAATTAAAGGAAAAGAAATTGAGTACCAAGAAACCGTCATAAAAAACGGTTAAGAAAGTTGAGAAGAAAGCCACTAAACAACCAACCACAAAACCCAAAACACCCACGCCTGAAACCACTCCCAAGCCAGTTGAGAAATCAAAGAACAAGGAGGTTACTAAAGATGAAGAGGAAGTTGAGATAGCTACTAAGAAAGAGAGCCTAAAGAAAATAGAAAGCAAGGGTGCTAGTGTGAAAATGGTCACTAGAAAGGAGGATGAGGCATCCAAGGGGAAGGATATCATCCGAGACGCACAACCAAACCAGCCCACAACAGGGAAAAAGAGAAAGAAATCTGCTATGGTGATCTCTTCAAGCACTAAATCTAAGAAAAGTTAGTCTACTACCCCTCAACCTCTACATAATCTGAAAGATTGAGAAATTCTGGTAGAATTTTCTGTTGCAAAAATTTTGGTTGCACAAAAATTCTTGGTCGAGGTTAAAGAGGCTTTAGATTTTCAGAAATGGTCTGTGTTCTTTGCCAAAGATTTAGATGTTTTCATGCCATAGGTTGAAGAATTTTACTCACACCTGTATACTAAAGATGATGGATTTTATTTCTTCTTTGTTAAAGATACTCTCATAAATTTTTCTGAAAAGAAATTGGTTGAGATTCTAAAAGCTCCAACTAAGGGACCTAATGTTTACTGCAGAGAAAATTGGCCTTCTATAAAGGGAGTCATAACAGAATAGATCCAGACCAGACTCTTTACTGGTGCACCTGATAGCAAGCAGGGTTACACCATTGGCTAATTAAAGGATCCAATCATGAGGATATTCCATACTATAGCCTCAAAGATTGTGTGTCGTATAGCACAAGGCCGTATGAGTGTACCATTGTTGGATAGTGTTCTCATTTACTGCCTCATTGAACACATTCCTCTCAACCTCCCTGCTATGATATGATGTTAGGCCACATGATCTGCTGTGTGGAGAAAGCTAACCATGCTCTGCCCTATGGACTAGCTAACCTTAGTATTTGGGCACTAGAAGATACCTATGGTGGGAGATTATGGCACCATGTCACATCTCACCAACCAGATAATAGGTCAAAAGGGCATGATATATGTAGGTGAAGTGTTAAAAATGAAGGATAAGAGGAAGAGTGATGCTGGTCTTGCTGGGACCAGTACAGAATCAGTTTAGGTAACTTATACCTTGGTAAAGCAGCTGAGTAACCAGAATCAACTCATGCAAAACATGGTCAACAGTGTCACTACATTATGTGTTGCACTTCAGGAATCCTACAGAAGAATTGAGGTTCGTCTTGATAATTAAAGCTGGTATAATTGGTGGTGAGGATTCTGAAGATAAGGAATAGACATCAGAAGCTGCAGGTGATGCTGATGATGTGGATGCTTAACTAGTCTTTGTGAAGGATGAGGAAGAGGATGATGAAGGACATAATGCAAGTGCCTTAGAGGAAGAGGAAGATGATGAGACTAAAGTTGACTATAGAGCTAATTGATTTCCTTTATTTCCCCTTATTTTATCTTATTGCTGCTAACCCCTCCTTTTATTGAACTCTTATTCTGGTTTCCCCCTTCCATTTTCAGAAGACATTGCTATTCTGTAATTTGGTTTAATGCTGGTCTGTAATAACTTTCAGGACCAGTAGGTTTGGCACTTTGACAGGAACAATTGGTAGAATCAACATCTCTAGAATGATGTTAGAGCTACCAATATTAGCTGAACTTTATATAATTAGTAGCACTACTACATAAAAGATCTTTTGCAACCCTAAAAACAAAGTTGCAAAAGGCCAAAAAACCGTTGCAAAAAGCTTTTGTAACGGTCAAGTAGCCGTTGCATTCTTTGGCGTAGCGAAAGGTCTTTTGCAACGGTTTTTTGCACTTTTTGCAACGGTTATAGCTAAACCATTGCAAAAGACCTTTTGCAACGGTCTTTTGGACTTTTTGCAATGGTTATAGCTAAACCGTTACAAAAGACCTTTTGCAACGGTCTTTTGGAATTTTTGCAACGGTTATAGATGAGTTTTACAACAAACATTTTGCAACTGTTTTCAGACTTTTCGCAACGCTCTTTAGTGAATCGTGGCAATAAGTTTTAGTTTTTTGCAACTAAAATATGTAGCTATTGCAACGGTTATTTTTTTTACCGTTGCAGAAAGTCAATTTTTGTAATAAAAAAATATAGTAATAATAATTATAACAATAATAATAATTATTATTATTGTTGTTGTTGATTTTGTATAGTAAAAATAAATAAATAAATAAATAAATAAATAAATAAATAAATAAGAAAAATAATATATTATTATTAATTAGTTCTTTATACATGTTACCAAAACTAATTAATTTACACTATAAATGTACATATACATATACATTCCCTGTTCCATTACCACCAAATAAAATACATTACCACTAAATAAAATACAAATAAAAGCTATATCATACAAGATTTTGCATCCTCAAATCTAACATAGCCTTAAGGAGGCTTCCTTACCATGACTCTCTCCCTTCCCCTTAATTTGCGTTCATTTTAGCTGGATTTTTTTAACTTATATTGTACCGTGTCCGCTTCTTCTTCTTGTGCTCATCATACTTATTGTTGAAATTAGCGTGTAAAACACAAATAGAGGGTTGTAAATAATCATTAATGTAGTATACCCATCAATAATTAAAACAATAAAGTTGCATACTTAAACTTCTCATCTCAATGAAAACTAATAACAACAAAAGCTAAGGTTTGTAACAACAATGACAAAAAATGACAATGCTAAACACTACCAAAAGATTACCGAAAAAACCGGAGGCAAGTTCTATCTACATCGACCTGGTTCCATCTGAACTGATATGATGTGGTTTGACCTAACTTGTAGTGATGTGTTGTGATCTAACCTGACTCGAGCTGAGAGTATTGAAATTTCAAGTTCAGTCAAGTGACTACATATATCCACCAACAATGAATACAAATGACAATGCTAAACACTACCAAAAGATTACCAAACAACAAAGATAGATTTCCAAGACAGAACAACCCAAACCTATTGCAATCAAGTAGAAACGAACCTTGACAAAATTTGACCAGCACTCGTCAATTCCCCAAATTTAGTACACGTGATTCTAACTACTTAAATTACCAAATTCGCCAACTTCCAAGATGATAATCAAGTGCCTTTAATCTCACCACTCATACTACCACATTCACAGTACTCTGAACAGAACTAAGGTGCGAAAACAAATTACTTTTTATTTGATAGTCCACCGCCAGCTAAGTACAAAAAATCTGATGAAAGTTCACCTGCAACAGCTCCTACTGCTGTTACAGAGCAACATAATGATAATGGTGAAGGTAATAAGGATGATTCAGCAGAAAAAAAGGTTTCTGACGAAAAGATTGCACCAGAATATGCTGCTGTTAATGAAAAAACAGAGAAACTAGAGGAAGGAAGAGAAGATGAAGACAACGAATAAGCAATTGCATTAGTTGATCATCTTTCATACCCACCAACCAATTCAACCACAGAAGAAAGAATGGCATGGATCAAGCAAAAGCTTCCAGAATCGAGGATTATTTTAGCTTGAAAGTTAAAAATGAAAAAAAAAAACTCAGAACTAATTCATATTAGAAAATGTCTTGAAGAAGCATACTGCAATCAGACACATTATGAAATAATTATATTTATATAAATTGGGGCCAAATCACATCTAAACACTCAAATCAAAGAATTTTAACCTATAATATGATTCAAATATCAAACAAATCTATTTATAATTCATCGTATTTCTTCACATAAAATCACATATAATTATAATTAGGGTAAAAACTCATGAAATCTTCAACAAAAGACGCATATGGCATAATTGAGGCCAAGTAGCCAATTGCATGCTCAAATTAACAAATAATTAAACCTTAAAAGATTCAAACTGCATTAAGAAACTTAAAGAAAAAGCGAAAATTATACCTTCGAGAACTTTGCTTCTAGAATTTCGCGTCCAACTTCAAGTTACTTGAAGAATTTCGTCCCTAATTTGTAACAAATAACTGATTTTTCACCAACACATAATCGGGGCAAAAACACATGAAATTGTTGAAAATTCAACTCACCAACAATAGAGCCCTAATGGAATTGAATTTAACTGTTCAAGATATAAAAAAACACACAAGATTATGCCTGATAATTTAATACAGCTGTCAGGGCATGGGTGGAAATGTGCAACTGTAACGGATGCCCCATATATCATCAAGAACTAAAAGGGAAAAAATACATCACAACAGCAAAAAGACAGTAGTAACAGCTCACTTAAATCATCGTAATACAGCCGAAAAAATCCAAAATGTTAGCAGATCATGAAACGTTCTTAAACAAGGCCCAAATCACTTAAACATGCACACCCAAATGCAACCAAACATGCTAAAACAACCCCAATTAAGCTCAAACATGTTTTGACGTGCTCAAGCAGTCATAATACAAGAAAACATGTTTATGCTTAGCTGAAAATATAAAATAGTACCCAAAAAGTGTTCATAATTCCAAAATAAGTTCGAACCAACTCTAACACACTCAAACATATTACAAGAAGTCTTAATAAGCTTAAACATGTCAAGGAAAACACAAAGAGGGTCAAAATGCTCAAATACATGAAAAAAGACTTAAAACTTGTCAGAGACTCCGAGTATACTCTAACTCACTAAATCATGGAAATTTCAATATAATGATTACCGAAACCCTTGATTCTTAATACAATGCCTAATTCACAAAAATAAATAAATAAATAAATAAATAAATAATAATAAAAACTGCTACCTAGACTGAAATATGTACAAAGTGTTAAGCTAAATAATAAAACAAGATCATTGCTCGCAAAATAGTAAATGTTATAGCAACGGTTACAAAAATACTAGTAGAATCTTAATCATGGCAATAATTGTCAATCACCTCTAATCTTTATGTGTCATTAGGTTAAACAATTCTATCATGCCAATCAGATTATCTTTTAGAATAATTCAAAATCCTTATACTATTGTAGCAACTGTAAATGACCACTAGTGACAAAATTCTCAAAATAAATTGCATAAACATATACAATAATACAATCAAGGTAAGTTCTTGTTAAAATTAAAGTTGTTCAACAAATCAAGGAATTCGATCATATTTGACCATATTAAGAACATAATGGTCAAAAAGAGACTAGGGCCAATGTATATTAAGAACATAGGCAAGAGAACTGTGCTATAGCATCTGCCATCAAGCAACCTTACTAATACTACCTAGCACTGATCTTAGTACTAGAAACCACCAATTCCAAACACCAAAGAATAGTCTTTTTCTGCCACAAAACAAAGTCACCAGGTTCTGTGGCACAAACTCACCAGCTAAATAATGGATTATGTATATCGCCACTGAATATTCCTGCAAGGCATTTCGTCGAACACTTTATGCTCAGTTTGAAACCCAGAACATAAAAATCAACTAAAATCAAAAGAGGTTGTTTTTTATTCAACAATCATTCAAAAAAAAAAAAATACCCAGATAAAAAAAATCAATACCCTGATCTTCAATCTAACATCAAGAAAAAACTAATAAATAATAATAATTTAAATAGAATTAGGAGTTAAATGTCACTTTATCATGGGGTTTTCCATTGCATTATTAAGATTAAATGTCACTTTATCATCCCCTACAGAAAGAGTTAAACTTCCGTTTTTAACATCAATGACGGCACCTGCAGTATGTAGGAAAGGTCTACCTATAATGATGGGGATATGAGCATCCTCATCAATATCAAGGACAACAAAGTCAACAGGAATGAAAAATTTTCCTACTCTAACAGGTACATCCTCTAAAACACCCTTAGGGTATTTTACAGTTCTATCTGCCATCTGCAAAGTAACATTAGTAAATTTAAGTTCTCCCATGTCAAGCTTCTTACAAATTGATAAGGGCATCACACTTACACTAGCTCCCAAATCACATAGAGCCTTATCAATAAATAGAGGACCTATATTACATGGAATTGAAAAACTGCCTGGATCCTTCAAATTAGGAGGAGATTTGTTTTGAAGGATTGCACTGCACTCCTTGGTGAGTGCAACTGTCTCTGTTACATTCAACTCACGTTTCCTGCTCAAAATATCTTTCAAAAATTGAGTATAAGTAGGCACTTGAGTAATTAAATCAGTAAAAGGCATAGTAACTTGCAAATTTTTAACTATGTCAAGGAATTAACGAAAGTGATTATCATTCTTACTCCTGGTTACCCTGTTTGGAAAGGGTAACGACACCTTTGAGGGAGGAATCGTATCGGTAACTGAATCTGCTGCTGGAGCTTGCTTCTTTGATGCTTCCTTCTCCTTTTCTGCAGCTGCTTCCTCAAGGTCTTCAATAACAACCGAACTAGTCTTCTGTGTTCCATCTGCAGCCTTGTTAGCATCGTCATCAGGCATTCTAGGCCCTTCATAGTAAGTTCCGCTCCTTGTTGCAATGGAATTGCAATGATCACGAGGTGGATTGCTTGATGAAGCATTTGATGGAGCAGGTNGATTTGATGGAGTAGGTTGAGGAGGAAGTTGGCCTTGTTGCCTTTTAGCTGATGATTGAGCAATTTGTGCTACTTGAGTCTCCAATTGTCGATTGTGGGCCTACATAGCTTCCATGGCTTTCTGCATCTGCATCATCATGTTCTTCAGTTCTGAATAGTCATTGCTAGATGGCTTTGGAGGTGCTGGGAGTGGTGTTGGAGGTGGTGGTCTACTGAAACCCGATGGTTGAGGTGGAGCAAACCGTTGAATCTGATGTTGTTGCAGTGGTACAAAATGAGGTTGCTGCTGCGGATTTTGAACATTGCTAGTATTCTTGTAAGAGAAGTAGAAATGATCTTTCCAATCAGGATTGTAGGTGTTGGAATATGAGTTATTCTTGTAAGCTTGAAATGCACATACTTGATCCATAGAACTATGACATGCTTGCATACCATGCCCAAAAGAACCACGTAAATCACAAAAGACATCTGTAGCTCCCGAATGTGCGGCCATAGCAGCTATTGTCATTGGATTGGAGGATGGTGTGTTGATTTTGTCTAGCTTCTCATGAATTGCATTGATTTGTGAAGCCAAACTCTCATATTTGTCATCTATCACATGTTTTCCTCCTCTTTTAGCATGTCCTCTAGGATTACCAAATTGAGAATTATGAATAGCAATCTCCTCAATTAAATCATAAGCAGCATTGACTTCTTGGTTCATAAATCGACCACTAGCAGCAGAATCAAGTAAAGTTCTACTCTCATTACCTAAGCCATTATAGAATGATTGCACTAAAAACCATTTCTCAAGTCCATGATGAGGGCACATTCTCAATAAATCCTTAAATCTCTCCCATGCATCATAAAGAGTTTCATCTGTTTCTTGGTTAAAATTCGTGATTTGACTCCTAAGTTGTGCAGTTCTCTCCGGAGGATAGTACTTCCTTTGAAAAGCAAGAGCCAAGTCATCCCAACTATTAATAGTATCCATGTTTAGACCATTCAACCAAGATCGAGCTTTCTCCTTTAATGAAAATGGAAACATCGTACGTCGTATGTAATCTTGAGATACACCAGCTTGCTTGATTGTATTGCAGTACTGAATGAAGTTATTCAAATGTAAGTTCGGATCTTCTTTCATTTGTTGCCTACAAACTGATTTCTTTCAACCATGTTCACCAAAGCTGGCTTCAATTCGAAATTCGGGCCTCAATCAGGAAATCGGTATCCACACTATTGCAGAACTCGGTTGAGAATAGTCTTTTAAGGACCTTGCTTGTGGTGGTGGCGGCGGTGGTGCATCATCCCGTGGTGGGTTATTCTCGTTGAACTGTGATCCTGACATCTCTTGTTCTTTATCAGAACTATCGGAAATGTTCAAGTGAGCAAATAATTGTGTCAAATCAACCAGTGTTCGTTCGGAAAGAATGCTTATTCGTGATCTCCACTTCCTTCTACGACTCCTCTTATGCAACGATCTTTCCGGTTCAGGATCAATCCAAACCAGCATACAACCTAATAACCTGCACCAATCGAAACTTGAAACCGAAATGAAAACTACCTCAAAGAACGTGAAGGCTCCTTGAGGTGAAGAAATAAAACTGAAAATAGAAATAAAAGAACACTTTAAACCCGACTAATAGAATTAAAAATTGCCTCCCCGGCAATGGCGCCAAAATTTGATGCAGGTTGTCGCAGACCTCTCAAAAATAAACCAAACAACACTAACTAATATAACTAGGGACGTAGGGATCGAATCCACAGGGAAGCTATTAAATTCTACTAGCTCTAAAAAGCCTAAAGCGTGTAATGGGCCTTGGTGGAAATTTCGGTAAATGGTTTCTAGAACTAAGAAGTTAAGAATTGAAACTAAGGAAATAACGGGAAATTACGATTAAACTCTATTAATGGAAAACTAGGGCTATCGGTTCACTATGATCAATCAACAAACTCAATTAACGCTCACTAATCAATTCGTTGGCATTCATTGAACTAGGGCTCACTAATTCTCTTGAACTTAGACTCCCTCAAAACTCCTTTACCGGCTCTCGCTCGCATAAATTCGTTTTTGCCTATTATTCAGTGGTCTAATTGTGGTAATCTTACCTCTCGGCCTCGATTTCAACAATAACCTAACTTACAACTAAATCTGGCCACAATTTAATTGCAATCGCTAGAAATCAATAATAGGAATTCAATTAGAAGCCAAGAACTAATTAGAAAACTTAATTTAAATTCAAGTCATGATCATAGATCCCCTAACCCTAGAGAAAACGACTACTCACTCATAATTAAGGGAACAAGAGCAAAACTGAAATTAAATAACATGATCATGAACAAGAAATTAATTAAAACTAAATTAACTACTAATAAAACTAAATTAAAAACAAAAACAACAAAACTAATTAATCTAGACTAAAACCTAAGAAATTAAAGAGAAACATGAAATTAAAAGGATTAAAAAGCATAAGGAAAGAAATTACCAAAATATAGATTGAATTGCATTGATTGAAAGCTTGAATTCATGAACAAAATAATTAAACCTAAAATTCTAGAGAGAAAAAGTGATTTTGGAATCCTAGGTCTAAAAATATGATAAAAACTAGTTAGGTTCATGCCCCCTTTACGTTCTATATTTATAGTAATTTAGGTTTTATTAAAATAGAACCCACGAAGCAAAACCGCGCGGAAAAATCAATCGGGGCGAGAAAATGAAGACCTGCGCCCGCATAGAAGAACGTCCTACGCCCGCACCCTTCACGGTTTGGGACTTCTTGGCTCTATGATCTATGATGCGGGCGTATAGGTCAAGGGAGCTTTTAAGGCTGCGCCCGCATGGAATTTGCACGCCCATATTTTAACGATCTTTTTTATTTTTCGCTCGATTCTTCGAATCTCGTTCGTAACTTCTCGTAACTTGGCACGCATCCCGAGGCAAGCACATTTTGACTCGTTTTAGCCTCCAATGACTTCATAACTCTCTATTACGCTCCTGTAACATAAAAACAAAACCGAAAACCACGCGTAATAACCGAAAAAGTATAAAATAACCGCAAAAGGCTCTAAAAGTCAACTAAAGAAGCTAAAGTCGTTCCAAAACATAACTTAACATCGAGATACGATATTTAATCAAAACAAAGCCATAAACCTAACTATTTAGCACAACAATCAACCGAAAATGGGGGAAAAACACAACATAAAACACGTATATCAACATCACTTGTATTGTTGAGCCAATGTAACTTGTAAGGCTGAGGATGTTCAGTGGTAGGAATCTCCAGTTTGTTAATCAATACAGTAGAGAACACATTAGTGCAACTACCTGAATCAATGATTAGATCACACAATCTTCCTAGCACATTGCACCTTATGACAAAAATCTTTTCTCTTTGGTTCTCTGTAGGTGACGCAACTTTGGATTGTAAAACCCTTCTGAGAACTAGACTCTGGCCATCCACTTCAGGAGTAATTTCTTCAATATCTTCTCCCTAAGTGTCATAAATCACGCCATCTTCTTGTTGTTGACATTCATTCTCTTCTTCCTCAAGGTATAGATCATCCATCCAATTTCGAGTAGTATGAACTCTTGAATGTGGACAGTCCTTTTGAATATGACCTTGACCTTTACACTTGAACCATGTACGCTGATCAGGGTTTAGAGGTTTAGTAGCAGAGCCTTCATCCTTGATATACGGAGGAGGTTTAGAAGTGGAATCGAAATTTTGCTTATGAGGAATAGCGGCACCTTCTTTCTTAACAAATGGTTTGGAAAAAGGTACTATGTTTTTCGAAAATTGCTTCTAAACTCTAGATGCAATCTTGCAAACCTCATCAAAAGTCCAGTATGGTTGTAATTCCACCTACTCTCTAATTCTTTCATCTAGACCTGCAACATTAGGAGCAACTTGATGATCCTCCTTTTCTTCTAGATCGCAGATAGTAATCAAGTTGAGAAATTCATATGTATATTCTTCAACTGATTTTCGATCTTGCTTCAAAGTATGCATCTTTATGAAATTGCCCTGCACGTAATCGTGGGGAACAAAACGTCTCCTCATCTCTTTCTTCAGTTTCATCCAAGTAGATACTTTAGACTTCCCATCCTTCCTTACACATTTAGCCGCCGGGTTTGATGCCTATCTTATCATGAATTTCTAAGATTTGTATGAATCAAGGTAGTTTAATCTGAAATCTGTCTGCACACCTTCAAGCCATTAACAACCTAAGCCAGTTAACTTCAGTTCTGCAACATTATAGGATTCTCAATCATCATACTCCTTATATTTGAAAATTCATTCAATTCTTCTTAGCCAATCCAAGAACTTTTCAGGATCAAGACTTCCACTAAACTCAGGAATATCTAGCTTAAGATTTCGATCATCATCCTTAGGCCTACCCTTCTTTTTGCGCCTACTCACAGGTTCGACATTGCTAGAACATGATGAGTACCTCTTTTTGGGTTTCCGAGCACTTCTTGAGCTTGATTGCTCATCACCAGAACTAGAACTTGACTCCTCTTTGTTTCCATCCTTGGATTTGCTGCGCTAGGGGTTTTCAACTTCTCTGCAAAATCATTCATGGTAGCCTCAAACATAACCTTCAACTCCTCTATGTCTTTGCGCAATTGTTCAGTAGTAACCTTAGGAGTGTTCACTTCATCAGCTGACATGATTGCACTTGTTTAAACAATGAAATTACACACTAACACTGAGGATTAATGTCCTCTCAAAGGGAGCACCAAAAGTTGATGTGATTATTGATAGGAAATCGCCAACCACACAAGCGATAGTAACTAGTTCGGTTTTCTCTAAAGCACAACACCAAGAAGAATGATCTAGGTCGAATAATTTTGATGAATTGATTAAATCTACGCACCTCAATTCTTAAAATTATCCTCACAAGAGTCTAAAGCCGAAGCACCAACTCTTAGAATGCTTCGAATTTTCCTCACACTTGAAAAATTCTCACACTCGGTTTTTGTGCTTGTTTTGTAGAAAACATATAAAGCTTAAAGAATAATGTTTACTGATCTCTATAACCTGAATTTTACAAACTAATGTTGAGACTATTTATAGGCATAATCATCAACAAAATCCTAAGAAAACTAAGCTAAAACACACGCACAAACATAGGTAATAAATCGTCCCACCCTAGTGACTCATCTATGACTCATAAGACAAGATTGCCACATCAGAACTGCATGTCATTCTTAACTTGCTAACAAACTATATAAAAAATATCCTAACAAACTTCTTAATACCTTGCTAAACAAGATAATCAACAAATTACAACTAGATTTACACAAAACTATGATCTACCCAAATCCTCACAAAATCGCCAAAATTCATGCCACATCTAAATTTGCGCAATTTTTTTGATATTCTACAAATCTTCAAGAAACCTTTCAAGATTCAATCATTTAATCAAGAAACCTTCAAGATGTCCTTTTCCATGTGTTTAAGGCTGTAAATGAAGATTAAGACACTTGAAGAAATGAAAGACTCAATGCCTAGAATGAGAAAAACCCTATTAAGTGAAGTGGGAGAAAACTCATAGGCACAACCATCTTATTCCCCTAATTCCGCCATTCTTTCCTTTGCTTCAAATGATCGAGTAAATTTGTGTGTCACCATACACACCCATGATGATGACTTTGAAGATCCCAAAAGCCTTGAATCTCTATAAGCTATTTTTTCCCCCATACTTGCATCGTTTTTAGAAGCCATTATCAAACCTTCGATGTTATCACCTTGATTCGTATCAATACATGAACAGGCTGTTTGTAAAGCCGATCACCAACAAGTAGGTTAGGGCTTCTGTACAGTCTGAACTCTAATTGAAAGGTGTACGGACTTTTAAACAACGATACATGGTCTCCATCCACCCCATGTCCAGAACTTAACTCTTATTGAATTCCTTAATTAAAACAGTGATGCATCGTCACACTCCATTCTGGAAGTACAACGTTACGGCATATATACCTCCCCCATATGGTAACCTCATTGGCCTAAATGAGTACTCACGTTCCTTTGATAAATAACTTGCTGATAATTTCTCACTTTACTTTACTTTACTTTACTTTAAACTTGACTTATAAAACTCTTTGACTTTGACTTAACATGTAAACATGACTCTTATGGTCAAAACTTGCTCAAAACATGGAAAAAGGCAACATAACTCATGGGCAACCTCTAAGACACATAAATATGTCATTTAAGACTCTTAAACTTCTTATTATAACATTATATAGCTGTTGTCCAGAATTTAAAACATAACTTAAAACATAATCGTAAAGTCAAACATACACCGTAGGACTCCGGAAATATATGTAAACAACATAGAAATTGTTAAACACTTAACCGACACTTGCTTAAGACTCTTTCCAATTTTAGTAACCTTATATTAATAGTAAGTGACCTTTGAAAACATTTTTAGAAGTTTCCATTTTTAGAAAGTCAAATTAGGAAATTAGGTTAATTGATTTAAGTCATAAAAATAGAAATAAATTAAGAAATAAATACTAAAATTAGTAAAAGTTCGAAAACAAGTTTCCAAAACCTTATTCTTCCTATAAGAAGATCTCAAACCAAATATCGTGGCTAAACAAGGTCTATGTGATTTTTAGTAGATTTTTAACTAAAAACCCTAAATAAGAGATTAAACATTTAAAAATCCGAATCAAATACCTAATTAATTATCTAGATTGTAAAACCACTTTTATAATTATCTAGGTCAGAGTAAGACATCAAATACTGGAAAGCTTAATGTGATGGCTCGAAGTGAAGCTGATGCTAGTAAGGATGTAATTACTAGTACTTTTTCTATTCACTCTTTTCCTGTTAAAGTTTTGTTTGATTCTGGTGCAACATATTCTCTTGTATCCACTAAGATTTTGGAAAAGTTAATGCGTATGTTGAGGAAAGTAGATACAAGAGATATGTCAATAGTGTTACCATTCGGACACGAGATACAATGTTGAAGGAGATTTCTTGATGTTCCTATTAATATTGAGGGAGTGGAGCTTAAGGCCAACCTAATTGAGTTTCAATTGGGTGACTTAGAAGTGCTTTTAGGGATGAATTACTTGAGTGAGCATAAGGCTCAGATTTTCTGTGAATCGCAGAGGATCTCGTTAATCAATAACGTTAAGAAAGTGAGCTATTGGAGGGCAGGAAAGCCAAAACACAACAAAATAGTATCAGTAATGAGGTTAGCTAGGTTTGTGAGGAGAGGTTTTCCAATTTACCTTTGTTGTGTGAGGGTTGTAGATCATATTGAGACTACTAGGCCCGAGGATATTGAGGTAGTGAGAGACTTTCTGGACGTGTTTTCGGAAGAAATTTCGGGGATGCCTACGAAGTAAGAGATCGACTTAACCATAGTCAGTTCTAGGAACGACACCTATTTCTAAATCACCCTATAGGATGGCACCTGCAGAAATGAGTGAGTTGAAAGAGCAGCTGTAGGAGTTGTTGGAGAAGGGTTACATTCACCAGTGCTGTTTGTAAAGAAGAAGGGAGTTTAAGGTTGTGTATTGACTATAGGGAGTTGGATTATGTGACGATCAAGAATAATTATCTTTTACCAAGGATTAATGACTTGTTTGATCAATAAAAAGGAGCTACAGTGTTTTCAAAGATTGATATGAGGTCAGGATACCATAACTTCAGAATTGCTAATGAGGGCACACCAAAAACGAGTTTTCGTATGAGGTATGGGAACTATGCGTTCACTGTTATGCCTTTTGGGTTAACCAATGCACCAACAATTTTCATGGACTTAATGAATAGGATTTTCCAACGATTCTTGGATAAGTTTGTGGTTATTTTCATTGATGACATTTTCGTGTACTCTAAGAGTAAAGAGGAGCATGTGGAACATTTCACGACAATTTTGACGACATTGAGGGAGAATAAATTGTATGCTAAGTTCTCGAAATGTTAGTTTTGGTTGGAGAAAGTAGCACATTGGGACATTTCGTGTCAAAGGAGGGTGTTGAAGTAGATCCATCCAAAATCGAAGCAGTAAAGGAATGACCTACACCTAAGAATGTAACGGATGTACAAAGTTTCTTAGGGTTGGCAGGGTATTATCGGAGGTTTGTAAAGGAATTTTCGAGAATTGCTAAACCAATGACGTCGTCAATGAAGAAAGACTGTAAGTTTGTGCGGGAAGATAAGTGTGAAGAGGCATTTCAGACCTTAAAGGAGCATTCGACTATAGCTTTGGTGCTAACTTTGCCAGATGAAAATGATTCTTATGATGTGTATAGTGTTGCTTCTAAAAATGGTTTGAGATGTGTGTTAATGAAATATAGAAAGGTGATTGCATATGCATCTAGACAATTGAAGCCAAACGAGGCAAACTACCGTACTCACGATCTTGAGCTAGCTGAGATCGTGTTTGCTTTAGAGATATGGAGGCATTACTTGTATGGAGTAAAGTGTAGGATATACACGGACCTCAAAAGTTTAAAGTACTTTTTCACTCAAAAAGATTTAAACATGATACAGAGGAGATGCTTGAGTTGATTAAGGATTATGATTTACATATCCAATACCATAAGGGAAGGCCAATATGGTAGCGGATGCTTTAAGCCGTAAAACAAAGCACAAAGTGAATACTTTAGTGGTTACTCACAAGCTATGTAAAGATATAGAGATATTGAACTTGGAGATAGTAAAGGAGGGACAGTTGGAAGGAATACTTTGTAATCTTAGTATCCAACCAACAGTATTTGAGGAAATTAAGAAGAATCAGGAGGGAGATGTGAAATTGGACAGAATAAAGGAAAAATTGAAAGCAGGAAAGGCTATAGACATCAAGATCCATGAGGATGGGAGCTTAAGGTAAAAAGAAGATGGTGTGTAACACAGAAATGTGGGGATCTGAAACGAAGAATCATGGAGGAAGGTCATAATACCCCGTATTCAGTACATCCTGTGGGCGATAAGCTTTATAAGGATTTGAAGAAGGTGTATTTGGTGGCCTAGGATGAAAAGGGAGTTGGCTGAATTTGTGAGCAAGTGTCTTACTTGTCAGAAAGTTTAATTCGAGCATAAGATAGCACAAGGAGAAGTCCAACCACTTGAAATACTAGGATAGAAATGGGATTACCTATTAGTGGACTTTGTAATTTTCTTGCCAAAGTCGAGGAATCAAAATGATACCATATGGGTTGTAGTGGATAGGCTTACTAAGACAACGATGTTTATACCAATGAAGGAGACTTGGAGGATGGAACAACTTGGAAAGGCTTACATAAAGCATGTTGTGAGGATACATGTATTTCCAAAGGATATACTGTCAGATAGGGATTCTCGGTTTCTTTAGAAATTCTAGAAAAGTGTCCTGGAGATCTTCGGTACAACGTTGAAAATGAGTACGGCTTTTCATCCAGCAACCGATGGACAAACAGAGAGAACCATACAAACTTTGGAGCACATGCTAAGATCTTGTGTAATTGATTTTCAAGAGAAATGGGAGGATCACTTAGATCTCATTAAGTTTTCATACAACAATAACTACCATGCAAGTATTGACATGGCACTTTTTAAGGTTTTGTATGGATGGAAGTGCAAAAATCTCTTATGTTGGAGTGACATAAGTGACACAGTGATTCTAGGACCTCAATTGATTTAATAAACCACAGATAAGATAAGAGTAATACAAGCAAAGATTCAAGCAGCACAAGATAGACAAAAGTCTTATGCGTACCAAAAACGCCAGTAAGTTGTTTTTAAGTTGGCGATAAGGTGTTAGTTAAAGTATCACCAATGAAAGGAGTAATGAGGTTCGGGAAGAAAGGGAAATTACGCCCGAAATATATATAGGACCCTATGAGATCCTACAAAGAGTTGGAAAAGTTGCCTATCTATAAGCTAGCATTACCAATGGAGTTGAGTATGGTTCACAATGTCTTCCATGTGACTCAACTAAGGAAATATGTACCGGATGAGTCACATGTGTTATAGCCTGAAACAATAGAGTTAGACCAGAGTTTGACCTATGAAGAGAGACAAATTAAGATCTTGGATAATAAGGTATGGGATACTCGTAGAAAAAGTGTCAAAATAGTGAAGGTGTTGTGGTTTAACTAAGAATCCAAAGAAGCTACTTCGGACGCTGAAGATATGATGAGATAAAAGTATCCAGAGTTATTTCAGGTTAGTAGGTAGAGTTATGGGGACGTAACTTGATCCTTAAGGTGGGTAAAGTGTGATCTAGGCTCTGTTTGGTAGAGCGTAAAACAATTTCCATGAAAAGTGTTTTCCTTTTCCAATTTTACATTGTTTGGTACACAAAGGAATGTAAAATCATTTTCCATGGGAGTAAATTTTTCCATACAATGATGGAAAACCATTTTCCTTCCAAAATGAAAGGAAAACAATTTTCCTCCCATCCCCTTATACACTCTTTCCTCACTACCTCCTTCCACTCCCTACATTTTCCCTATTTTCATCACTTTTTGTTACATGCAACCAAAGAATGGAAAATTGTTTCCATGAAAATTGTTTTTCGTGGAAAACTATTTTCAATGAAAATAATTTTATATTGAAAATGTTTTACGCCCTACCAAACGGACCCCCAATTTCGAGCGTTTTTACCCTCAATTTTACAAGTTTTAACAAGATTTTTTACGACTTTTTTAGTAAGGTGTTATGTCTGTCCACTAAGAAGTTGCCAAGCAAAAGTTAACTAAATGACTAATGTCTACAACAACATAGTATTATAATGAAAAAGCTTGAAGTAAATGTAGTCTCTATTCAAATTCCTTACAATAAGTTACATAAAGTTTCGGGACGAAATTTCTTTTAACATGGGGGGGGGGGGGGGGGTGGGGGGGGGGGGGGGGTTGACTGTAATACTCCTATTTTCTCTATTTAAAGGAGTGCTTATTCATGTTTTTAATATTATGTTTTAATATTTTTATCGAAAAATTATATTCAATAAGAATATTAAAGAAGAAAATTTAAATAAATTTTAATTTAAGTAATTATTTTTATGTTATAAATAGTATTTTATAACATATATATTTTGAAAAGTTTCAAAAAATAGAATATTTAGAGTTTTTTAAATTATTTTAAAAAATAGAATTGCACCAAATCCTACTTTGGGCCTATAAATACCCCTTAAAATCCCAATTTTCAGATTTATTTTGCAACTTAGTGATTTAGGATTCCAAAAATTTAGAGAGAGAAAGAGATAAAAAAAGGGAGGGGGGGGGGAGTTTGGTTTTTCTGAGAAAAAAAAGTTGCTTGTTGATTCCGCCAGAGCCGTCGTGCCTCGCCGAAGCCTGCAGCCGCCGCCGCCTACGCCCGTTGCCGACCACCCTCCTCCCCTACTTTGGTATTTTCGGACTTTTATAAAAAAAAATAAAAAAAATTCTTCCTCTTTTCTTTTTGATTCAATCTTGCAAATTCATGCTTATAATTATGATTGATCATGTTTTTATAAGTTTCAATCTTGTTTTTATGAAGTTATGATTTATTTTAAAGCATGAATTTATTTGTTGTTCATGAAATTTTAGATTAGGGTTTATAAAACTATGAAATTCTTCATTTTCTAGGTTTTAATAACTACAACTTCAATATTATGATCATGAATTGTTGTTGGGTGAATTTATGATGATTTTATGAAGTTTAGATTGTGATTGTTAAAGGCTTTAAACAAGAACTATATTGCTGTCCAAATTTTGTAGTCATGAAAATCAATAGAATAAATATTATGAACATGTTTTGGTTTATGAAAAATTATTCTAAAGCATAGATTTGTTTCATAATGATGTTAGTTGGATTATAAAACAGTTTTATGATTAATTTATGTTGTTTTTGTGTGTTTTTAATGAGTTTTAGATGAATAAACAAAGCTGTAAATTTTTATTAACACTTGTTTATGCCTAACAAAAATAGTAACAAGTAATATAGTAAGTTATAATTATTTTTAATGCATCTAACTATTGTATATTGATCTCAGGACTTGACTATAGTGTTTTATGATCAAAATATGATATTTTGAAAGGTTTAAGAGTGTTTTTAAGAAGGTTTACAAACCTGCCATTTTCGGAAAATTACCGAAAATCAAGTATTTTGCAATAGAAAAATTAAAGTAAAGTATGGAATTGAATAGAGACCATATAGGAAATGTTTTGGACAAGTTTCCAATATAAAAAGATAGTTTAGAGTTGTTGTAGAACTTAGTCAATAAGGTTTTAATTTAGTTTCGGTTTTCTCTATATAGGGAACTACGAAATAGTCGACTTTTTGGAGTTGTGGCGGATCACCACTACTTTACAAGGTATGTAACTATTAAAGACAAACATCAGAATTAGAATAGATGCTTGGTTGATCTTTTATGTTATGTTGTAGTGCTTGTTTGGATTGTGAAACTGACATGCATGCCAAGTTTTATTAGAAGCAAGATTTTATAATATTTTGACATACCATGTTTTTAGCAATATAAATCGTACCAGATTGAATTAGAATGTTATGATCAGTTTAACATTGGCAAATATTTTATTGAAGGAGAACAGGAGTTATTTAAGTTGGTTAGTTACTTAATCAACCAGAAAAGTAGTTTGTGAAATGAGCAATTATTTTATACATGTTACCACTCACAATTTAATGTGTGGTCATGGAGAAAGTAAATAGTTAGCCACTCACAGTTAATGTGTGGTAAGGAAGTTTAGTTTAACTCAAGGACACGCCTAAGATTATTTTTAGAATCGCTTTAAATCAAAGATAATTAACATGGCTTTCTTGACTTTATGCATGCTTTTATGTGATACTATATGTGAGTCCTAACATTTTTAAACCGGTTAATCACGTAAAGTTTAAGAGGATACGCACCAAAACTCTTGGAACGTACATACCTTGAGTATGAACAATGGGGGGAATCGTATGGAACAGAGATCTATGACTTCCAATTGGAGTACAAGACATTGTACTATTTTATATTTTTAACGCAATGTAATTCCGTCACTTTATGTTACATCGGTAATACCTTCATGGACTTGCTCCCAAATTGGTGCCCAATAGGGCGATTTTGAAGGAAAGGAAACCCATTCGATGCAAAATCAAAAGATTAAACATAATAATTAATTTGATTATGTTGAGTTTATGCACAGGTGAAGAGTTGTCAACAGTAAGATGTATATATGTTTTTATTTTAATTTACGTTGTTCTTGTTGCATAGTCTTTAGTAGTTATGTACTCAGCTTTGCTGACTGTTTGTTTTGTGTGCATGACTTCGTCTTGGATTTGGCCTACGATGACCCACTTGTTGGCTAGTAGTTTTCTGGAATATGAAAAGCTACATGTACAAGTGGGCAGAACTCATTTCATGTTGGGTTGGAGTGAGAGTGCTTACTGTGTAGTCTTTCTAGTTACTATTTTTATTGCTTATGGAGGTATCTAACTAATTTGGATAATATTTTATTTTCAAAGTAATTTATTGGTTTTTAAGGGCCATTAGGATGCTTCCGAAGTGTAATAAAGTTTTAACTTAGTTTTATTTTAGATGTTGGTTTGATTTTAGTGTTGAGATTGCTTTTGAAGTTAAAGCTGTAAATTGGTTTTGCTTTTAAGACTTCTGCTGTAGTACTTTGATGAATGCCTTAGTCGTTATCATGGTGGCAGTAATACTTTGGTTTTTCCTAGTTATCCAGGAGTTTTAATAATTATATGTCATAAGTATTTATAATGTTATTTTTGGAAAATTCTAGAGTAGAAAGTTAGGAAATTCCAGGGTGTTACATCTTTACTCTTGGAGTACACTAAATTAACATCAACAAAAACTACCACAAACTTACACAAGAACCGTTGAAAGATCCTATTGTCACCTAACACAAACTTAAGTCCATGAAAATTGTTGGCGCATTTTGGGTCAACGAATGCGCCAGCAATTATACACAAGTTATGTAAAGAACCACAAAATAATAATTTACAACCAAACACAAAATTACTATTATTATGATGAAATCATATAAAACTAATTAATTTAGTCAAATCGTCGATAAGATTAGTTGAAGGTTTCTAGCATGATACAATTTGTCCAAAAATTATCTTACTTTAATGTGATAAATTAATTCAAATTATGTCCTTTCACAAAAACATTGTGAAATTTTGAAAAAATATACATATAAATAAATACAACAATCTATACATAAAGATCAATTTAAGATTCTGAGAAAACATACACTTCTCGCTTGATTATTGTTTCTTCGAGTAATAATTTGGACAAAGTTTCGAATTTAATTCGTAATAATAAGAAATTATCCCACTTTATTAGAAATGAAATAAAAATGATTTGATGGAGAAAACTTTAAGTGTAAAGAGAAAATGAGAAAAAGAGAGAGAAAGTTGGTTTAGGAGAATGAGAGAATCTCGGTTTTAGAAGTGTGAGAATGGGTAGAAAAAAACAAGAGAGTCAAGAGGATCGTTTTAGAGGAGAAAAAAGGGTATTTATAAGGAAAATGTGTAGCGTGACATGTTTTATCACGCTGGCCAGGTAGTGTTACAAGTTTAGTGACGCTGACCAGCAAGCGTGACACAAGCTGTCCCGCTGCTCACCTAGTGATGGCTTGCTTGTCACGCTGCTGCGTTAGCGCGACTTGTTGAGTTACGCTACGCTAAAACTTTTTTTTTAAATCAAATATTGGGTTTATATAAAAATCCAATGATATAAATGGGCTTTTTTCAAAAATATTTTGTAATTCAAGAAAAAAAGTATAATTAAGTCCAATAACATCAATTGTCCAATAACCTAGAGAAGTGGGTTTTACTGTTCATCATGGAGTCTTACCACGGGACCGGGGATTAAATTAGGTGTCTACAGTTAGCCCCCACTTTGATTGAGTCTGGCGATTAAGACGAAAATCAAAGTATGCTCGAATTTCTTTTCGAGACTTCCATATTCGGAACCGAGGGCTCCTTATTAACCAATGGGTAAAGCAATGGCTCCCAAAACTTTAAAACATTTTTGTTTTCAAAATTTGGAATAGTTATTTGATAATTAATCGACTTTCTTACTTTGAAATCGTCACATAGAAAATAATTTTTAATAAATTCGTCTATTTATCAAAACGTTTTAAATTCAATTTTATAAGCAAAAGTAATCAATTAGTGTATTTACTACTAATCTAGTAAAATCGCTTATTTACTAAAATATCTGAACACATAAGGGTAATAAATTCACTTATTTATTAGGAATAATTCACAAAAATAATCCCAACTTTTGGTGGTCACTTATTAAAAGACCAAACTATTGATTATCCAAATTTGGACCCAACTTCATCAAGAATTTTCCAAATTTGGACTACTTAACTGGTTACCTACTAAATTGGTAACTTTGTTTTTTTTTTTTTGCTGTTTTTCATTTTTTTTTTAAGTTTTTGTTGAATTTAATTTTTTTAATTAAATAGTGGGAAGTGGTTGACTTCCCTTTAACTGTTACTCTACTCTTTTTCACTACTCTTTCTGACCTCCCTTTCTTCCTCAACGAACACCAAAAATTCAAAGGGCAACCAAACCAAAATCCCCAATTTCGACAACGACAACACTGCAATTCAAGGTTTGAAGTGTGAATAAACAAGGTTAGTGCCTTATTGTACGACTATTTCAGTTGAATTTTGTACTCACAAAGTTTGGTTTTTTTTTTGTTTTATATGTTGGTGGTGGTTTGGTTGGGGTTAATTTAGTTTGTGCAATTGTAATTGTTGTTTATTTTCACAGTCAAAGCAATAGAATTATTTGAATGCATGTTTGGTTTATATTTGTTCTTGTTTATGTTGTTGTTGTTGTCGTGAATTGATGTTGTTGCTGTATATATTGACTAACTGCCAACTCAATGGTGATGTTGTTCATTGTTCTGTCTTTTGTTTAAGTGGGTTGTTTTAGGTTGGTTGTGTATGCTGTTAATTGTTGTTGTTATGTTGTAATTAGCAGGTTGATTGTTGTAGTTGTTTAGTATTGTTTGATGGAGGGTGAAGTATGTTTGAAGATTTGGCATGGGGTTTTTTTTGGGAAAGACAATAGGAGAAAGATGCGTTATTTTAGTGGAGAGGGAAAGACTTTTAATATTGATCCAGATGAACTTTGTGGTTTTTACCTAAATGAGCTAGCTGTGAAATGTGGGAATTATAGTAACATTGAAGCAATTTATTATCGTATCCCTGATGTGTCATTAGATGAGGGTTTAGTTAAGGTTTTTGATGATGATGAAGTGAGGAAGATGACAAAGTTGTGTGTTGAAAATAGGGGGCTTGAGTTGTTTGTGGTCCACAGTGGAAGTCCAAATGTCCAAACACTACCTCTTTCTTCACCTAATAAATTGAAGTCACCTACCAAAGGTCCATTATCACCTAGGCCCAAAAAACTACCTTGCAGAAAGCCTTCTTCATCTTCACTTGCAAAAAAATCTCAGCATAATCAAAAATCAGATTCACCATCATCTACTGTTGCAGCTTCATCTCATCTCCCTGAAGCTGTTGTTATTCCACCACCAATCCAACACCCTACTGATTCTTCTTCAGCTGTAGTTAATGAATATCATGGCTTGTCCATACCACAAGATTTTGTGACATCTCAACCAATTAAAAATTATTTCAACTCAACTCAAGACAAACCTCCCTCACATTCTGAAATTGATGTAGAACAAATCTTAACTGAAATTAATGAAGAACATTCTTTGTCTACCTCAGCTGAACTGAAAACACATTACCCATCCTCTGATTTCATCTCATCTGAAACCACTCAACAAGATCAGCCAATTGAAACACATGAAACCCTTAAAACACATGCATTTGATGTGAATGATGTACCACAAAGCTATCAATGGGAGGATGATAGGCCTTTCAGTCCTATTCCTTGGCAAGATTTACTGCCTCCATCTTGCAGTGACAGTGGAGATGATGAGGGCTTTGATTCTGATTTGGAATCTGACAGTGAGACTTCTGATGATGAGGATAACACTTTGAGGGAACATTGTGTTGAGGAGAGTGAGGCAGTAGAGGATACATTAGAGGAGCTTGTAGAGGAGAAGTTGTTGGAGGAGGGTTGTGAAACTGATGATGAAGAATATCAAACAGCTAGGCAGAGAGTTAAAGGGTGGAATCAGTACATTTTAGAGCTGTCAAAGAAGTTGGAGGAAGATGCTCAGAGTGGAAGATTAAGTTCACAAGTTCTTGAAAGTGCTAAGGAAGTGGTTGATGATTGTGATGCAGCTGAAGCAAAGGAGGGTTGGGTTAGTGACTACTGTGACAGTTATGAGGAGATCCACACACCTCCTGATAGTGGTGAAGAAGAGAACAGGGGTTTAAGAAAATGCAAGGGTGATTTGTTAGTTGGTCCTAACACAAACTTTGCTAACTTTAAATGGAAAGTTGGTCAAAGGTTTACAANAAAAGTTGGTCAAAGGTTTAGAAGTAGAACTGAATTTAAAGAAGCAGTTGCAAAAGATGGAGTCTTTCAAGGAAGAAATGTAGGGTTTCTGAACGCCAGTTTTTGGCAGAAATGTAGAGCGGTTAAGCAACAAGAGAAGGAATCAAAGACTTGGTGTACATTGCCAAAAGGGATGTCCATTCAGGCTTTATGGAAGTTGGGATAATAGAAGGGGCTGCTTTGTGGTGAAAACTGTGATGGGGGAGCACAGTTGTGTGAGGAATATGCAGAGAAACACACAACTAAGAACTGGATGGATGGCTAAGCAGTTGTTGGAAGTATTTAAAGCAAGACCCCATTGGCCAGCTAAAGAGATCATTGACTGTATTAGGCTTGCTTACAAGGTCATGGTGAAGAGGTGTTTTGCTTATAAAGTGAAGTACAGAGCACATAGACTTTTACATGGTTCCATGAAATCACATTACAACAAGGTTGGAAGTTATATTGCTGCACTCAAGGCTACTGGACAAGCTGAAGATATAGACATGATCACAATTGATAAAGCAAGGAGTAAAAGAACAATATTTCAGAGGTTTTACATTTGCTTTGAGGGGGTGAAAAGGGGGTGGATTACTGGTTGTAGAAAGATCATTGCAATTGATGCATGCTTTTTAAAAACTTTTCTTGGTGGTGCTTTGCTGTGTGCAATTGGTAGGGATGGCAATGACCAAATGTACCCTATAGCATGGGGGGTTGTGGAGGGTGAGAATAATGAATCATGGAGTTGGTTTTTGAGCAAGTTANGAGCATTAAAGAATTCACTTTCAGCTGAAGAGGGTGAAGGATTTGTGTTTATTTCTGTTGAACATCAGGTATACTTGCTATTGTGTTGTCATTTGTTCTTAGTTTCAGATTTGTTTTGTTGTAAACCTTCATGTAGCATTGATATCTGATTTTGATAGCATTCATTTTTTTTTCTTTGCATTGTAGAGTATACTTAATGTTGTTGCAACTATATTCCCAAAAAGTGAGCACAGACATTGTGCTAGGCACATTTTCTCCAATTGGCATAAGAAGTTCGGTGGTGAAGACATGAAAATGATGTTTTGGAAGATTGTTAAGTGTTACAATAAGGCTGATTTCAAAGATGCACTAGCTGAACTGAGGGAAAGTGATGAAGATGCAGCTGAGGCTTTTATTGCCTATGACCCTAAGGTTTTCTGTAGGGCATTCTTGTCTAGTGACTGCAAATCTGATGTTGTTACTAGCAATATGGCAGAAACCTTTAATGGTTACATAGTGTCAGCTAGGAGCAAACACCTAATTGATATGCTAGAGGAAATCAGAGGACAACTAATGCAAAGGCTAGTGGTTAAAAGTGAAGAAATGCAGAAGTGGAATGGGTCTGTGTGTCCTAGAATTCAAGTGAAACTAGAGAAGAACAAAGATGAGGCAAGCAAATGTTTTGTAATGCCATCAAGTGCAACTCTGTTTCAAGTCACACATGAGCTTCAAAACTTAAATGTTGACTTGGCAGCAAGGACATGCACTTGTAGAGCATGGGATATGAGTGGTATTCCTTGCTGTCACTCTATAGCTGCTATCTATTTTTGCCACAAGAATGCTGAAGATTTTGTTGATGCATGCTACACAAAAGCAGTGTATGCTAGGGCTTATGGTGTTACCATCCCTCCACTAGTGAGTGAAAGGTATTGGCCTTCAGTTGAGTTGGCATTAGATCCTCCACCAATCAAAATTGGTCCAGGAAGACCTAGGAAAAATAGAATAAAAGATCCTTATGAGGATCCCAAGAGGCCTGGGAAATTGACAAAGCATGGTGTAGAGATGTCATGTTCCATATGCCATCACAAAGGGCATAACAAGAGGAAATGCCCCAACAAGAACACAGAACAACCTCCCCCACCTAACCAAGGAAGTAAGAGACCTAGAGGAAGACCAAGAACAACAACATCAACAATTGAAAACCATGAGCATGAGTTGTCACAGCAGCATCATAATGTCACAGTTCAACCACAGAGAATAGGAAGGGGTGGAAGGGTGATTACACATAGTGGAAGAGGAAGAGGATCAAGGGGGAGGGGAGGAGCTGCTGCTACAGTTAGAGGAACAAGGGGGAGGGGGAGAGGCAGGGGAAGAAGTGTACCACCAAGAGGCATTGGTGTTTGGTTTAACTCACAGGGTACAGCATACAGTAGTGTAAGTGTTGTATGTGTTTGCTTTAGTGTTTATAACTTTTGTTTTTTGCAGTGTTTAACTGATTTTTTTGTCATGATACTAATTGTGAGGATCAACAATTTCAGGATGCCTCTGGAGCAGGACCAAGGACACTCACACAAACATCAACTGAAGTGAACCCTAGTCAAGCCTCCACAAGTAGATACCCTTAGCTGCCTTAGTTGTGCCACTATGCACTGTATTGGCTTTATGCACTGTGATGTATTGCCTTAGTTGCACTATGCACTAGATCCCCTTTTGGTTATAGAACTGTGATGTATTATGTTTCTTGAAATTATGAACTACTTGTTTATGTTTGTTTTAAGATGTATTGCTACATTAACACTTGTGAACAATGTTCATTATCAACCTTCAAGTTATGAACTACTCAAGGTCATACTTATTTGGTACATTAACACTTCTTAACAATGTTCATGAACTTTGTTCAACTTATGAAGTACTTAGAGTTGTGAACAACAACTTATATATATGGCAATGAAAGGTTCAATAACAACACTGTCTCATTCTTTGTTTCATTCTGTGTACTACTTTGATTGGAATATTACTACTTAGTGTAAAAGTGCAAACTGCTTGTATCGTGTGAATGTTTTTCAAAAGCAAAAAAACTATCATGTAACAGAACCAAATTTGTCATTCATTCAAGTTAATAAGTTCATCACTCATCATGTCATTACAAAAGGGTGGATGTTACTGCAAAATTCTCCACCAATTCAACACCAACAACAACTAACCTACACAATAACTACAAACAACAACTAACCTATCCAACATTAACAACCTCATCAACAGCAACTAACCTATGCTATCAAACAAAATCAGTAAGACTTCATCAAAAGAACACCAGCAATGAACACCCAAGATAAAAACAACAGCCCCAACAACTTCTTATCATTCTTTGCATTCTCCATAGCTCCCATCCTTTCACAATTCTCCACTGCAAGCTCAGCTACATCCTCTTGCAGTTTCCAGTTATTCTCCCTCAACTGTGTAATAGTGTTCACCAAAGAATCCCTCTCAACCTCAAGCCCAGCAATAGTGACATCCCTCGCAAAAAGCTCATATTGAAGGTCAGCAACCTGATCCACCTCATCAGCAAATTTGAAAAAAAAGCCACAATGTCTCTGTAAATCAAAAATTAACACAACCTTAAATTAACAACAAAATTAACAAACTTGGGTTTTCAAAATTAAACACTACCAAAACCCCTAACTCGTGCAACTAAGAGAAATTCACTTACAGGCCAATGAACACAACCATAGAAGCGTTTTCCATACGTTGGACCTGGAACCCTAATTGTACGAATTGGCGCAATTTCGTTGTGGAAGCATCTGAGAGGAGGCAATGATGAACTATTTGAACGAGACCTTGAGGCTGAATTAGAGGAAGACATGGACAAAGCTTCAAAAGGAAAATTAAAAAAAATTGAAAAGGAGAAAAGGAAGCAGAATGAAAGAAGAATGAAAGAAGAAACACAGAAAAATTGATGGAACAACGGTCTTTTATAAGAACGATAAAAAGACAAATAGTCAAACTGCTGGAATAATAAAAAAAATACATGTGGGGTCCTCAACCGGCTAATTACTTCATGTTACCTATTTTTGTAGGTAAAATTTTAATGGGGTCCAAATTTGGAAAATACTTGATGAAGTTGGGTCCAAATTTGGATAATCAATAGTTTGGTCTTTTAATAAGTGACCACCAAAAGTTGGGATTATTTTTGTGAATTATTCCTATAAATTACTATTTTAGTAAATTCATATTGGAAGAAAAGGTAATAAATTTGCTTATTTATTACTATTGTAGTAAATTCACTTATTTACCAAAGAAGTGTTTGAAGAAAGGGTAATAAATTTGCTTATTTATTACTATTTTAGTAAATTTCGCTTATTTACTAAGGAAGTGTTTGAAGAAAAGATAATAAATTCGCTTATTTATTTTAGTAAATTCACTAATTTATTAAAACAATTCACTTATTTGTGGAAAAAAAAATTAATAAATTCGCTCATTATTACTATTTGGAGTAAATTCGCTTATTTACCGAAATTATTGAACAAAATGGAATAAACTCGGTCATTTATTACTATTTTGAGTAAATTCACTTATTTACCGAAATTATTGAAAAAGTGAAATAAATTCGCTCATTTATCACTTTTTTGTGTAAATTCGCTTATTTACCGAAATTACTGAAAAATGTAAGAAATTCGATCATTTATTACTGTTTTGAGTAAATTCGCTTATTTACTGAAATTATTGAAAATGTAATAAATTCGCTCATATATTACTATTTTGAGTAAATTCTCTTATTTACCAAAATTATAGAAAAACGTAATAAATTTGTTCATTTATTACTATTTTGAGTAAATTCGCTTATTTACCGAAATTATTGAAAAATGCAATTTCCTCATTTATTACCACTCTTGGTAAATTTTCTTACTTACTGAAATTATTGATAAAAGGTAATAAATTCGTTCATTTATTACTAGTTAGAGTAAATTCGCTTAGTTACTAGAATTGTTGACAAAAGCTAATGATGTTGTCATAACATCACAAACCTTAACTCAATGAATTTTTTCTTTTGAGTATTTTTGATAAAGGAGTGAGAAAAGGGATTAACATCAAAAACAGACTCAAAGCACTTGAAAATAAGGCAAAGCACAGTCAAGAACACTAGCCTTGTAGCGTCACAAAGCCAACCACGCTGATGCGTAAGCGCGACAGTAGAAAAGGCACTAAGACCTTCAGTGTGGTTGCTGCTATCACGCTCCCAAGTGAGCATTTCTTCATTTGTTGTGTTTGAAATGTGTCTCAAATTATAAAAGTTAATGTTTAATTGATAATACATGGTAGTGTTTTGTAGGGACATTGGCGTGGTTTCATTACTGGGCTTGTGTGATGGCGCTGCAAAATTAGTCATGTTACATGTTGTAGTGTGGTAGAGTTAGTCCCGCTAGTGAGGTAGCGTGTTTGGGTTTGTGACGCTCAGATGTTTGCGTAGCACATTGTCTTGCGCTACTCTACTCTTTCTTTTAAGTGCTGCTTCTTTTGTAATGTACGTGCTTCTATCTCATACATTCTTTAATTAAGTTAATTTTGAGAAATATGAGATGAATTTGTGCTTACATGTTGATTTAGAGGATTATTCGCTATAACTTATTCAAATGTAGTCCTTCAAATGTTCAAGCATATGAAATAAATTTGTGTTAGAACGATTATTAAAGAACATATTGCTCCAAGCATTGTAAGAGTAGTATGCTTTTATTTTATTAAACAAAAGTTCTTTGGCAAATGATTCTCTAAATGATGTTATAGAATGAAGTATATTCCTCCATGAACTCTTGATTGGTATGACTCGTTAGCTTTTAAATGTCATGGTTAATGTATTTTGACATTTTTAAGAGTAGTAGGTTCCTAATTTAATAATCAAAAGTGAGAGTGCTCTTGGTTAGTTTATTATCAGAGTAATGGGCTCTTAATTAACAATCAAAAAGTGAAAATGCTCTTGATTAATTTATTTTAATTATAAGAGTAATGAGCTCTTATTTTATAACCAAAAATGGAAATGCTCTTAATATTTATGAAGCAACGTGCTCTAAGAATAAGAAATCAATTATCCCATTATTTAGTACGATAAAACTAAAATTGCTCTTAATTTTACCTCAAATGACATGGCGCAAGAAAATTAGTAGTGATGCTGCTGTAACATGACAAACTTTGTTGTGCTAAGCTATGGAGCGCTGCTTAACTTCTTACGCTTATTAAGTAGCGCTTAAAATGTTGTGGCGCTCCTCATTTAGCACTGCAAACTCTGTGATGCTACGCTTTTTTAATTTTCTTACGTTTTTTTGGTGAAAGCTTTTCAATTTTAACTTCATTAATTGTTGTGGTATTTTTGAAATTAGACCATGGGCCAATTACTTTTGACATATAACTAATGAGCTTTATTTTGAGAACGAGGGTCCGAGTAGGGGAAAAATGGCAATATTTTATGTAGGGTTATCCGACTTACTCCTAAAAAATAATCGCCAAAATGAAGTTTCAAGTGAGAAAACTTCCATGTTTTTTTTCATAAGGGGCAACAAGCAAATGTCATAAGCTTAATGAGATTTTGAAGCAAGTGGCTTCTTAACTAATTTTGAAAATAATGTAGCCCCTAGGGTGTATAAGGTTGTGTAAGTATGGAGACTTGTAGAACCAAGAAAGGTCACAAATATGTATACAAAGCTAGCTAGAAGAGTATGTACAAGCTCGTTATAATGTAAGTATGCTCAAGTTAGCTACAAATAAGCACGAGGAAAACAACCAAAATATGCACAAATGAGCACGGAGGTGCCATAGCATGAGTTAGTAGTAAGCACGGGACGGGGGTATCTCAACTTTCCCTAATTCGATGTTCTTTTTTTTGAAAAAAAATGACTATATTTTTTGTAAGAGGAGAATGAGGAACAAAGAATAGTAGAAGCTAAGGATCTAAAATTGAGTACACTTGTTGTATAATGTGCTTGACAACGCTTATGTTTCAAAGGGGAGTGATTTTTAGCTTGCTCATTTGATCTTAGATTATGAGCCATCATCTTATACTTTCATGATTGTCTTGTTTGAGAAGTTTGTTTCAAATTCAACTATTGGCTACTAGTAATGTGAATCTCTTTAGAGAAATAAGAGATCAATATTATAAATGCTTGCTCAAGTTTTGAAGTGTTGAAGATGATAATGCTTGAAGTAGACGAGTTGCAAAGTTTATGAAGACCAAAACTATAGGAAAGATTTTGTTGATGAGAGGATGATATGGGGTCAAAGTGATGCCTCATGCTGCCACAGATATGTGAGAAAAAAAAAAGGAAAGAAGGATGATATGCGTAGAAGAAAATGGCTTGCTTTATGTGACATTAAGGCAATTCTCTTTTAAGGACGGTTGTGCGTCCTAAAATAAAAATATATCCAAGACCTTAGGTGGGTCTTGTGTTCAAAGGACCTTTTTTTTCATGGGCCCTTAAAATTTTACTCATGTTACATGTCCTTAAGATGTAGGACTATTAAGACCGCACCTTGTGAAAGGTTGTATACGTGTCCAATTTGAGTTGGAATCAGGTCTTACGTAGCTCTTGCTTCTGAGTTATTGATGTGTTAAAGGTAAAGACACAAGTTTTTTGCATTTTTCTTACACCTCATGGAGGGCTTTTTCAGGGTTATATCGTGGCTAAACGTAGGGTGTAAGAAAGAAATGGAAAAGAAGGCTCAAATACCCGTAATTAACCCCAACTATGCTACAAACATGTTCTTAGACTTGACCAACTCTGTTACTTAAAACTTTACTTGTTCACAACTTTTCATGCATTTCCATTTGTTTGAATTGAAAATCAGAGCTACTTTAACATTATTTGCTTTATGGAGTTGCATTTTAATTTATGTCCTCGTAGCTTTCCCATCCCCAGGCTAAGTTTGATGCAGGTTGAAAGAAACAAGCTATGTGTTTAGGCAAAAACGGGCTACCAAGAAAATAGATCATAATTTAGGTTATTCAAGAAAAGGGAGACATTTTTAGGGTTTCAAAGGTGCCTCTTATGTTGGTGTATTGCATATTTAAATAAACACTAAGTGGACTTGGAGTGAGCCCCCAAATTTTGAGACTTAAATTGAGCCTCAATTGAAATTTTAGGCTCGTGATGATTGGGCCTATGATTAATAAAGTGAAGTTTGTTTCCAAAAAGAGAATTTATTTGAGCCACTTTGCTTTAATAAATTAATTAAGGAATTGACACATTTAATTTAAGAGGTGTAAAATATAGAGTAAGTTGTTTAAGGTGTGGATGCATCAAATTGAGGATGCATTTAATATGAACAACATGGTCTATATTATGTCAATTATGCTTTAAATTGTTCTTCATTTCCATATTGATTAACTCAACTTGATGAGTTCATTCACTTGTAATTGTTTACGCAAGATATGATGAGTAGAGAAACAATGTACAATTTGAAGATGAAATGAATTTCATTTTATTAATAGTTGAGATTAGTACATAAATGATATTCGGTAGCATAAGTCTCAAAGTCTACCATGAAAGAAGAATAAAAGAAAAGAGAGAAATTAAACTACAGAAGTGAATGGAGTTCTAGTTTTGGTCCAAGTCATGTTTATTGTATGTATGCTCTACATCGTCTTGAATAATGTTGTTCGGATTTTCTTGACCTTGCATTTGAAGAACTTTAAATAATAACCATAATTGATTGAAACTTTATTATATTTTAGTCCAAACTATACACGTTCGGTCTATTGATCAATAGATTCTAAATCAAACATTTAGGAGTAGGTTGAGCCATGGGCTCATAATTTAAACACTTAGAATGATGTGTTTGATGCAAAGGTGGGATGGAGTGTTTAGAAAAAAGTAGTAGCCAATATAGCACATGCTATCACTTTCTAAAGCAAACAAATTTTCTTTTGTTTACGTTAGGAATTTTTTCATCATTTTGTATGCCAATAATATGTAGCAACCCTTGCAATTTCATATTATAATGATTGCACTTAATAGAATGTGTCCGTTTAGTATGTGTTAATAGATAAAATGTTGAAAAAAACCAAGGTAGGTTTTTTTTGAACCATAAGGGGTTCTTAAATAACTTAAACCCTTTTAGTTGGGGTTAATTATGATTTAATTGTGTATAAGTAATTTCAAATAAATACTACATATTCATCAAAATTATTCAAATACATAACTTTGCAGCGAAAAAAAAGTTCTAGCGCTAGCTTTTTAGCGTGACAAAAGAAGTAGGAGCAGCAAGGCAGCGTTATTAAACTTGTGACGTTAACAGTGTAATGTAGTTAGAAGAGTTGCGTTGTTTGTGTAGCGTTGTAGAGTTAGTTACGCTGCAATTTTCTATTGATTTTTGCTAAGTTATCATTAATTTTATATTTTAATGGTTTGGATTCAGGTCCATGTTGCCCATATATACGTTATTTATGCCTAAATGGACCTATATATTATTGGACTGAACTTTTGAAAGATTGGTGATGATGTTATTTGTATGTGAGTCATTAAAAACATTGATCAAAATTGTGCATTGTCAAGCAATTAGTAAACTTCAGATTATTAATATTGGATCCTTACAAAGAGATGATGACGTAAGACAAAAAAAGATGGAAGAAAAATAGAAGAAAAAGAAACAAGACTCAACACTTAGAGTTATAACAATCAATATTAATTAATGGGAAGCTCATAGGAAAAATAAAAATTAATAAAATAAAAAAAATATAAATATCATGATTAACCATGATGGATTTTTTTTTAATTTGTTTTTTTAAATTATTAATTTTAAGTGTTTGGTTTTTTGAAAATAATACAAGGGAAATGAGATAGTTAGTATTACAAATGTGGAATTAAACTAATAAATTTCTAAATGAATGGAATTAACCAGTAAACTTCCAAAAAATTCGAATTATATTAAAAATGTCAAAAAGGTAAAGTATTTTTGAAATCGTTAATATTATTTGAATTTTCTAATAAATGTTACGTGTATAAGTTACTTTTTATTTCATCAAAGATTCTATTAATCAAATCTTAAGAAGATCAAGGACTTGATTAATAATATCTTTTCCAATATTTTATTAACTAAATCAAATATATTGGTGTATAAACAAAATCTTCCATGTAATCAAATGATATCAAAGAATATAGTTTAAAATTTTGGAAAATATTTTATGTAATAATTTAATTTCGTTGGCTAATAAAATATTGTGATTGAAAAGATTCGAAAATCTCAGAAAATCTAAATATGCACAAAATATATTAAGTAAAACAAGCAACTATACAAAACAAAAAGGAAGCAATAATTACAAAATAATGCGGTCAAACGACGGTCAGTCATGGTCGGTAAAAAAAGTCCCTACATCTAAGGAGTGTGCTCCAACACTTTGCGGTATAATAATCGTTAGATATGGTGTTTCTCCCATCTAAGTACCATGGGCGGCTTAGAAATCAATGTAGTTCAGATAAGGTTCTATATATCTTGCTCGGTTGCTTAGAGACCATGGGCTCCACCAAGTCATTAGTTCTTCCCCGAAATGTAGAAGTATCACGGTAATCCTAAGGCATGTTTCAAACACATGGAGGCCAAGTGCATGTTACATGTATCTAATATGACTAAAAAAAATGCAAATGTTCTCAATATAACAAGTGTATAATTTGAGAGAAAATTTTCAAGTCTCACCCTCTTTTAGTCCCCAGTGGAATCGCCACTGTAGGGACCCCGGATTTTAGGGTCCCACCTTCCCCAAAAGGTCCATAAGTCGAGTTAAACAATAAACAATTGGATTAAGGAAAGGTGAAATGGACTTTTTTAACAGTTTTTTTTGCAAAAAAACAGGAGCACAGGAATTTTAGTCGCGCTAGCGTTGTAGCGTCACAAACTTTGTCACGCTGACAGTGCAGTGTGACAAAGTTTGTCACGCTGCAACAATAGCGCTACAAACTTTGTGACGCTACGACGTTAGCGTGACAATGTCTGTCGCGCTACGCTATTTTAGACTTTTTTAATTTCTAATTATCTTCTTTTCGAGTGACATAATATCAATGAAAACTGACGATGCTAGTAAGGAGTTGCCAATGAGTTTTAGGAATCAAACTCATAAACCGTGTATTTAGGTTGATTGACGAATGGTACACGAATACAGGATAATAATCTAAATTGCACGAATAACCCTTTTGATCCCATGGGGATGACTCCAAGTTATAGTCATACGAACGAATGGTTGGATTCGGGTGTGAAGGTACTAATATGGTGGAGTGCGTCATATTAGCCCGTTGGCCGCCTTTACTAGTTCTCTGTCAATTACACACAAGTTATGTAAAAAACCACAAAATAATAATTTACAACCTAACACAAAATTACTATTATTATGGTGAAATCGTATAAAATTAATTAATTTAGTCAAATCGTAGTTAAGATTAATTCAAGGTTCCTAGCATGATGCAATTTGTCCAAAAATTATCTTAGTTTAATGTGATAAATTAATTCAAATTTTTCTTGCATATCTATTGCAGTCATCCTCCCTTGTGGTCCAATAATAACGTGTTTAATGATTTTAGAAGTCAACATTCGAGCGTTCATGTGGGTTCCACATATACCCGCATGTATTTGATCCATAACCCGTTGAGCCTCTTTGTTGTCTACACATCCATCTTGATATTCGCCCATTTAAGAGATATTTAAGAAGATCCCCTTTACTGAATATGTGGACAGTATGAGTCAACAAGTAATATCTTAACTTCTTGGTAGACCATACTAATGCCAAGCATAGTTTCTCGATGTTCGAATACTTTTCTTCATATTGTAGGAATTTCTTGCTCAAGTAATAAATGGCATTCTCTTTTCCATCAATTTCTTGCGCTAGCATGGCTCCTGTAGCGGTTTTAGTAATGGTTAAGTAGAGTCTCAAAGGATATCCTGAAGTCGGTTGTAACACCCTGGAATTTCCTAACCTTCTACTGTATATTTTCCCGGAAAACATATGATAAATATTAAATAAATATTAGTGTGAAAGCTTCTAGTAACGGAAAAACCAAAGTATTACTGCCACCGTGATAACGACTAAGGCATTTATCAAAGTACTAAAATGGTAGTCTTAAAACCAAAACCAATTAAAAACTAAATTTGAAACAAAATCTCAAAAACAAATTAAAACCAACGTCCAAAATAAAAACCAACGTAAAACTTTATTAAACTTCACAACCATATTAATGGACCTTAAAAACCAAAACTAGAATCTTTGAAAATTAAGGAACATCAAAAGAAAGGTTAGTAGTTCAAAAGCAATAAAATTAAAACTACAAGACTACACAGTAATCGCTCTCACTCCAGTCCAGCATGAAATAGCATATGCCCACTTGTACCTGTAGCTTTTCTTATTTTGGACAACTACTTGCCAATAGGTGGGTCATTGTAGGGCCAAGTCCAAGAGAAAGCCATGCACACGAAACAAGCAGTCAGCAAAGCTTAGTACATAACTAGTAAAGACCATGCAACAAAACAACATGAACTAAAACATTCACACAACTTACCTTTGACAACCTTTCACCTGTGCATAGACTCAACAAATTAATTAATATATTTAAACTTTGGATTCTGCATCCAACGGGTTTCCTTTCCTTTAAAATCGTTCGATTGAGCACCAACTTGGGAGAAACTCCAAGAAGGTGTTACCTATGTCACATAAAGTGACGGAATTCCAGCGCATTAAAAATATAAAAGAGTACAACGTCTTGTACTCCATTTAGAAGTCATAGATCTCTATTCCTTACGACTCCCCCCATTGTTTATAGTCAAGGTATATACGTTTAGAGTTTTTTTGTGAATCCTCTTACACTTTATGTGATTAACCGGTTTAACAATGTCATGACTCACATACAACATCACATTAAAAACATGCATCAAATAAAGCAGTTCATATTAATTAGCTTTGAGTTAAAGTGAATCTAAAAATAATCTCATGGGTGTCCTTTAATTAAACTGAACTTCCTTTACCACACATTAATTGTAAGTGGCTTACTATTTACTTTCTCCTTGACCACACATTAAACATTGAGGGGAAACATGTATAAAATAGTTGCTCATTAACTTCCTTTAATCATGTGAATAAATATTCACAACTACCTTTTGTTGTTGATTAAGTAACTAACCAAATTTAGAATAACTTCCTTCCATTATTAATATACCATTGGCTAATAAACCATTGACATTCCAATTCAATCTTATAGAATTTTTTATTGCTAACAACATGGAATGTCAAAATAATATAAAATCATGCTTCTAATAAAACTTGTCATGCACATCAACTCATAATCCAAACAAGCATAACACATATCATAACATAAAAGATCATCCAAGCATGAATTCCAGTTCTTATGTTTTTCTTTAGTACTTACGTACCTTGTGAAATAGTGGTGCTCCGCCACAACTTCAAAAGGCTGATTAATTAGAAGTCTCCTACATAAAGATAACCGAAACTAAATTAACACCTTATTGAGCAAGTTCTACCACATCTCTAAACTAACTTTTATGTTTTAAACTTGTCCAAAACATTCCTTATATGGTCTCTATTCAATTCCATACTTCACTTTAATTTTCTATTGCAAGATTACTTGTTTTTCGGGACTTATTTACACTTTATGAAACCTCAACATAAATTTTATGTCACTGTAGAAAAGTGGACAGCAATTTAAAATAATCAAAACTCCTTGAAAAAACTCAAAAACAACAAAATCAATCTTGCAATGTATTACTTAACTTATATAATCAATTCATGCTAATTACATACCTTAAAATCCTAATTATTCACTTTACATAATCTGGAAATCATGTTAAACATGCTTAAAATCACTTTTGAACTTCATGAAATAAACTAATAATCATATGTAACATCATAGAATTAACATGTGATCATACCCCGTATAATATGAACACTTAAAACTTATTTTAACTTGTCTTTATAAAATTTTCAGATTTATTAATTAACTTTAAACTCATGAAAAACTCATAAAAACATCTTAAATTCCATCGTAAAACTCTTTTACAATCTACTAACATCATTTTGAATCCAATCCATTCTTTAGAATAATTTTTCATAAGCCAAAGCATGTTTACAATATTATTGTATTGAATTTTATGATTACAAAATTTGGACAACAATTTATTTTATGTTCAAAGCCTTTAAAAATCAAACTAAACTTCATAGAACATGATTAAAACTTATAAAATCATGATTAAACATAAATATAAACATGAATTTGCAAATTTAATCAAAAAGAAAGAAGAAGAATTTTTTTTACTTTCGAAAATTAGGGAGCAAGGGGAAGGAGCGAGATACTCGTGGCGATTGGCGACCACAGGAGGCGGCAGGCGGTGTCGGGGCTCTAGCGAAAAAGTAACACAAATTTTTTTTCTTTCCCGCGCCAAAACTGGCTCCCAAAAAAAATATTTTTTCTTCTCTTTTTTTTCGGACTCTTTCTGTCTTTCTTTTTTTTGTTTAATCTCTTTCTCTCTCTAAATTTTGGAATCCTAATCACAAATATGAAAGATGAAATCGGAAAATTGGATTTTAAAGGTTATTTATAGGCCCCAAAGTAGGATTTGGTGATGCCCATAATTATCCCAAATAATGGAAAATACTTATATGCCCTTGCCATAAAATAAATTAGGAAACTCTTAGAATTTCTATTTTTATAAACTTTTCAAAATATTAAATAAAACATAAAATATTATTTATAAACACTAAATAATTATCAATTTAAATTTATTTAAATTCCTTTGCTTAATATTCTTATTGAATACAACTTTTCAATAAAAATATTTAAATTACACGTATAAAATACAAAAGTAATTCCTTAAAATAAATGAAAATATGGGGTATTACATCGGTGATATCAGAACAGGCGGATTTGCGAGATGCTCCTTGAATTTATTGACGGCTTGTTGGCAGTCATCATCCCATTCTTTCGGGGCATCTTTCTTTAACTTTCTGAATATAGGCTCGCATACCATACGGAGCTTGGAAATGAATCTGCTTATGTATTGGAGCCTTCCCAAGAATCCCCGAATCTCTTTCTTAGTGTTTGGTGATTTTTCGGACATGATTGCCTTGATTTTTGTTGGGTCGATTTCAATACCCCGAGCGCTAGCCAAATGACCTAGAAGCTTTACAGAAGTAACCCCAAAGGCACATTTTTGATGATTAACTCTCATGTTGAATCTTCAGAGTCTTTCGAAGAATTTTCTCAGGGCGATGGTATGTTCACTCCTTTCCTTAGTATTCACTATCATGTCATCCACATATACCTCTACTTATCATGTCGTGAAGAAGTGTTGTTGCAGCGCGCTGATATGCAGCCCTGACATTCTTTAGACCGAATGGCATGGCTGTGTAGCAGTATAACCCCCATGGAGTAGTGAAAGTCATTTTCTCCATGTCCTTTTCATCCATTTTAATCTGATTGTAACCGGTATATCCTTCCATGAAGGAGAACAAAGTATGGTTGGGACTATTATCAACAAGCGCATTAATGTGAGGTAAGGGGAAGTCATCCTTTGGACTGGCCTTGTTCATGTCCCGAAAGTCCACGCACATCCTTACTCCTACGTCTTTCTTAGGTACAGGAACAATGTTGACAACCCAGTCAGCATATTAGACCACCTTGGTAAACCCTGCCTTTAGTTGCTTGATTACCTCTTCTCGGATCTTTAGTTGGACTTCCGGTTTCATCCTTCTAAGCTTTAGCTTGACGGGCTTGGACCCTTGGTTTAAAGGAATAGAGTGTTTCTCTATTTCTGGATCAATTCCTAGCATATCTTCATAAGACCATGCAAAAACATCCTTAAATTCTGTGAGTGTTGCTATGAACTATGTGATGTGAATATTGATCAAGAAATCGCCACTCACAATGATAGAATCTTAGTTCGGTTTTATCTAAAGCCAAGCACCAATAAAATCAATCTAAGTCGAATAATTTTATGAATTGATTAAAGCTACGCACCCTCAATTCCTAAAATTATCCTCACAAAAGTCTAAAGCCTAAGCACCAACTCTTTCAAGATGTTCGAAATTTTCACACTCGAAAATTTCTTCAGTTTGGTTTTGTTTTGTAGAAAACAAATAAACTTAAACAATAATGTTTATTGAATTCACCAATCTTAATTTTTACAAATAATGTTGAGATTATTTATAGCCATAATCATCAACAAAATCCTAACTAAACTAAGCTAAAAATACATGCATAACATAGGAAAATCGCCCTAATCTAGTGACTCATCGATGACTCACAAGATAAGAATGCCACATCATCACTACATGTCATGCAACTTGCTAAAATATACTAACAAACTCTATCTAATCAAAAAAAAAAATCCTAACAAACTTATTATTACCTTTCTAATCAAGATAATCAACAAATTACAACCAGATTTACACAACAACATGATTTACCCAAATCAACCGAAAATTGTCAAAATTGACGCAACTCTTGCTCGTCCAAGTTTGCGCATTTTTGTGGTTTTTCTTCAAACCTTTAAGAAACCTTTCAAGATTCAATCTTTTAATCAAGAAACCTTCAAGAAGATATTTTTCGTGTGTATAAGGCTGTAAATGATGATCAAGACACTTCAAGAAATAAAAGACTCAATGCCAAAAAATGAGAAAACCCTATCAAGTGAAGTGGGAAAAACTCATAGGCAAAACCATCTTATTCCCCTAATTCCACCGTTCTTTCCTTTGCTTCAATGATCAACAATTTTCGTGTGTTACCATACACACCCATGATGATGTCTTAGAAGATCCCAAAAGCCTTGAATCCATAAGCCATTATTTCCCCCATACTTGTATCATCTTTAGAAGCCATTATCAAACCTTCGAAGTTATCACCTTGTTTCGTATCATCCTCCTCTTCTTCAAAAGGGTTTGTCCTCAAACGTCAAAGTTGATCATCAGGAACATAAGGAGACACATCAGCAATGTTGAACGTGGCATGCACACCATATTCACCTGGCAATTCGAGTTTATATGCATTGTCCCTTATCTTGCTCACGATTTTAAATGGTCCATCACACCTAAGCATTAGCTTATTTTTCCTTTGATTAGGAAATCTTTCCTTCCTCAGATGTAACCATACCAAATCTCCTTCCTTGTATGTGTGTTTGATTTTATGCTTGTTAGCTATTGTCTTGTAGATATCATTCACATGCTCAATTCTTGCTTTAACCTGTGCATGTAACTTCTGCATATATTAAATTTAAGCTGAAGCATCTTTATGAACGAGCTCACCGTTGGGAATAGCCACTAAATCAATAGGTAGCTTGGGATTGACTCCATACACAACTTGAAAAGGTGGATGCTTAGTTGCATCTGTACGTGAACGATTATAAGCAAACTCTGCATGAGCTAATTATTTTAAGTCCCAATCCTTTTGTGTCTTGCTTACAAAACCACGAAGTAGAATGCCTAGGGTTCTGTTTGTGACTTCAGTTTGACCATCTGTTTGTGGATGATAAGAAGTACTGGAGAGTAGTTTCGTGCCTATCAAACGCCACAATGATTTCCAAAAATAACTCATAAATTTGGTGTCCCTGTCACTAACAATTGTTTTCGGAACTCCATGTAAGTTAACAAGGTCTCGAAAATACAATTCTGCAACATTGATAGCGTCATCAGTCTAGTGACAAAGTATGAAATGAGCCATCTTTGAAAACTTCTCAACCACAACCATTATAGCATCCTTTAGCCTTGCAGTTATAGACAAACCAACTATAAAATCCATAGAGATATTATCCCAAGGGGTTTCTGGCACTGGTAATGGTGTGTAGAATCCCTGATGGAAGGATGCCTTGGCTTTTTGACAAACAGCACACTTGAGATTACTGCTTCAACATCAGCAATTATTCTAGGCCAATAAAAATGCTCCTGCAACATTGCCAATGTTTTTGTGATACCAAAATGACTTGCAATTCCACCCCCATGCGCCTCTCTGACCAGCAATTCATGAATAATGCACTTAGGGATGCAAAGTAGATTCCCTTTGAATAAGAATCCATCTTGTAGCACATAAGATCCTATTGAACCCTTCATAATTTGTGAATAGATAGGAACAAAATCTCCATCTTTCTGGTAATATTGTGTAATCAACTCCAAACAAAGCAATTTGAAATTAAGAACACCAATTAAAGCATACCTCCTTGATAGAGAATCAACAACCACATTAGATTTGCCTTCTTTGTACTTTGATGAAAAGTGAAAAGACTACAAAAATTCAACCCACTTAGCATGTCTTGGATTGAGTTTATATTGGCCGTTGATATGCTTCAGAGCCTCATGATCTGAATGCAAAACAAAGTGACTTGGACGTAGATAATGACTCCAATGATCCAATGCTCGAACAATAGCATATAATTCCTTGTCATAGGTAGAGTAGTTCAACCTTACTCCATTCAATTTCTCACTGAAATAAGCTATAGGCCATTTATCTTGAACCAACACTACACAGATCCCCACGCCACTAGCATCTGTCTCAACTTCAAAAGGTTTTGGAAAGTCTGGTAAAGATAAGATAGGAGCTTGACAAAGCAATTTATTCACCAATTCGAATGCCTTTTGCGCATCTTTAGTCCATTCAAACTTCTCCTTGTTCTTTTTAATACACTTGGTCACAGGTGCTACTACAGAAGAGAAATTCTACACAAATCTTCTATAGAAAGAAGCTAAACCATGAAAAGTACGCAACTCAGTCACAGATTTCGGAACTGGCCATGATTTAATAGCTTCTACTTTCGAAGGATCAATTGAAACACCATCCTTAGAAAAAATGTACCCTACGAACGTCACACTTGAGACCAAGAACAAGCACTTTTCGAGCTTAGCATACAACTTCTGCTTCCTCAAAGTTTCGAACACTTCTCTCTGACGCTACAGATGATCTTCCACACTTACACTATACACCAGTATATCATCCAAATAGACAACCACAAACTTTCCAATGAAAGGTTTAAAAATTTTATTCATCAATCTCATAAAAGTACTAGGGGCGTTAGTAAGACCAAAAGGCATAACTAACCATTCATAGAGTCCTAGTTTAGTTTTGAATCTTGTTTTCCATTCATCACCCTTTTTCATTTGAATTTTATGGTAACCACTCCTCAAATCAATCTTGGTAAACACTTTTGAGCCAAACAATTCATCCAATCAAGGAATAGGAAACCTCTATTTGATGGTGATGTTATTCACGACTCTAGAATCAATACACATTCTCCATGATCCATCCTTTATAGGAACAATCAATGTAGGTACTGCACATGGACTCATGCTTTACCTGACATACCCTCTTGCCACCAACTCTTTAATCTGTCGTTGAATTTCTTCTGGATTGCACCTGTAAGCTGGTTTATTAGGAATCTGAGCTCTAGGAACCAAATCAATCTGATGTTCGATTCCTCTAATGGGTGGCAACCGTGGTGGCAATTCATCAGGAAATATGTCTTGAAATTCGTGCAACAAGGGACGCAACTCACGAGGGATTCTCGTTGTTTTCTCTTGCACTTCCTTAGCCATTAGCACATAGAACTTCTCACAATTCTTTACCTCTTGCACCATGGCTTTCTCGTCAATTAACAAAACACCCTTTTTATTGCTCACATCTTTCAAAAATTTCGAACTTTCCAAATGTTTCAGCACAACTGGTTTTCCTTGTGCCTGTCTACTAATGATGTATATGTTCGTTCTACCATCAAACTGTACGAATCTATCATATTACCATGGTCTTTCAAGTAATATATGCCACGCATCCATGGGACATACATCACAGAGCACCTGATCATCGAAATTTCCATTCTTAAAACTAACCAGAGCCTGTTTATTCACCTTGACGTCACTTATGTTACTGAGCCAATGTAACTTGTAAGGCTGCGGATGTTCAGTTGTAGGAATTTCCAGTTTTTTGATCAATACAGTAGAGACCACATTAGTGCAACTGCTTGAATCAATTATCAAATCACACAATCTTCCTAGAACATTGCCCCTGGAGATGAAAATCTTATCCCTTTGATTCTCTATAGGTGGCGCAACTTTAGATTGCAAAACCCTTCGAAGAACTAAACTCTGGTCATTCACCTCAGGAGCAATTTCCTCAATCTCCTCTTCTTGAGTATCATAATTTACGCCATCCTCCTATTTTTCAATCTCCTCTTCTTCAAAGTTTTCATCATCTGCCCAATCTCGAGTAGTATGAACCCTTGAATGAGTACAATCCTTCTCGATATAGCCTTGACCTTTGCATTTGAAGCATGTGCGTTGATCAAGGTGTGGAGGCTTAGTAGCAGAGCCTTTATCCTTGAAAAATAGAGGAGCTTTTGAAGTGGAATCGAAATTTTGTTTAAATGAAACAATTGTACCTTCTTTCTTCACAAAGGGTTTCGAAAAAGTAGCTGGTTTTTTCGAAAATTGCTTCTCAACCCTAGATTCAACCTTGCAAACTTCATCAAAAGTCCAGTAAGGCAGTAATTCCACGTTTTCTCTTATTCTTTCATCTAAGCCAGCAACATAACGAGCAACTTGATGATCCTCCTTTTCTTCTAGATCGCAGATGGTGATCAAATTGAGGAATTCGCATGTATATTCTTCCACTGATTTTCGATCTTGCCTTAAAGTATGCATCTTTATAAAGTTTCCTTGCTCGTAATCCTGAGGAAAAAAACATCTCCTCATCTACTTCTTCAGTTTCGTCCAAGTGGATACTTTAGACTTCCCATCCTTCTTTCTTTTCTTTTGCATACCTTGAAGCCATAAGCTAGTCAAGCCAGTCAATTTCAATTCTGCAATTTTGTATGATTTTCGATCATCATACTCTTTACACTCGAAAATTAGTTCAATCCTTTTTAGCCAATCCAAGAACTTTTTTGGATCCAAACATCCACTGAATTCAGGAATATCTAGTTGAAGATTAAGATCATCATCCTTAGGCCTCTCTTTTTTTCTGCGCCTATTCACAGGATCTTCATTGCTAGAACTTGAGGGGTATTGTTTCCTTGGTTTTTGTGGCACTCCTTGAGCTTTCTTGCTCTTCATCAGAACCAGAATATATCTCCCTTTTACTTACACTCTTGGACTTGCTTGGTGATTTTAACTTTTTGGCAAAGTCTTTCATGGTGGCCTCAAACATAGCCTTTAATTCCTCTATGTCCTTGCACAATTCCTCAGTAGTAATCTTAGGAGTATTTACTTCATCAGTTGACATGATTACTTTTGTTTCAACAATGGATTGCTACCAATAACCTTGAGGATTAATGTCCTCTCAATGAAAGCACAAAAAAGTTTATGTGAATATTGATCAAAAAAGTTTGGTTTTCTCTAAAGCCAAGCACCAAGAAAATCGATCTAACTCAAATAATTTTATGAATTGATTAAAGCTACGCACCCTCAATTCATAAAATTATTCTCACAAGAGTTTAAAGCCTAAGCACCAACTCTTTCAAGACGTTCAAAATTTTCAAACTCGAAAATTTCTTCGGTTTTGTTTTGCTTTGTAGAAAACAAAACAACTTAAACAATAATGTTTATTGAATTCACTAATCTGAATTTTAACAAACTAATGTTGAGATTATTTATAGTCATAATCATCAACAAAATCCTAACTAAACTAAGCTAAAAATACACGCATATCATAGGAAAATCGCCCTAATCTAGTGACTCATCAATGACTCACAAGATAAGAATACCACATCATCAATGCATGTTATGCAATTTGCTAAAATATCCTAACAAACTCTATCTAATCAAAAAATCTATCCTAACACACTTATTATTACCTTGCTAATCAATATAATCAAGAAATTACAACCAGATTTACACAACAACATGATTTACCCAAATCCATGAAAAATCATCAGACGCAACTCATGCTCGTCTAAATTTGAGCATTTTGTGGTTTTTCTTCAAATCTTCAAGAAACCTTTCAAGATTCAATCTTTTATCAAGAAACCTTCAAGAAGTCATTTTCCATGTGTATAAGGCTGCAAATGATGACTAAGACACTTCAAGAAATAAAAGACGCAATGCCTAAAATTGAGAAAACCCTATCAACTGAAGTGGGAAAAACTCATAGGGAAAACCATCTTATTCCCCTAATTCCACCATTTTTTTCCTTTGCTTCAGTGATCAAGTATTTTCGTGTGTCATAATTTCCATAAGCCATTATTTCCACCATACTTGTATCATCTTTGGAAGCCATTATCAAACCTTCGAAGTTATCACCTTGTTTCGTATCGCTCTACCTTTTCTTGAGGATTAAGTGTGAGACCAATCTGTAATCCCCTTGGAGTGTCATTGTCGGAGATGTTGATCTTTTCAGTTTCCTCAATTATCGGAGTTTTTTTTTCATGTTCCTCTACAGCTTTTTTATTATTCCATCATCGTTTTGGTTTTCAATTTGTGAAACAAAGCAGTCATGTAATGGGGAGACGGAAGAAGATGCAGACGAGCAGTAAGCAAAAGAAGTTATATTATTAAACTCTTTAAGCATGACATCGAAATTAGCCCTGGTGGCGGAATCTAAAGGAGGCACAGACTCCTCGACAATCTTATTAGCAACTATAGAGTTTTTGGGACTAAATATCTTAATAGCACTAGACTCAGACTCGGACTAGGATTCAGACTCAGTTTCAAACTCATCGAACATTGGGACTTCTCCTATCGTGAAGTGCATAATTTTTCCTTCTGGGGTAGTGATCTTGATAGTTTTGTTCTATCCTCTTACCGTTTGACTTGTAGGAGTGATGAGTTCGTTTGGATCAAAAGCTTCCGTATTAATGGCCATGAGCACTTCTTGTTCAGTTGGTGGAGCACACTATAACCCGAAGAGCAACCCTATTCTTTGTGCATCAAGATCATCTAGTGCAGATTTCCTTTTAGTGATTGGAGTAGCCTCATCTTTAAAGGCAACAATGTCAATGGAGAATCCCCATAAGTTTTCCTCATAATCATCGTGTTCGATATTGATGATAGGTTGATCGGTGGCTTGATCCTCATTGGAGATGCATCAATAGTAACCACCCCTCCTTTTAGCATGAACTTGATCTTTTGATGAAGAGTGAAGGGAATCGCCCCTAATTCATGGAGCCAAGGTCTTCCTTGGAGAAGTTTGAAGCTAGTTTTGATGTTCATAAAATAAAACTTCGCCTTCTTCTCAACGGTCCTATGAGCAAGCTGTGCCATATAACCCCCATGGTGTCCCTTCTTGTGTTACCGTAGTCTCGGATGGCTTGATTACTAGCACGGAATTCTTCTTGTGATATGCTAAGCATTCGAGTGGTACTCAAAGGGCATACATGGATAGCTGAACCGTTGATAATCAAAGTCATAGGTATATTGAGCTGTTTACTTATGACAGTGATGTAGAGAGCCTTGCCATGGCTCGTTCCTTCGGTAGGGAGGTCCTCATCAAGAAAAGAGATAAACGGCTTGTGATGCTCATGGATGATAAGGTTGACCAAACCGTCTACAGTGGTGTCATCGGCCTTGAGTAAACCTTGCCTATGATTTTCTGAAGAGACTGGCAGTTGCCACACGTTGACATCGGCCGTGGTTCTTTTGTGTTACTTGATAACCACGTTTTCCTGTTGAGGTGGAGGAGGTGGTGGGATTGCTTGAGTGTTGTTTTGATTTTATTTTGTGTTAAGGTGTCATATTCAGGTAAGGACTTGAACCTTATTGTCTCTAAGAGGTGACAAGGGCCTAAGAAACTCGACGGTATCGTCGTCTTCTTCAATGAGAGTGTGGTAAGTGGGTTGTACTCCGTTTCCAGCATAGACATCTTCATTATCACTATCCCATATTCTGTTGACTTCTTGGAGAGTTGGAAGGTAATTACTTGTGGGGTAGGTTGTCCCACGAGATTAACTAAGTCAAGTGGGTCAAAAGATAAATCATCTTTTTCGACCGCATTTATAGGATTGAGATAGAAGTTCTCTTCCTCGACCATGAAGATGGAGAAAGGGTTTGTTTGGATGTTAAGATTTTTTACTCCGGGCGGAATGGGGAGCCTTCCATCTGAAAGCATGTATTGTAAAAGGTTTTTGAGGGTCCAACATTCTTTGGTATTATGATCTCTACCTTGGTGATACTTGCAGTATTTGTTGGCATCCTATCGTAGTGACCTATTTTTCGGAGTGGGGTCTAGAGTGGGCCCTACTGGACTTATCTTTCCTTTTCATTCGAGCCTCTCGAACGCTTTAGTATAGGTCATACCCAAGGAAGTGTACTCGTCTCGGCGACGAAAAGGAGTTTTAGTTCCTTCGACGACATTGATGTGGTTGGAAGTAGATGCACTCTTCTTTTGATTAGTCTTTGGATTGTTAGCCCATTTTTCTTTTCCACTTTCCTTGTTAATGTCTTCCTCAATCTCAACCACAATGTTGTAGACTTTTTCTAAAGTGTCAAGGCCCAAGTACTTGAGATGATTTTTGTAATTTGGGAGCAAGTTGGCGATGAACATTTTGACTTCCTCCTTTTCGGGTAGCGTTGTTACCGTTTGTGCTGCGACTTCCCTCCAATGAGATAGGTAGGAGGTGAACCCTTCTGTTTCTCCTTGTTTAAGGATTACAATCTCCCTTTGAGAGGTGGTAGGTTAAGTATTTCCCTTGTAGCGAGTCATGAATGCGTGAGATATGTCCTCCCAAGTGGAGGTCTCTTTATCGGGAAGACAGAAGAACCATTTTTGTCATACAGGCTTGAGAGTCATAAAAAAGATTCTTGGGTAGAGCCTTGGATTGATCTTCTTCACATCCATATAGAACTTGCAGCCTCTTAGAAAGTACTTCGGATTGTCGGTAGCTTTGAATTTGGGAAGTTTGGCAATTGAGAACTTTTCCAGTAAGGTGTCGATCAAGTTTTGATCGAGATTATGAGGATCAAAATAAGAGTCTTTGTCGGTGACCCTTCTAGCTACCTTTTCCATGTCTTTTATAGTGTGTTTTTTTTTTGTGATCGTTCATCTCAACTTTCATTTCTGCCAAGGCTTATGTTACTTGGGCTAAGGCGAGAGCCGTTTCATGCATTGTGACAGTGGATTCTTGACCACTCATTGTTGGATCGGGTTGTGTTGGTTCTTCCTGAATTTTAATGTGCACCGGAGTGTCCTTTCTAATTAACCTCATGCCTTGTCCTCTAGTCCAAAGAAGAATAATGGACTTGGTTCGTGCATGACCTATCGTACAATGTTTAGATTTTAGAATCGTTACTTTCACTTTGTTTCAATGACTTGACTCTTAAGACATATGTAAGGCCTATCATGGTTGCTTCCTAGCTCTACATGAATGTATGATGCATAGTATTGCATTTCCCCTTATTTATTTTTTTTCTTTTTTTCTCCATTAATATTATGGAGGGGATATGAAAGTACTTTCACAAATTGCATGTTATGCAACCTATGGGGGGGTCTATATGAACCTTTAGTTAACATGACAAACAACCATGGTCTACATGCGACGCTCTAGGTGAAAAGGGTACAAGGAAGCTACATTCCCACAAACACATTCATACAAGCATAGAACATATGATCATATGGCATGTCGCATGTAATAACACACCTATGCAAGAGGCAACTATCCTAGCTAAGGTTCTGAGAGGCAACTAGAAGTAAGGCTTAGGGTGTCCAAGAGGGTACCATGACTAGGGTGTGTCCAACTATCCACACCACAATTTAGAGGTGATCCAAGTGGTACATCCATTATGAATCAAATAGGTCATATGATTCACACGTCATGGTTGGGATGAACTTCAATTAAGGAACAACCTAGGTAGGTGATCTACCATCCTTAACATCGGTCCCTCGGTGGTGTCTTAAGTATAGAACATACATTAAGAGACGTGTATCCTAAAGTAAGACCCTCACGTGGGAATTGCATGCATTATGCCTAGAAAATAGGATTCGATATTATAACTATGAAATTACAAGACTTTTCGAGTTTCGTCCACTCATCTCCTTTAAAAATAAAGGAACATCCCCATTGGAGTCGCCAAACTGTTGACTCGGGGCTTTAGAGGCCCACGTGCCCTTTCTTATAGGACATTGAATGATGTGTTAGTCTGATTGCATAGTATGAGTATGTTTGGTTTGGGGGTGAGTCTAGAATCTCAAAACCCAGGTAGAGAAGTCGCCACCGTCCTCCTTTCAGGAGCTAACGGAACCCCATTAGGTCATAGCCCAATGGAAAAATGATAGCCAAGGATAAGAAGGTCCCATATCTCTGGATTCGGTGAAGAGGGTAAGGATAACAGTAGGTCACAGTGTCCCCCCCCCCCCCCCCCCGTAGCGGGCTTTAGAGGCCCACGTGCCCTTCTTATAGGACATTGAATGATGTGTTAGTCTGATGGATAGTATGAGTATGTTGGTTTGGGGGTGAGTCTAGAAATCCAAAACCCAGGTAGAGAAGTCGCCACCGTCCTCCTTTCAGGAGCTAACGGAACCCCTTAGGTCATAGCCCAATGGAAAAAATGATAGCCAAGGATAAGAAGGTCCCATATCTCTGGATTCGGTGAAGAGGGTAAGGATAACAGTAGGTCACAGTGT